>JAJIBD010001199.1:0-461328 GCA_021461705.1 Cryptotis parvus
CCTCACTCTGTCCCAATTAGTCTCTCTTTGTAAAAAATTCCTTGTTTTTTTATCATACTCTAAGTATGACCCTGGCATTGGGAGCATTGTGTCATCTGCTACAACCTTGGTAGAAATTAAACATTTTGATCCCACCCTAGACCTGATCATGATTCTGAATTTAGAATCTGAATACAATCATTAGGCAATGAAATGCTTATTAATTTGAAATGCTAACATTGTTCAGACCAAAACCAAAATCCACTTAATATCAGACTTGTTTGAATTTTTGTCTTTGCAAATTCTAGACCTATCCAGATGATAAAATAAAGAGGTAAATTGCCTGTCATAGAGACAAGTTGGGGAGGGGAGGGAGTTAGGATATTGGTGGAATTGGGAAAATGGGCACTGGTGGAGGAATGGGTGCTGGAACACTGTATGACTGAAACGCAAACATGAACATCTTTGTAATTGTATATTTCATGATGGTATATTACAATATTATTAAAAATAAATCAAGTATTTAAATTGAATATTATTTATGAAATATTAAAATTGATATCAAAGATGACTAAATTACTTGAAAAAAGCATTGTGTTAGATTGTTAATTAGAAAATGCTGGTTCTACTTATCTCAACATAATAAAGGTCATTTTTGACAAACCCACAGCTACATCATATTCAATGTTGAAAGGTTAAATGTTTTTTCCTCTAATATTAGGGAGAGGGCATATAAGTACCTATTCACTGAAGCCATCCTAGAGAGTATTTGAAGTAACAATTAGAAAAATCAAGCAAAAAAAAAAAGAAAAAAAAATTAAGAATGGTGTAGCACATGGAATTTTACTTAAATTTTATTTAAATGTAGTTAAAACAACACATAATGAAAAAGTATCAGAATTGGAAAGGAATAAATAAAATTGCTTTAATTTACCAAGGACAGTATTCTTTAAATAGGGAAAATCTTCAAATCTCCATTAAAATATGTTATCTCTAAACATATATAGTAAATTTTAGAACAGAAAATTAGCATATACAAATCAGAATCATCTACATACCAAAAAATATCTGAACTAGAACTAAATAAACATATTCTATTAAGGACACTAAAATACTTAGCAATAAATTATATCTAAGAAGGTAAAAGACCTCTATGCTAAAAACTACAAGACTGGTAAAATAAAAAGAAAGATATTTTAACTGAATTTAAAGATATCCTATATTCATTAATTGGAATAAACACTAACAAATTCATCCACTCAGGTGCAGTCCTTATCAAGATTCCAATGACATTTTTCACAGAAGTTGAAAATTTTTTTTTCTAAAATTCATATGGAACCACTAAACTCCTCAAATAGTAAAAAAAATGAAAAGAAAGAGAATAAGGCAAAATGTATCACAGTTATTTTATTTATTTATTTTTTTTTTTTGCTTTTTTGGGTCACACCTGGTGGCGCTCAGGGGTTACTCCTGGCTCTTCACTCAGGAATTACTCCTGGCGGTGCTCGGGGGACCATATGGGATGCCGGAGATCGAACCCAGGGCGGCACAGGCCAGCCGCGTCCAAGGCAAACGCCCTACCTGCTGGACTATCACTCCGGCCCCATATCACACTAATTTTAAAAGTTTACTCCAAAGTTAAAGTCATCAGTATGATGCTGGCATTAACAAAAAACTAGGACAATGGAAAGAACTAAGAACTCAGAGATAAACGCAAGTATATGTATTAATTTATGTTTGACAAGGAAAGCAAGAATACCCACTGGAATAAAAACAGGCCGGCCCATGCGGTCCCGGATTCGATCCTCGACATCCCATATGGTCCCCTGGAGCACCGCCAGGGAGTAATTCCTGAGTGCAGAGCCAGGAGTAACCCCTGAGCATTGCTGGGTGTGACCCCCAAAAAAATGTGATGTGTACTTAGATATTCAACATGTAAAAAAATGAAATGGAACTGTGTTATTTTGTACCACTCATAAAAATGAATGTTTTAAATGAAATTTAATTTCATTTAAAACATTTGCAAGAACTGAAGTCATGAAACTCTCAGGGAGAAAAAAACCAAAAACAACATTGGGACTGACGGAAAATGTAGAGCAAAAGAATACAACAAGAAAATGTACAGCAAAAGAATACAACAAGAAAAATTAAAAAAGGGAAAATATTATTTGCAGACCATATATCTGAAAAGGAATTAATATCACAACTATATGTCATGTGACACAATAGCAAGAAGTCCCAAATAACCCATTTAAAAAATGATCAAAGAATCAGACATTTTTCCAAAGAAGATATAAATTAGAAAAAATGCAAAGATTTCCATGCCTATGAGGACCATCATCAAAAGCACAAATACTGGCATTAGTGTGTTAAAGGGGCAGCTTGATAGAATTCCTAAGTTTGTACATTTGCTATAGACAATAGTATAAAGAACTCTCAAAAAATAAAAAATAGAAATGTCTATATGAAAGAGTAACTTCATTTCTCATAATATCTCTGAAGGAAATGAAAATACCAACTAGAAAACTGTCTGCACTCCATGTTCAATCTTTGCAACAGCCATGCAATGGTAAGAACATAAGTGTACGCCATTGATAGAAGCAAGGATAAAGATGTTGTATATAACCTGTGTGCATATATGTGTTTATACATTTGCTGGATTACAGTCCTAGATATTTCAGGTTTAACATTGGAGTTTTGGACTTTTCTTTTCCTCCTACAGGGAGTTTAGGTTATTTGAATGCACCCATTCTAGTTCCCCCAGAGGCACCCCTACCCCACTAGGTTATGCTCAATCCTCTGCGTTTAGCTTTAACCTCTCCTTGTGTCCCTTCTTCCCTACCTGTTAGTCACAGTAATCAGACACAGCAACTACAAAGTTAAACCTTCTGAATGGCTTTAGATTTTTGTACTGTAAGTGAAATTGATTTTCTTTTTCCTTTATGTCCTTTGCATCTTTCTATGTTACAGGAATGTCTTTCTTATTTTTTTTTTTTTTTTTGTATAGACATAGGAAGACATAGTTGACGTGATGCTTTTGTAATTTAGGAGTAAACTGACTCTGAAATATTTACTCCTGGGCATCCCTTTATATTTACCTGACTTAAACCTCAGTTGCCCTCAGATTGAACTTAATTCTTTACATCCTAAAAGGAGGGTCCCACTGCAGACTTGGATGGGCCCAAGAGCAAGCCATGGAGGAAGCTACTCTGGTCTTGATATGGGACAGGCTAAGAGCCATAAGAGTGCAATAAATTAAAACTATGGTCATGGAACAAATTCTGACATCACCAATAAAGAAGTGACTAGGTAAGGACTTTTGTTGGGCTTAGCAAAAAAACGAACTTGGCCTGAGAATCATAGATGGTCTGAGATATATGGTGAGATACCCACAGGAAAAATACCATTTGCCATGAGACCAGAGAGAACATGTTAATCTTATACAGGGTGTAGGCAAAAGTCTATATCTTGTACTGTGTTTATACAAAATTGTTGCAGGACTCCTAAGGGCCGCTGCATCTGCTCTGGATTGCCTCCCCAACACTCCGAGATAGGGGGTAGTCTAAATGTGGCAGTTTATCCGACCATGTACTGTACTAGCTGGTATAAATATTCTCCCAGCTACCACAACATCGGGACTAGCTAGATCACCAGATATTACCTGCACGTAAGGACACCTAGTAATTAGACCGAGAGAAATGCTGTTTGCTTCCAAACAAACAAGCATGGCTCCCTGATAAAATATAAAACTACAAGAAGTAGAGGAGACTTGTGAAGGCTTGGAGAAATATTTAACTGGCATTGGTGTTGGTCTTTGGTACAGTGACATGCCATCTCAGAAACCCCCTTCTCTACATTTCAAAGGCATTCCCGGCTCAAAACATTAGCACAGTAAAGGCCCTAGGTGAGATGCAGGGAGGGGACTACCTAGGCATTGGACCCTCCCTGCTTTCCATAACAATGGAGGAAGGTCTGAGTTGCGGGGGGGGGTATAAACTTGCGGTCCCGCTCTCCTGGGGTTCTTCTTCCAGGTGGGATCTCGCCTTGGCGTTATTCCCCTTGAGTTTTACGTGGTGGTCGCCATCTTGGCCTACGGCTGGAGTTCTAGCCTGGAATCCTAAGCATCGGGTTTTTCCTTTTGCTGATTTGTATGCCTGAACCCTGTGATAAGTAAAGCCTTTTAAAACCGGCATCGAATTCCTGAGTGTCCATCCATTCCTCGCCGGCTCGGAGGTAGAAGGAACTCGCTTCCCTGCACTGTCGGGGACCCCCGGCAGCGCCCGACACAAAATGACTAGAAATATTATTGAGGGCTGGAGCGATAGCCCAGCGGGTAGGGTGTTTGCCTTACACGCGGCCGGCCTGTGCCAGCCTGGGTTCGATCCCGGCATCCCATATTGTCCCCCCAAGCACCGCCAGGAATTCCAGTGCAGCCAGGAGAAACCCCTGAGCATCGCCGGGTGTGACCAAAAAAAAAAAAAAAAAAAAAAAAAAAAAAAGAAATATTATTGAGAAGCAAATTTAATAGGATTGTTTACAATTTACTAGTAAAGAGCAATGAGAAAGTGATAAGCCCGTAGATGGAATCCGGCCCTTGGAATATCTCCTAGAAGGAATTTAAAGTGCTGTAGACCCTAGATAGAATTCACCCTTAGGTGAATCCCTCTTAGAAGACTGTTCCTGGAAGGAAGGGGCTTCCATCAGATGTTTACATATAGGTGGTGAACATCTATTAATGAATAGATTTACCACCTGTCCATATTCCCTTATACCCAACCCTTCATGATGCCTCTATAGCTAGCCAACATTACTTGAATTAAACTGCCATTGATTACCAACAGGAATCTGGCTTCGTTCCTTCTTCCATCAGTTGGTCAGATGATTGAAGGCCCTGAACACACTAGGAGGCCCTGCTGAACCACTACAATGCATAATACATAATACATATTTTAGTCATAAAATTTAAAAAATGCCACCATTTGCAACAACATTGGTGGCGCTTAGAAGTCTTATGCTAAATAAAATAAGTTTGACTGTAATGAACAAATGCTACATAAACATATATAGAACCTAAAAAAGAAACAGATAAAAATATCAAATTAGTAGAGAATAAGATAATATTTGTGGCTCAGAGAAACAGAGGAAAGGAAATTGGAATAATATAGTTAAAATCACAAACTTACAATCATAAAATGAATATTGAAAATTTTGTAATATTGCTTTCTGTATATGTACAAACATACATATATAGATCTATGATACAAATTACATATACCGATATATGTTATATATAGATATATGAAAGTGATTAAGAGAGAAAATTCTGAGTTTCTATTATAAAGAAAAATAGTGTATGTATAATTATTTGTCAATTAAATTGGATAAATGCAGGTATAAAAGAATGCATGGTACACTATTTTGAGTATATATATATGTGTATATGTGTATATATATATGTATATATAGTATACAGTGTGAATATTGGTCAGTATTCAAAATAGACGCTTTTTGTGTCCTTTTGGAAGCTCCACTCATATTTAATTTATGATGAACACATATTACTTCTGTAATAAGAAGGAAGTTATATCATTTTACTTTTAAAAATTAATATGTGTATTGGAAATGGGAAGGAATTTAAGCAAGATGATCTTGAAAAAAATAAAGCTTTTGACCTATCATGGAAGCACTAAATTTTTGCAATCATCAAGGGAAAAGTATAAATGGATATACAATATAAATGAACATACCAAGTTTATACTAATCACAAGGAGGGACATGAGGGAGTCAAGCCTCTATTTTTGATGCAGATTTTCATAAACTTTCGTGTTTCTATTTGATTAAACTAGTCATTGTTAACTTTCTGTTGCCACATAATTACTGAAAAGGGTGAAATGTAAGTCATTTAAAGATAACTTAAATCATATCTTATATATCTATACTCCTAAAGTCAAGGCACGGTTTCTTTGGATATCTTGGTCTCAAGAGGTTCTAAGCCGGCTACTGGCTAAGGTGCGTTTGTATATGAAGGCTCAACTAAAGAAGAATTCACTTCCAAGCTCATTTAGGTTTTTGAAAAAAAATTCATCTCTCTGCAGCTGTGTGATTGAAAGTCCTGGTTTCTCACTATCAGCTGGGTGCTTCAGGACTAAGGTACCACCTGCAATTTCTTTGCCACATGTCTCTCTCCTAAGGGGAGTTCAAATTATATCTACATGTCTAGTAGGACAATGTCTTGAAACTGCTAAAACAGACTCTTAGATGGAAACAACATGCCAACAAGGTTACAGTTATTATTAGCTAGAAGAAAGGCAGAGTCTTGCCCAAGCTGAAAGGCAGAGCCGGGTTTTAATACTATGACATGGAAAGCATAGAACTTATCTTGAAACTCTGATAACCACACAAACCCAAGCATACCAAAATGTATTGCAGAAATATAAAAGAAAGAATTCACTCCAAAGGCAGATCTCAGTCATTTTCACATAGTGTCTATTCTCCTAGATGCCAAACAGGGGAATATGTTTCAGTGTTTTAGGAAGCTGCAAGACCTACAAAAGAATAGTTACTGAGACACCAAAACTACCACCATAAAGGGAAAAAGACACAGTAGCCTACCCAAGTCTTCTCGGGATTCTCATGTAAATTTAGGAGTGTGTCCATAGTATTTCCACTTTTCCAAGTTACTTTGTAGTTTTTTTTTTTTTTAATTTAGGGGCCACACCTACTGGTAGTCAGGTATTCAGGGCTTCCTCAGAGATTACTCTTGTTCCCGAGATTACTCAGTAGGATCACTCCCACTGGTGCTAGGGTCCATATGAAGTGCTGGGGATTGAGCCAAGTCTGCCATGTACAAGGCGTGCACATTTTTCAGTGTACTATCTCCATGGCCCCCTTTGCAGATTCTTCATAATAATGAGCCTCTACAGGCTTCCTAGCAGGTGGAAGATCTTTTCTTTTCCATTCACAACATTAAACCTCAACAAAGTTTCTCTACTTTGATATGCATGAGCCCTTCTCTGAATAATGCACTGTACCTATTTGAATATTTAGATATAAACATCACCACATACATTAACCATTTTTTGAGATTGCATTCATCATTGTTTGATATTTTTCATTCTCCAAGGATAGAGTTCTCTCATGTTATTGAAAATTACCTTCTGGGCATATTTAGTTTTATTAATTGGTTTAAATGAGAAAATAGGGATGGAGCATTTCTATAGTAGTAATTAATTTAGATGTAGAAAACAACTGTTGAGGGCCGGAGTGATAGTCCAGCAGGTAGGGTGTTTGCCTTGCATGTATACGACCGGGTTCGATCCCTGGCATCCCATATGGTCCCCTGAGCACGGCCAGGGAGTAATTCCTGAGTGCAGAGCCAAGAGTAACCCCTGAGCATTGCCAGGTGTGACCCAAAAAGCAAAATAAATAAATAATAAATTAATAAATAAAATTATAAAAAAAAAAACACTGCTGAAAACTATCCAGGGAGACAGTATTGTTAGAGTGAAGTATTTCCAAACTTTATAGATGTTCATATAAAAATCACTTTTTTTTTTTGCTGCAGTAGTCTATTTCTTGTACCATAATTTATATAAAATATTAAATTATATCTTCCTTGAACTCAAGCTCAACAACAGTACCCATGATACTATGTTTTCCTTTTTTTTTCTTTTTTGGTTCACACCCAGCAATACTCAGGGGTTTCTCCTGGCTCTGCACTCAGGAATTACTCCTGGCGGTGCTCGGGGACCATATGGGATGCAGGGGATTGAACCCTGGTCGGCATAAGCCGGACGCTGCAAAAGGCAAACGCCCTACCCGCTGGGCTATCGCTCCGGCCCTGATACTATGTTTTCTATATACTAGTCCTGAGTGTAGATCCAGGAAAAACTTCTGAGCCTTGTTGGGTGTGACCCAGAAAGCAAAAAAAAAAAAAAAAAAAAAGTTCAATGTAAATACTACTAATGTACAACTACAATTATTTTCTATACACCAGGAATATACAACCAGAGATAATACAACTTGTTAGGATTACTTATACAGTGGAAAAACATTTTTTTTTTTTTTTTTTTGCTATTTTTTTGGGCCATACACCGACAATGCTCAGGGATTTCTCCTGGCTTTGCACTTAGGAATTACTCCTGGCAGTGCTTGGGGGACCATAGGGGATGCCGGGATCAAACCCCGGACCGGCATGGGCCTGCCACGTGCAAGGCAAACACACTACCCGCTGCACTATCGCTCTGTCCCCGAAAGAAGAACATTTTTAATCTCCAAAATTGGCTCTACTTCTTCAGTCCTGGGCCTTCTAAGCTTTCTAAGATACAGAATAACTAAATTAACAGGAATAAACAACATTTAGTACTATGTGTAAGAGCCGAGTTAAAGTTCTCAGTAGTTTATCTCTATTTATGTCTAAATCTCTTTACATAAAGAGACTAAGGTACAGAAAAATTGGGTAACTCGCTTAAGGTCATACCTTTCTAAGAAAGGTTTAGGAATTTAAACCTAGAGAGTTTGACTCCAATGTTTGTACCCTTTACTATTTCCTACATCCCCTCCCCTGGTTTAGTCTGGTGTTCAGAAGATTAAATGCAAAACAAAACATACAAATATACAACACAGACCCCCTGTTAATCTAGTAATAAACCCAATTTATAGAAATAATTCAATACAATGTAATGATTTCCCTCGAAGATCTATATTTGCATATTTAATCCTTCCAGAGGGATCACAACATGGTATTATATCAATCTCTAATCCTCAAACTGAATGCATCTAATACCTCTTATTGCGGCAACTAAGAAAGCTTCAGATAACTTTCCAGTGGGGGTAGAGAGCAAAAAATGCATCTGATTTGAGGAATTTTGCATTGATCTCTGACACAACAAAGGTGGTTTAAATTGACCTTCCCGGAAAGTTTGCAGGTCATGAAGACCAATTAGTTGCTATGGTGTCAATAAGTGCAAATTGCTTTAGATTGTTGGTGAATAGGGAAATCTCCACTGGGTCAGTGCCCAGGGCAATGAGGTACTCAGGGCACTGCAGGTGGTTTGAAGGCAGACATTAAAACAAGAATCCAAAACTCTGTTGGGCTTCTGCAGTCCACCCATAAACTGTGACCTGTTCATGTTTCTTCCTCCTATGCGTTCTAGGTTAAACCAATGCATCTTTGTGTGGTATAATTTCATTTTAGACATTATATTCTCTTTAGATTCCGTAAAGCAATTGAAATTAGGCAATTGCTTATTTAGTGGAAGTTCTGATTGTCCATAAAACATCAGGACACAGCTAATTAATTTTCCTTCTTGCCAGTCTTTGTTTTAAAGCACTTCATTTAAAGTTAACAGAAAAGAAAATATATGAATAAATGTCTGAGTGGAAATGTGGAAACCAAATGTTCAACCTTTAAAAAAAAATTCAGAGCTGCACCTAGACATGCCATTATGTTAGAGTAACAACTAAAAAAAAATTACAAAGCTTCTCCAAATTAATGATGCAAATACTGTCACAATAAACACAGTTAACTGAGATAATTAAGAGTATTTTATTCAGTTATTAAGATAAAGTGTCACAGTTGAGAATGATTATCATGAACTTCCTCAGATAGCACAGAGCAGAACACCTTGTCTTTGTAAAAACATAACTATATCCAACAATTGCAACATGTTTTATTCATATGGTGTTTATGTCTGGATATGTCCAAGCTATTTGCTAGGTGAACAGTCACACTTGATAGATCCAGGAGGGAATTTCTTGGTACAATGAACAAAAGAGCTGTTTTGTTCTTGTGCTCCAACCTCAGACCAAGGGAAAAAAAAAAAGTCATAAAAATATGGTTACCTTTCTGCCTTTAAAACTGTGCTGGTGCCTGGGGAAGGATTCTTAGAATGTAAAAAAGAATTGGTGACATTACATGGAAACTTTCTGTTCCTCCCTCTTGTAATAGTCAATTTTGTTTAGATAGCGGCATGCATCTGTGGACTGGGAACAGTGTATTAGGAGTGGTGGAAAGGGATTCGAGACAGCGGATTTACAAAACTATTATATGGTGACAACATACAGATTTTGTATGTAAAGACTTAAAGCTTTACTTTTTTAAGCCTTGTTTTAAGATGCTTTCCTATAATCAAATATCTATGTCAAGTGCGATAATCCAAACTACCTATGATAAAAAATCAATCATTTAATATACCTATTTAATGGCCTTCTATTCTCTCTTGCCTTGTCTATGCTGTAAAAACACAGTTATGTTCCTTATAATTGGAAGGAAAACAGGCACCATAGCATTTAACAACAAAGTTTTTTGTTACGAAGCTGTTAAAATTCAGCAATTGAATATAAAAGAAGAGTGTAACCCAAGGGAAGTCCCATAACCAACTAAGGTTATGCTCTGGGGTGTTGCTCTATCCACTACTCAAGGGTAACTTTAGGTCACAATCAGAAATAAGAGTGGGTGGAATTTTTTTAGCTGTTCATTTTCGTTTCAGTGACCCTGGCAAAGGGCTACTTACTGAAGTGTGTTTGTTTGTGGAGGTAATTCCACAAGGAATATTTTAGATTATGCTACAGGAATGGTGCTTGCAATGAAAAAACACTTAAAGAAACACTGACATAACAATTTGAGTCCAGCACAACCAAAAAAGTGGTGTTAGCTCTCCCAAAAGGAAAAGATCTTTTGCTTGGGTTGTGTACCCTGTAGCTGTGACATGGTTGTAAATTCATAATTATTTACATCTCAGATAGAGATCAAGTATGCAAAAGCACAAACAGAAAATAAAAATGTTAAGGTACTACCTAGGTCTAGAAAAGAAAACTGCTGAGCTGGCCATCTGGGGTGTTTGCAGAAGTCACCCCTAAAGTGGAAGTACCCACAAGTAGGAAGCAGCAGTGTTGCTTTCCAAGAGTCACATAGATGGCTGTTCAGTGAAGTTGCTCATGGAAGTGATGGTCTGACCTCACTGAACACCAGAATTGGGTACTAATGAGTAGGCAGCCTGAGACAGAAAGCGAAAGGGCTCACAGTGCTGAAGACAGAATTAGTAGCTTTGTCGAATACAGCACTGGAGGCAAATTGACCTTAAAGAGTGAATAACTAGAATCTTACAACTTCTCTGAAAATTCCTCTAGCTTCGCTGAGCTGAATATAAAGAGAAAAGACCTGGAAAAGAGAAATTGACCCCAATTGGGTAATCAGTAGCCAGAAAAGCCACTTTGCAAGGATCCAAATAGAGTTGATGAATTCAGATAACTAGTAACAGAGGCAGTTTCCCAGCTTTCAGCACTTGCTATCTGCTGGGATGGAGAGGCAGAAGCATGGCATACTTTATTCTTTGCCAGAAAACCATGAAAATTCACTTCAAAGTGTTTCCAGGGAGCCTGTCAGAGTTGCCGATGGTGCGACTCAAGTATATTAGGTGGTTTAGAGTAGGCCCTGCCATGGTTGAGATGGCCCATCTCCAAGCAAGACCCTAAAGAGTGACAAGGAAATTCTAATAGTGACTAAGGTGACCCAGAAGAAGACTGACTCTTTTACAGGTCTTTACAGTAGGTGAAAGCAGAGAATAAGAAATGGGTACAGAGTAACATAAGACATGCATGTGGTGGGGTGGGTGGGAAATGTAGATGGAAGCTTTCTGCTTTGAAACTCCCAACTGAATTGAATGAAGGCACATTTATAATAAAACCACTCTCAAGGATTCTATTGAATGTCAGGATTCTTGATTCTTTTTTTTTGCATTTTGGGTCACATCTAGCAATACTCGGGGGTTACTCCTGGTTCTGTGGTGCCGGGGAACAAGTGGGATGCCAGGTATCGAACCCTGGTCCCCGCTGTGCTATTGGTCCCACCCTGATGTAGGGATTCTTCAAATACTCTTTCCAATTCCTGCTTTTCAGGTCTTTTACTGGTCCATAAAGCAGCGCCTGATTTTTAGATGAGGCCTTAAGCATTCATCAAGGGGCTAAATGAGAAGGCAAAATATGGAAACCAAGTTAAGAAAGGCTTGCAGTGTTTTGTGTCTACTGTTTTTCATTTACTGATCTTGTGTTTAGAGTTGCCTCTTGCAATTGGGACAGGCCTCTCCCATTTCCTACCTACACTTCCGTTTTTTTTATGCCTGTGAGCCCTGACAAGAACTTCTTGCAAAACTGGAATAGGAGAACTGGAGGTGAGGTTGAGAGCTGGAGAAACATTTTGTGACCTGAAAGTTTTTGAATAACTTTGATTAACATGTATTTCAGTTTCAAATGAAAAAGAATCTTTTGACCACTGGGAAAGACTTCTCTTCTCTGTGTAAAGAAAGGATGATTTGCAATCGATTTCAGAAGCCCATCACCCTGATGGTCACACACACACATTCCCAAATTACTATACCCTGAAGTGAAGAGATTGATTAGCTCACCATTATGGCATTGGAATAAAAGGGCATTGGAACAAGAACTGTTTATTTACATGTGCCTCATCAAGAAATCTCTATTTTGATTTCATATATGTGCCCCTATGAGGCATTAAATGAAGATGTCCAAGCCTCACAGGGCCAAGATAGAGGGCCCTGGTCTTGCCTCATTAAAGAGAAAACATTTGTCTATTTATCTTTTTCACAGATATGAACTAGAGGGTACTTAGGAAGTTTCAAGGAGTTTAGAGGTATTCTGCCAATAACAATCAACATATTGAACTAGGTGGTAGTGTTCAGGGAGGGAAGCGCCAGAGGCAGTGATGGGTCTGGTTTTATTTAGCTCATTTAATAATGATCTGGAAGACAGAGAAAACACATTAAAATCACAGATTATACTAAATTGACAGGTGGTGTAAACACAAATGAGGGCAAACAAAAGGATATAAAGAATTTAGAACAGAAATGAGATTCCGTCCAGAAAAAAAGTGCGTTCACATCTGTGCAAAGTATCTTAAATCAGCAATGGAAATTGTTTTAAAAATCGTTTAGCACAGAAAATGTTCATAGGCATTGCTCACATTTGTTAGTGTTCACCCCTCCCCACTCCTAGCTGTTTCTAAATCCTTGAGTTATATAGTGCTTTTTTATAATTTGGAAATACAACATCTGATGATGTATCTGCTAAAAAATTTTTTGCAAGTTCAGAGTTCCATACAGAATGGAGTCTAAGCCTCGTAAGTCTGTTGAATACCTTCCTTCACGAGTTTTGTCCACTTCCAGTCCCTTTAACTCTTTGAACTGTGTCTCTGTTCTGCACTACTTATTTCACCCAAGCTGAATTATTTTCAGTTCTGACTGCATCCCACCTTATTACTAACCACACCATCTGCTCTAAGCACCGCTCCTTTCTCTTTTTGGTGTTATCTCCACATGACCTTCACGATTCAATACTTGGTTCATCTCCTTCACAAGCTTTTCTGCAAAGATAATTATGCCCCTGATTTGGGTTTGGTAACTTCCTTGGCATGCCATTATACCCATGGCCCAAATTTCTAACATACCCAGTTGAAAATAACATGGCTATATTTATCGAGCATTTAATTAGTTCCAGTCTGTGTAATGCATTTCCATGTATTGTAATCATGACAACAACTTGAGGCGTCAAGTATAAGGTCTCAGTCTGTACATGAGGAAATTTTATATTAGGTCATGTAACTTGTCCAGGACTGTGCAGCCTGTTAGTGGCAGAACCAGATTTGTGCTACTTGTAAAGCCATACTTTTGAATTATGCTATCATAATAATAATTTGTTTTCTTGTCTGTTGCCCTGCTTGTGTAGACTTCTTGAGGACAGGAGCCTTGTTCTGTTTACCTAACATCTGCAGAACTGGATGCAATCTATCCATCATTACATGGTTTGTCCCACTCAATAACAACAATGGATAATTGATATTTATTAAGTACTAATTATGCTGAACAATTTACTTTTATTTTGGGTGCATTATTCACAAAACATTGCAGAGCAAATACAATCATTTTAGTTTATATTGGAGAAGTCAAGGTTTAAAAGCATTGACAATTTTCAGAATAGTTCTATCTCCAAAGTCTTTGCTTTGTTCTGTTCAGTTTCTATATCTGGGCCACACCTGGAAATGTTCAGGGCTTACTTCTGGTTCTGCACTCAGAAATCACTCCTAGCAGGTTTGGGAGTTCATATGGGGTACCGAGAATCAAACCTGTGTAAGCTTCACTTCTTTTAATACATCTTTCTGCATTTCCACCTCAGAGAAAATAGGCATAAAATATTTCTAGGATAACCCCTGCACCCTGCTAAATTGCCAATGATCTCAAAGAAATTAATACTGGGAGAGGCTAGGCATACTTGTTGATACATAAATGTAGTCTGTGGTCTAATTTTTGTTATTTTATAAATGTATGTATGTGTTTATATATTGAATCATCACAGACTATCATAATGCTATTCATGATTGGGTTTCAATCATATAATGTTCCAACAACTATCTGTCTGCCAGTGTATATTTCCCATCATCAGTGTTCCTGAGTTTCCCTATGTCTGCCCCCATGGTAGAATGGCAGACCCCTTCTCTCTCTCTCTCTCTCTCTCTCTCTCTCTCTCTCTCTCTCTCTGTCTCTCCCCTACAGTATGATTTGCAGTACAGGTACTAAGAGGCCATCAGCGTTAGGGCATTCCATATTTTGACAGGCAAGGTAGAGTTGCAGTTAACTTTTTTTTAAAAAACACTGGGCAGCAACATTTGTGTGTCAAAGAGACTGCTGGAGCTTCTGGAAGTACAGGGAGGAAGGGGAGAGAGAGAGCCACTACAAGAAAGCTCGGAGATGTCAGTCACAAAACTTTATACCTGAAGTTTTAGCAGATTAGTGTCTCAGTATGCTCAACCCAAGACTGTGGAGTCTAGCAGGGGGCATGGTGGCTATTTTGGATTATGGGAGCAGAAAACTGCGGGGCTATGCTTGGGCTGGCACTGCTCTGCCTGCCAACCCTATCTCTTTGCATGGGTCTGAGACTAGCTGCGGCTTTAATCTCTTTTGAGATTTATATATGAATCTCTGAATCAAGGCTGCTAAGTGATGCCTATGGCTGAGCACAGGTGGTTTGTGGGCAGGTCTCCCACATACCTAATTTTGGACATTTAATTTCTCTGGAAATCTAGTCCTCAGTTGTTGAAATCTGACCAGAGCCACAGCAGTGATTTTGGGGTACCAGGAAGCCTGAAGGCACCATCAGACTGCTGATACACTTGCCCAGTGGGTCCAGGTGGAATAGTCAGTGGTGCTGCATCTCCCTAGGCCCCAGTAGCAATGACTGCAGTGACCCCAGCAGGGACCAGGACCAAGGCCAGGACTGCTGCTGTTTGCGGGTTTGAGAACTCTGGGCTGGTGGCAACAGAGGCTGATCAGGGGCCACACACCTCCATCCTGGGTGCCACCATCTTGACTGGAATCTCCATTTTTTTTTTTTTTTGCTTTCTTGGGTCACACCTGGCGATGCTCAGGGGTTTCTCCTGGTTCTGCACTCAGGAATTACTCCTGGCAGTGCTTGGGGGACCATATGGAATGCCAGGGATAGAACTTGGGCGGCATGGGCGGCCGTGCAAGGCAAATGCCCTACCCGCTGGACTATCGCTTTGGCCCCTGTTTTGGTTATTATTTTTTTTTTTTGTTTTTTTTTTTGAGCTACTTTATTTGAGCATAATTTAATTTTACCCTAACCTTTACTCTCATAGTACTTGTTTACTTCTGTGGTTAAATAGAACATAGAGCTCTAAAGTAGACCGTCTCATCTTTATGCAGAGGAACTACAATTTATTTACACAAAGCTTCTAGATTGATTTAAAAAGGGATAAAATTATTTCTTGTAAGACCACTACTAGGAATAGATAGGATATTGCTGCTGACAATTTTAGTAAATTTCTTATAATGTCACCAAACCCTAAATTGATTTGCTAGGCTCAGTAGAAGAAAGTGACACAGAATCAGTAGTTCTGAATAATGATAGAAACGTTTTACTAATTAGCATAGTGAATGTCAAAAGTGTATTTTTATTGGTGAAATTAATAACTTGTTAATTAGCATTATGAATGCTAGAAATGGACTATCACTGGTTATATTAAAGGTGCAGTAAAAAAGATTTTGTTTCTTTTTCTTAAACAGCACAAATAATACACAGTAAACTGGATTGTCTTTTTAGGTTTGAAACAAAAGGTTTATCTTGAAATCTCCCATTGGCTTATATTTTTGACTGTTTACTTAATAGAATGGGGACAGCACAAAGGTATCTCTGGGATATTTTCTTATCTACCATTTGCATCTTTGGAAGCAGAGGAGCAGTGCTGGAAGTTTTGGGGCCTGGAGGTGTTTGGGGGCTACCAGAGTTATCCTGAAGCACTGAGGGTAGGGATTGTGATGCCAGCATAAAACTTACCATTTTGATCAGATCCTTGATCCTGTTACCACTTTCTAGATGGAATTCTTCATATTAGATGGTGGAATAGATGGTGGAATAGATCTATTTGACCAAACAGATCAAAGCCATGAAAGAAGTTTTGTTTACTGACTAATTCCTGTTCGATATTAAAAAAAAAATTAAATCAACTCCTTATTATATTTTGTTTCCATCATGACTTAGCAATAATATTGTAGGGGGACTAGATCAACATCATCCCTCTCAAAGCAGTGATTGTAATGATTACTGCCCAAAGAACCCAAGACCATGAATGATAAAGGGAAAAAGGAATTAAATAAATGGGACAATGTCAAATTAATAAAAATAAGTAGAGCCAGAGAAATTGAGAGATTGAGGCACTCACCAGGCACGCAGCTCAGCCATGGTTTGTTTGATCACCACTCTAAGAACCACCAAGAGTGATTCATGAGCCCAGAGCCAAGAGTAAGTTCTGAACACAGCCAGGTGTGATCCAGTTTCCTCTGCCCTTTCACCCTCCAAAAAAGTTTCTGCACAGCAAAGGAAACTCAGTAAAATAAAAAGATTACTTACTGAATGGTAGAAAATATTCATAAATCATAGATCCTATAAAAGGTTAATGCAGGAAGATTGTTTATTATATTTTATTATATATTTTTATTATATATTTTTTTATTAGGAACATGTAGGAAGGCTTCATCCAACTCAATAAAGCAACTGGTTTTAAAAGGTGGAGACAAATGGCTACAGGTAACAGCATCTGAGAGTTGGTCTTCTGAACTGAGCTTACAGTGGTGTAAGCTCATGGGGAGAGGCAGAGGTGGGTGAGAGGGAACTTTGGAAGAGTAGTGGAGAGAAGCAAAGACTGGGATATGGGTTTGGAACATTCAACGCACAAATCTCTATCATTAATAGTATTGTAAATCGAGATGTCTCAGTAAAAGTTGGGGAAAAATTAATTTAATGAAAAGACTGGGGAACCGAATAGACATGATTCCCGAAGAAGGCATGTAGATGCCCAACAGACATGTGAAAAGATGTTTAAGACTATAATCATCAGGGAACTTCCAATAAAAACCACAGAAATAATCATCTAATTCCTGTCACAATGACTACTGTTTAAAACATAAAAAGCAATAAGTGTTGGTGAAGATGAGAGATAAGGAACCTTCATACATCATCATTGGTCAGAAGGTAATTGGGGGTTCCTCCCAAAATAAGAACATCATAGGCTTCAGTAATTTTCCTAATATTTACCTACCAGAAAAAAAATGAAAATGCTTTTTCAAGACGACATATGTATATCTAGGTTCATTGCAGTACTATTTACAATAACCAAGATATTAAAATAATTCCACTGTCAGTCATAAGACTAGAAAATTGAATACCAATCAGTCATAAAAATTGAAAGAAATCTTGCCATTTCTGACAACATGGACTGATTTTGCCAGTATTATGCTAAGTGAATTAAATCAGACAAGTACCATGTGATTTCATTCATATATGAATTGTTAGAAACAAAATGAAACTTTAATCGCAGAGACAGAAAACAGATTGATGGACACCAAGGAGGTGCTAAATTAGAATGAGTTAATGGTTGAAGGAGATCAAGAACTAAATTTCTCATTATGAGATATGATAAGGAGATGTATGTACAACATCGGTATTATACTCAATAATATGCCATTCCAAAACCAAAAATTGCAAAAACTATTTAGAGTAGACAATAAAATAGTCACTTAAAATGTATACAAATATTGATTCAGTGCATTGTCTACATAAAACAAATAATTTTGCAGAATTTTGCAGGACTATTTTATGTCAATAAAATGATGCAATGGGAAAAGGACAAATATATTAATGGTTGCCTGATGTTGGTGAGGGCTACATAATCTGCTCTTCAATATTACAGTGCACATGGGCATACTAAAGACTCAAAGGCACGTAGTGAGCACATATACACATACAAAAACCCTGAAAGCCTCGTTAACTTTGCTTTACTCTGTATTTCCCAAACTTATTTGAGCATGTGGTTCTTCTTCTCTGTGACATTTATTAACACACTCTGAAAAGGACTGTAGCATAAGCAGCGAGAACGTGAATAAGAAACTAGCAAAGAAAATACCAGTGGTTTCATTATCCTGAGAAGCTAGCTCTGGTGCAAATGTCTAACCTCCCCTTCCCAAGCAATGCGAGTGTAGAGCATCTGCAACTGTTTCCAAGTTTCCAGGGGAAACAACTTTCAGTCGCTTCTACCTTCTGACCCACCCTTCACCCAGAGAAAGGATGATGGACTGAGCAACTGAACCTTCCTGAAGCAGGAATACCGAAAGATAACTAGGAGCACTCATGCACTGAAAATCGGATATGAACGAGCTACCCAGTGTAGCAGAAAAAACGAACCCATGAGAGTTGCCAGTACAGTGAAACCCACTTTACTACATCCTTTTAAATGCTCACACATACTCAATGCTTCTTTTCCTTAGCCCTAGGAGAAATATAATAAAGGTGTTTCACTTTAGTAAGGTTCATGAGTTTATGACCATCAGAATGCCCTTGAGAATAAACTCTAGGAAGTTGAAGAAAAGAAACGAAAAGCTACTTTAAATAGATTGGTCTCTATTTCCTCTCCATAATACTGCAGCCAAATCATGAATTAGTTAAATGTTCTAAATCTAGTAAGTGCCAAAGGGAAATGGTTATTTTCTTCCTTTATTAGTTTTGGTTAACTCAAAATCAAATCAGGTCAGATAATTAGGCAAACAATTTGGAAGAGATTCTTAAAATGTAAATATATACTCCAAAATTGTATAAAATTAACATTGTTAAGTGTTTGAATAACACAAGGGATGTGTGAATGTATCCAAAGGATAAACAATCACCAGTGAATTATTTTGTCCCAGAACTTTATAAATACACTTTTATCAACTTGAATTTCTTAGGTCTCATATTTGATTCCTAATCATCTTTCACTCTGTTTAGAAGGCATTTTCTTTGTCAGGCTTTATCTGAGTCTACTTTAGAAAAATCTCATCAAGCTCCCCCATTGAAACTTGCCTTTTCACAGTTTCTTGCTTATTTAACTATTCATTTACCACTGCATAACAGATTATATGATGATATCTATCTCATTCATTGCTTAGTTTCCAGAGCCTAACAAATTTTCTGAAAGGAAATACTGATTCTTAATAAACAGGTTAATGCAGTTATAGTTTAATTTGACTCTCAAATACATTTTGAGGGGCTGGAGCGATAGCCCAGCGGGTAGGGCATTTGCCTTGCATGCAGCTGGCCTGTGCCGTCCAGGGTTTGATCCCGGCATCCCATATGGTCCCCCCGAGCACCGCCAGGAGTAATTCCTGAGTGCAGAGCCAGGAGCAACCCCTGAGCATCACCGGGTGTGACCCAAAAAGCAAAAATAAGTAATAAAAAATAATAGACATTTTGGTACTACATATTGATGCAAAAAGGTGCATTTAGTGAAACTTTCATAGACACGATAATTAATTTTATGTTCTTACCAATATACACGGTGACTCAGAGATAGAAATATTCCAGTTGTTGACTCTAGGTTTATTTAACCAGACTTCAAAGAAAAGATTAGATTATAATTATGGATCAAAAACAAAAAAAAAGGATAAATTTTTCATGTAATCTTCAGTTTTTAAAGTTTATAGAAGTTATGCACTTCATAAAAACATTGCTTTAGGGGCCGGAGCTATAGCCCAGCGGGTAGGGCGTTTGCCTTGCATGCGGCCGCCCATGGAGGCCCGGGTTCGATCCCCAGCATCCCATATGGTCCCCCGAGCACTGCCAGGCGTGATTCTTGAGTGCAGAGCCAGGAGAAACCCCTGAGCATTGCCTGGTATGACCCAACAAAGCAAAAACAAAAACAAAAACAAAAACAATATTGCTTTAAGTTATAAACTCAAAGTTAGTTGATTGAGAAGCATTTCATTGTTCAAGATATTTATTCATTGAAATGTATAAGAAATTGCTTTGTGGTTTTTAGTCACCTGATTTAGAGGTCAAGTACTTATGTGAAAACCACAGATGAACAAGCAATAGATGAAAGATGAAAATACTTAGATTTTACACATGCACAATGCTTTTATTTATTTATTTACGTGCATGGTTATATGGCTATGAATATGCGTTTGTGAGAGACAGATATAAGAAGAAAGAGAAAGGAACAATGGTTTAAAAGAAAATAAAAATACTGATGTAAATTGAGAAAGATTGAGTTTATAGTGAAATTTGTGGATTACTCATATAAATTAATCAACCAAGCAAAAACAGATATTTGATTATTAAAAAGCCAAACCAAAAATATCTGCATACATGTAAATGTATTTATGTAGAATTTTAACAAAGATTCTGACAATCTTTGTTAAAATTTATACATGGATCAAGTACCTATAATCTTTGTTAAAAATTTCTTCTATTTAAATAAGCACTAAAAGTAATTTGTTAATGAGTGAAATTTGATCATACATCATGGTAACATCAAGTGGAATGAAAATCTTTGGAAATTTTATTGTAATTGGTCACAATATAGTAAATACACCTTCACTGGTCAATTGAAATTACACAAAATAGTTTCAGAAGAGCAAAAATCACAAACCACAAAGAAAAATTCCAAAGATAATAAGTAAGGACTTTGAAAGTAGAATATATAGAATATTCATGTAGAATACCAGTGATGCTTGGATAGGAGAGAAGGCACAAAACTGTACTGAGGGAGACGACAGAATCCAGGGACGAGGGGAGAACAAAACATCTTTTGAAAGTCATATCTTAGTGTATTCAGATTGAGTTCAGTACAAACTATCTTCACTTTATTCTAAAAAAAGCTGTGTGAGCATTTAGAGAGGTACAAAGAAGGAACAGAAAGATAGAAGAGCTCACGACAAGCTATAAATCTTGACGCTTAAATTGAGTGGGGGGAGTTGAGACTGTACAGTGCAGTATTTGTTAAAAAACGTGACAAATGGTGTTTCCATTTGTGAAAGTAATTTACAATTGGTCATTAATAAAGGACTTGAGAAAGGACAAGACTCTTGTGGAAATTTTAAAGTATCTGTCATCAGATTTTTAGCCTATTTAATTTGATTCCTTTTAACAGCCTAGAGTTGATTTTATTCAAATATGTATGGGGTCTCAAATGGAAAACATTTTGGTAATTTGCATGGCTATTTTCAAGACTGCAAAATCAAATTGTCACAGACAATAGAACCCTACTGTCAGCCTCAGAAATAAGGGACAAGAATGAGGGATGTAAATCAGCCTTTGAGAAGTTAGGTTTCTCCCAAGATAACCCAAATCAGCACACTGTCCTTGCACACAATGTTGATGCTTGTGGAAGCAGCAGATGACATTCCTAGAGAAATTTCAAGTCCTGCCTCAGGCCATGGTCGCCTCTCCCTGTGGTGCTATCTTCCTCAGTGAGGAAATAAACCTTTTCATATGATGAAAGAAGGGTCTCAACTTGTTTTATTAGTTGGGGCTGAGTTTAAACTCCTTTTCCTTTAAGTGTCTTTGGGGTGACTGTTAAAATCCTTGCTCTTTTGGTATCCTGGAGGTCCATGGGGTGCAATAATTATTATAATTGTGGGCCATAACTGTCTTGTTTTGGGGCCATCTGCTCTTCTCACTTGGATAATACAGTTTGTCATTGGGTGCACATAAATCACACACAGGATAGTTTTCTCTCCTCCTGACTTGACAAACACCAAATACATTTAGAATTCAGTCTTGTAATTAAGTAGGGCTGGGTCTCCCTAGTCAAGGCTGATCTAAAAAGGATTTTCAGCCTGAGGGAAGGACTCTTTGTGTTGACCTTGGATGGCAGGCATTATAGCCTCTGTGGGAATTACTGTCCCTCTGCCATCCTCATCTGTGACCCTAAATCATTTCTCCAGGTTATGTGGTTAGTAGGAGACTGGGCACTAAATTTGGAGTGAAAAGTCCTAAGGCTTAGTTTCATCTATAAAATTCCCTGTCTTAAAGGCTAAGATGAGACTGTGTGAAGGCTCTTCTCTATTCCAAGGAGGAACAGCATGGCGATATAGGTGAATAAGTACATTAATGCATATTTGTGATAGTTTATTTTTATAGTTGTGACTTTTTTTCATGTTTCCTCTTATTTTTCTCCTATCAAAGAACCTAGAGCTCTTTTACTGCTGACTATTCTTGGCTCAGCTGTCCCTAATGTATTGTTCTGGATATGAAGATGCTGTTGGTATTATTGCATTAAAAATGTGATTTGACTCACTACCCAGATACGGTCTTCTCTTTAGGCTGAGCAACTGTTATAAGTCACACAGAATTGTCCTGATTTTAGCTATAATTAAAAAAAAAAACTTTAAACTCTTCAGTCCTGGCATGGATTGCATCTCAGTTCTGAATATTCACTCATGAATATCCAGCAATGTGAGATAGCAGCTGTCAACACTCCGGCTAGTGTTTTGAAAATTTGCTTTGAACTTACCTGTTTATTTGATTCTGTTTGAATGTATTGACCTATGTACTATGCTCAAACCTGAGATATTTTTTCAAGTTGTACCTCACTGACCTCTTGGTTCCTAGGAGTACCCTGAAGAGAAAGTTGAGGATGGGAAGCCTTGACCATTGTCTCACCACTTTGACCAAAGCAGCCCTACTCCCGTGTCTGCCCTCATACTGCTGTCCCCAACGTTTGCTAATCTCAGTTTGGAAATCCAAGACCAAGGGTTTGTCATTTTTTTGCACTATCTATTCACTATCATTTTGCACTATTTATTCCCTTTTTAAAAAAAAATATATTGTGGTTTTGGCAACATACTCAGCAATGCTCAAGACTTATTTCTGGCTCGGTGTTCAGGGGTTGACTTCTGGTAGGGCTCAGGAAATCATATGCAATTTTGGGGAAAGAACAAGGATCAGCTGCATGCAAGGCAAGTATTTCAATTTCTATATGATTTCTCTGGCCCAAGATGTTCTTTTAAAAACAAAGTTCAAGAATCACAGTCCACAGAAAGATATGGAATTTATTTAAAATTTTAAAAACAACAAGACTGTACTTAAGAAAAATAAGAATAGGGGGCCGGAGCGATAGCCCAGCGGGTGGGATGTTTGCCTTGCATGCGGCCGGCCCTTGCCGGCCCGGGTTCCATCCCCGGCATCCCATATGGTCCCCTGAGCAATGCCAGGAGTAATTCCTGAGTGCAGAGCCAGGAGAAACCCCTGAGCATTGCCGGGTGTGACCAAAAAAGAAAAAAAATAGAATAGCACTATCCTTTAATAGAATAGCCTTGACTTTTCCATCTTATTCTGCTGGAGATAAAAACCACTGCTCTGAATATTCATATGTGGATAATTATCAAATGTTTTCTTTATTTTTTTTAAAATTTTTTAAATTTATTTTTGACAATTGCAAAAAATGTTCATGTTTGGGTTTAAAGCCATACAGTGTTCCAGCACCCATCCCTCCACCAGTGCCCACCTCCCACCACCAATGTCCCTGATACCATCCCCCTCCCCTAGACTGCCTCCATGGCAGGCTCTCCATCTCTCTCTCTCTCTCTCTCTCTCTCTCTCTCTCTCTCTCTTTCTCTCTCTCTCTCTTCCCTCTTTTACATGTTGTGGATTGTAATAGTCTGTTTTTTTTCCCAACCAATTTTCCTATTCTCTGAAAGCACACGTTACTAGGTAATCATCCGTAAGTAAGCATTATTCAGAATGCTGGGGACTGGTAAATAGATAACATTGTGCAATATAGGAAAATGAACCAAAAAATTTATTATAGATATCCAACATGTTTACACTATTGTTTATACATATGGTTTTGGGTAATAGGAGGTTTGGGGCAATACCTACTGAGTACAGGAACTGTTTCTGTCTCTGTATTCAGGGGGACCATATTTAGTGTGGGGAGATCAACTTTTTTTACCAACTACACTATGTCTCTGGCTGTTCCAACACTTATGGATTTGATGTGTAGTTATGACACTAGTACCTCTTTACAACCAAAGTGCCCCAAATTCTCCACCAATGTCCTATGTTGCTTCTAGTTCACCTTTTCCTTCTCCCTACCTTTCCCTCCACCTCCACACCATCCCAATACTTGCTAATCTCGTTTGGTAATTCAGGCAAGGTATATTTCCATCATTTGGCACTGTCTATTCTCTTGTTTTGTATACTACAGATGAGTCAGGAAAAATTTTGAAAGCTGTAATTTCATAATATAACTTAGTATGTTAAAAGTGTATGGTATCCTGTGGGTCTACTGGTACACTAAACTAGAAACCTGGTGTTAGTACAGATTTATTTGGTTATGAAAGGTATTTATTGCATAGACTTGTATCAACGTTTTCTGGAAAAACCAGTCATTATGTGATGCAATGGCATCTTATCACAGATACACATGGTCTCACATGCATATATACTTAATCTTTCGAGAAAATAAACAACAACCTTGAGCTGGCAAGAGGATAACGTGGTGAATTTGAAGAACAGATAACAACTGAGATTGATAAAAATTTTTTTAAAAAACACATTTTATTATATAACTGTGAGATACACAATTACAAAACTGTTCATGATTGGGTTTCAGTCATAGAATGTTGCAGCACCCATCCCTCCACCAGTGCACATTTTCCAACGCCAGTGTTACCACCCCCACCCCTCGCCTGCCTCTATGGCAGGTATTTTTCTTTGATATTTTTTTTTTCCTCTCTCTCTCTCTCTCTCTCTCTCTCTTCTTTTACATTCACTACATGCAAAAGAATGTGGCCTTTGATGTCCCTATACCACACATGGCTTTCCTCAATACAGTGTATGCAATATATACACTGAGGGGTTATCATGCATATCCATCCCTTTATCTACTCACAACTCTGGTAATAATGTATTGAGTGGTTCAAAAAGAAAGGCTAAATTCAGGTTAAATTTGTAGAGAACTTAGTATTTCAGATTTTCAGATTCTTGAAAATTACTTTTTAATGGAACTTAAAAAAAGGAGGAACATTCATTAAAACATGAAAGAGAAAGATACCTTCACCTACCTTCTATTTCTGTTTTGAAGCTATACCTGGTGGTGCTTAGATGATGGTGGTGATGGTAAGTTAGTTTCTGTGCCTTGCTTAGGGGCCACATCTATGGTGCTGGGGATTGGGCAGTGCCAAGGAGTGAACCCAGGGCTCCGTGTGTAAAACATGCACTCCAGCTCTTTGAGCCATCTTCTGTCACTTCCCTTCTGTTTGTGGCTATTGTGGTTATGATGATGTGAGGTGATGTTGTGTGTGTGTGTGTGTGTGTGTGTGTGTATGTAGTATTAGCAGTAGAAGATGGGTCACGCACATTTGGTTGCATATGTGTGGTGCGCTGGATAGCATACTCTTTTATTTTTTTTGCTTTTGTTTGGGGTCACACCGGCGATGCTCAGGGGTTATTCCTGGCTCTGCAATCAGGAATTACTCCTGGTGGTGCTCGGGGAACCATATGGGATGTCGGGAATTGAACCTGGGTCAGCGGCGTGCAAGGCAAATGCCCTACCTGCTGTGCTATCGCTCTGGCCCCTAGCACACTCTTGCTGTGATGCTGTGGATCTTAAAGGCACTCCTGTGGAACTCACACCATCATGTGTGTGATGCAAGGATTAAACTTAAGGTGTCCTGCCTGCAAGGAAGATGCTTTACCTCTGAGTAATCCCTGTCGCTGCCCCCTGCCCTGCCTGCCCACACCATACAAGATCTCTGATCATGCTTATTCTTTCGACTACCCATTAGTCCCTAACGATCATGTGCTAAAATATTCACATCAGGCTTTTTCACTTTATACAACCACTGTTTTTCTACGCTTTCATTCTATTGGTTTCTCCCTGTGTTGATCACTTCCTTTTTAAATTTTGTACACCAGTTCCTCCTCCATTTTCCTCACTCTGCCTCTTTTCTTTTCTCCTCTTTATATATATGTTTATTTATTTATTTTTCCCAGCTAAGCTGGGATGGTTTTTTTCTCTAGATAGAAAACACAGGCAGAACACTGAATAATTATTTGTGAAATAATACAGAGGGGTCACTATTGTCACACATTCGTGGAATGATGAAAACATCTGAGGGAATGTGTGAAGGACATTATTAACTGGAAAAAAATGGCCACATTCCCAGAAGAATGTAGAATATTTTGGTGGCTTTCCTCGTGTTGTAGTCTGTTAGTTTTAAAATTTTTTTCTCTTTCATAGCCCCCCCCAGCCCCCCCAGCAAACCTGAGGAACAATGTTGGGTTCAAATAAAATGGTCTTTGTCCAGTTCTGTTTCCATGTAGACCTGGGGGAAAGGGTTGCATGTGAATGTGCTAATATGATTCTAAGTGCTTTCCAACTGTTCTGTTTAATTCTCTCTGTGGCATGTGATTCCTGAGGGATATGTGCCAAATTGATAAGCTCAGTGCTAAAGTGAACTGTTTCATCTAGTCCCCAGGAGCCTCTGACTTAAGTGTCAAAATACAATTGTGCACTGGTGGTATTTCTGTCCTGTAGAAGAAACACTTCAGCACACTATTGACATCACAAGCAAATTAAAAAGACTCACCAAAGTTAATATTCTTGCATTATCACAACATCTCTTATAAATTATTAAAGCCCATACAATTTATTACTCATGTTGGGGGTGAAGCAGGTTGAATCATGAGCTGTGCTACTTAATGATTTATTTTTTTGGTCTTCCAATGTGTTGAGGTTTATAAATCATCCTGCTCTACTCAACGCTGCACCAAGGAAAAAGCCATTGCTAGTCATGCCCTTCTCTCGCCGATGATCACCTCTGCACAGGCGGAAGCATGCTCATTATTTTAGCATCTATCAGCAGCCTCTGCGTTTCAGGCTGCCTGTTCCTTTTCATTACTGTAATGCTTAAGCATGGCATTGAATGGATATGATTTAAAGCTTTAGATGATAGATCTAAGCATTTTCAGAAATAAATATTAACCTCATTATTTAGGCAGGGAGGCCAAACTGACTTGTATTCTGTCTCAAGGCTTCTAAGTAAATCAAGATTTACTTGAAAATATTGTGCTCTAAAGTCTGGTCTACCAGCCTCACCACTAGTCTGTCTTGATTATATCTCATGGTTTTAAACAAACGTTTTACTCCACTCTGAGTGGCTTGCTTTAACTCCAGCTTTGCCATTGATTTGGGCAACCTGTTTAAGTTCTCCAGAGTCTGGCTAACAGTCAATGTGCAAGCTATATTAAATAGTCTCTATCTCATCTTCATGGTCTAAAATCTGAGTACAGGTCAGATAGTAACTCTCTTGCTAGTGGTGATCCCAAGAGCCCTGTGAGTATTTGACTAGGGTTTCTCTCTGCTGTTTCCCTACAAGAGCTTCAAAGGCCTTGGGTCACGTTGGGCCCCATCTGTCCTCCTTGTCTTGTCTGACTAGGGAGTGCAGGACAAAGGTTTTTCTGAGGAAATGAGCTATATTTAAAAAAAAAAGGAAGGGATGGGTTCGAGACACTGAGATTCTTCTAGAAATGATGAGCAAATGTGGTAAAAAGTCTAAAACTATTCTCTGGGTTTAGTTTAGACTCAAGACTTTGGAGACCATTTGGGCTGACATCTTTGCTTGTTTGCACATAATCTCCTATTGAGGAGACTCAGTGTTAGTACATTCCCATTCTGGGCCAGAGTTCCTGGTATACAAACAATGCTCATTGCTTCAGAACAAATCACTAGTATGTCAGATTTTGGAAATAGTGTCACGTTGAATCACTGTCCTAAAGTTAGCAGTAAAATAAACATACAAGTGTAAACTAGAAAGCCAAGTAAATACAAGTTGTTTTAATACACTTTCTCTTGTAAAGTCAATTTGATACACATGCTTCTTAGGAATTAAAATAATAGACATCAATAATACATGAACTACACATTTAATTTGCTTTGTAGAAGTAAATAAACATGCCTGCACTTTTTACTTGGAGTCTCAAAACTTGGAAAACAGTCTAAACTTTTTGGGCGAGGCATTGGTGATATACCCAGTGGTGCTCAGGGCTTACTCTTGGCTCTGTGGTCAAGGACCATGACTTCCAGTACTCAGGGAATAGAGATAAGGTCTGAAGATTGAATATATTATTGAAAATTTAGCTCAGATTGGGGATGCCTAAGACATTTAGCTTATTTCAGAAATTGTAAGATAATGCCCCATCGCAGAACAAAGACTTTAGTGGACTTTGCTAAAATGTATGGTCCACTGTGCCGATTAGCTAGAATCATTGAACCTTATGCTACTCTATATATACAATGGGCTCCATAGGCAGCCTCCTAGGAAGGGAGGCATTTAGAGGAGATCTTTAAGACTTAGTTATTGTGTACCATGAATGAACATGAAAGGCTGATTGGCATAAATAGCCATTCATTCTGTCAACAACATTAATTGAAAACTCAGGGTTGCATAAAGCCCCATTCTGGTTTATTGAGTAAGCCATAGAATACCTTTACATGTGCATGCAAATATTTTATAACTGTGAAAACCCACTACCACTGATGAGTGAGTGAACTGATGTGAAGAGGCTGTCAAGTGGTGAAATATAGACCTTGGCTTAACTTTTCCACATACACTTTGCTTCACTACCTGTATGTTGTAACTTTCTGCACTACACATATCCGTTAAATAAATACACCATGGCATTGTAACTATTAAAATTTGTTCCAGTGTTCCTGGAAAAATGTTTCCTCTCACACCACAAACCTTGATAATATATTTTGGCAGGTGTTTGTATGTTTGCTATTGATTGCCATGACTTTGCATATTATAAATGTTACAAAATTTTAAATTTTTGTATATATTTATATAAATCTTATTAATGAAGAATGAAAACATCTTTCACTTCTGCAAGATCTTTATGATTTTTTCACATATTGGTATACCTTCTCAACTCTAGTATATATTTTTTGGTTTTAGCACTACACCATCTATGCTTGGGGCTTCTCCTGGCTCTATGGTCAGGGATCACTCCTGAGTGGTGCTCAGGGGACCAGATGGGATGCTAAGGATCTAACCCAGGTTGGCTGCATGCAAATCAAGCACTCTACCCACAGTAGTATCTCTCTAGTTTTCACCTACCTATCTTTGTAAACAAGGAATGTCATTTATTTAATTGTATTGGGGAACCTAACCATACAAGCAAGGGCTCAGTTCTTTTCCTAGACTTTCATATGAACTAATGTGAGTTTGGACTTATGAATTCTCTCCTTGTTGACCTTGGTTAGTAGACTTTCTTCTACTTCACCTTTGCACCCCAATATTTCCCAGGTATTCACAGTAGATAAAGTTCAACAGTAGGTGAGTTCACCTACTGTGAATACCTTGGATACTGAGACTGAGAGATTTTTGCGAGTGAGGGGTGGTAATATGCTCAATTTATTAAAACAGACAGTTAGAAGTGACCTACTTATCCCTGAGTAACAATTTCCAAGATATGTGGGAGTTGATAATAATCCAATTTATTTGACTCCTGATTGCATTAATACTGTGTTGTGTTCTCTACTAGATTTCAAAGTCCCTCAGGAGAACTGAGCTTCAGTTGCCAAAAAAGTAAGTATCTATCACAATCCCTCACTCATTCCTCATTTCCTATTAGTGTTTCTTGGGATTGGCTCCCAAATAAATTATTTGCACTTGAATCCCTGTCTTATACTACTGGGAAATCTAATCAAAGTATTTACATTTCTCATGCATAAATTGAAAACAATCGCACCTTTCCTATCTGTGTTGTTATTGTGAGGATCAAATTGGATAATAAATGGACAAGTGCTAAAAGTTGGGAAGCACTAAATAAATTTGTATCTTTTCTATGTATGCTGTGACTATTGCCATTGTGTATTTCAATTTAAAATTCAAACATGTAAAATATTTGCAAATATAATTCTTCAGCTGTGAGCTAAAGAGGAAAACATCTGAAGGTAGAAATTCACTGACAAACGGTAAGGAATTAGTACCATAGGATGAGGACAACTTTTCAACTACTACTATAATACCACCCAACACCTACATAACCCTCTCCCCCAACTGACAGATGTCAAAGACATGGATTATAAAAGAGAAACGTGGCTTTTCCCTATTGTCACTTACTTTTGGGGGGATGAATAGCTTTCCATCTTTTCTGTTGGAAGGTGCCTTTCCATGACATTATAAATTCAGAGGGCAGGCACTATATTTAAACTTCTATTTTGTAGACTGCTTTAAAATGTTAATCACATTATTTAAATATTCAGAAATATAAGGAAAAACTACCTTACTGATCAAAAACAGACAAGTACGGGACAGATGGAAGAATGAATTTAAAACAGGATTGAAGGGGAGTGATATTACAATAGGTAGTGTACTTATATGGCTCCCAGACACCCTCCAGGAGTGACCACTGAGTGCAGAGCCATGAGTAAGATCTGAGCACTACTGGGTGTGACCCATAACAAAATAATAATTATAAAACCACATAAAACCTAACAATTGTATATATTGTATATATTATGGAGTGTTGTCTCACTACTCAAAAGACAAGTTGAGGGGACCTGAGCAATAATAGTACAGCGGGCAGAGCATTTGTCTTGCATGTGGCAGACGCAGGTTTGATCCTTGCCATCCCATATGGTCCCCTGAGCACAGCGAGGAGTAATTCCTGAGTGCAGAGACAGGAGTAACCCCAGAGCATACTGGGTGTGACTCAAAAAAAAAAAAGAAAACAACAACAAAATATCTATACATACTGGGGGTAGAATGAAAGGAAGAGGATTACTCCAATAAAGAACTGGATTTAGTAATATATTTAATAGCTTAAAGTGATGTGAAAGCTGGTGCTAAAGGAATACTTTCATATTTCAGGTTCATGGAATTACATCTTGGCAACAAAATGAGTCTTATTAGCTGAAGAGCTAAGCACTTCAATTCGGTTTTTGTCACACGATTATTTTCTTAAATATTAATCAATTGTGACCACATTTACCCCTGAACTGAATGTGCCACTGTGCAATTTTTAGTTTTAGCTTGTGCCATTTTGAAATGATGATTGTTGTAATTGTTAATGATTTTACTGAAATCTAGTACACGTTGCAGTTATAGGGATACTATTGTAAAGAATGAAGTCTGTCATTAGAGAAATTTGAGTTCTGCCAAAATACTCGTGGGCTGTTAAATGGACAAATTGCAAGGCTAAAGAGACAGTACAGCAGGTAGGGCAACTGCCTTGTGTTTCCCAAGTCCAGCCGGTAATGATCCTTGAGCACAGAGCCAGGAGCAACCCTTGAGTACTGCCAAGTGTTGCCCCAAAGCCCTCAAACTAAAAGAAAAAAAAATAGACATATGTCTCATAATCTGTGACTTTTTTAAAATTTTTCGCTTTTGTTTTTCCTGAGAGGTTACAGTCAAGAATTTTCCTATTCTTATTCACAAAAGATTTTTCTTTTTTTATTGTCATTTTTCTTTTTAGGATTTTAGGCAATACTCAAGGTGCTCAGAGACTGTCTGATCTTAGGGTTCTTCCTGGTGCTACTTGTGGGACCATATAGAGAATAGCTTCCCTTGCGCTTCTTTGACTTTTAAAAAGCATTCACTTCATTTCTTAATTTTAAAGTAGATTTAGGCATTCCTTTAGCTTTTTCTTTTCATATTTTCTTCTTCTCCCATAGTACTTGACGCTAGTTATATAACACTCATCTTACTGGAATATAGATGGTTGTCAAAATGGACGTTGTCAGCATTAGACTAAAAATTCCTTGAATAATGTAACTGTTTCATGTTTGCATTCTTATCACCTATCAGTCCCACACATTCCTTTGGTGCTTAATCATGATTTGATGATTAAATCAAAGAGTCACAATGACATGTGCTGATGCTTAATGTGTTTGCTGGTTCACATGACACCAACTATTCCTTATTATTTAATACTTAACTCTATTTAAAGAATGGGGTTTTAAGCACAAAATCTAATCACATTTGGGTTTCAAATAATTTGGTTCTCTAACTTAATTATCTTTCAAAATCTATTTACTCCCTAATGTCTTATTGATTTTAAGTATTATCTTTCTGAAGTGCAGGATTTCAAAAGATCTGTTTTTAAGACAGATTTTTTCATTGTTAAGGGAAATACATAATAGGTAATATCAAGCTTTTTTCCTGATAAGTGTATTTCTATTATATTATGATTTATTTGATTAAATTAGTAGATTTTACATAGGAAAAGAAATTAAGTAAAATAAAAAATTCTAACAGTTGGAAGTTCTAGAATATAATCTAAAATAAATATACCACCTTAACTTTCCCTTATAAAAGGAAACCTGTAGGTTTGAAAACCATCTGCAGAATAAATATTTATGGAGCAGAATGACAACCTGACTTCTCCAAAGCAATGGCATACATTTCTTGGTTAATGTTTGATGAAGCACTTCCACTTACAATTCTTTAGTGAACTAAAGAAGAGTTTCATTAACCATTTTTGAAAGATAATGAGGCCATGATCCCTTTCCAGATGTTTCACTCATCAAATAACTATGATCTTTCTTCCAAATATCCCTGGTTTCTTGACACTTATTTCCTTGTTTATTGAGCACTGATTTATAAAGACAGAAGAAGAAATAGTAGAGATACAACAGAGATCAGATATAGTTTACTTTGGTCCAATGTACAAAATATTGTCCAACGAGAGTTGTTATATATTTAAAATATTTAAATAATCTGCCAATTTGAACACAATTTCCTGAACCACTATATATAAATATAAAATAAATAGCATATTTTGTACATGTTAGATCACAAGAAAAGTAGTGCCAACATACTAAAGTTAGCATTTGTTGATTACATACGGTGTACCAGATACTTCTGTAAACACTGCTATATTAATATATTCCCCAGAACAGTAGCTTTCTGATGATATTAGTTTCACTGTAGATATAGAAAAATGAGGCACAACAATTTTGGTAATTTTCTCAAGTTTATATAGATAGTGCATATAGGGAGAGAGAGAAATGGAAGCTGCTGGGCTCCTGATGACTGCTGTTGTACTAGTGAGCACTGTATGATTTAAGAACTTTGCATCTTGGTGCTCTGCATGTTTCCTTCATTGCTACCCAAACTATCATTCAATTTTTATCACTCAGATTGTGTAGATTTTGGTTACAAAACTGTTCTAAGGAACGTGATTCAACTCTTTGAAAGTATGTATCAGAAATTACTTTTCATCATTTTGGGCATCATTAATATTCTTTGAATTTTAACCACTTTATATTTGTCCTTAAGAAATTAATAAAAATGCTCTCAGGCTACTATAGAAAGTTTACCTGTGTTTACCTGTGGTAAATGCTGCTTCAAGTGTGTGGGGTTACTAATAGCTATGGCTGCTTCTTTCTGCTAAGAAAGAAAGATCAGGGGCCGGAGCCTGCCTGGGTTCGATCCCTGACATCCCATATGGTCTCCCAGCACCACCAGGAGTAATTCCTGAGCAAAGAACCAGGAGTAACCCCTGAGCATGGCCCGGTGTGACCCTCCCCCCCCAAAAAAAAAAACAAAGAAAGAAAGATGAAGCACAGGGAATATCCCCTTACCTGGGATAGTTAGGCAAGTAGTGATTAATTGATAGGAACATAAACGGTTGGTCACTCTAGAACTTCTGTGGGACCAGGCTCCCACAGTTGTAGACTGAACATGCAGCCTTAGTTAGCTTCTTTTCACAGTTTGCCTGTTCCCTTCCATTTTGTCTAAGAGCACTTTTTCAGTAAACCACTCTTATCAGAATCTCTTAATTCCATTCCCTCTTTAAGGGAAACCAAAATAATATAACATAAGTGGTCCTTGAAGGCAAAATTTTATATAGCAGTTGGAAGTGCTGGCTATTGAATCCAGTTGCTGGTGGTAGGTTTGGTACTGTTAATTACTGGCAATTCGTAGCAGTGTTTTTTTTTAAGACCAAAGTCAGAGCACTGTAAACTCCGACTGTATTTGCTTTCAGAGGAGTGCACTCAAAGTATTAGCTAATAAGGAGAACTATCTAGAAGGGCAAAAAAGGATGGAAGGTTGAATTTGTTATGACCTTGGGACGCACGGTAAAGGAATGCTGTAGTTTGTCTTGTCTTAAACATTGCTCCAGAAAATGTGATTATCGTCTAGGTATGTCTAGGAGGAGTAAACTGCATACAAAAAGCAAGTTAGTCTTAATAGTGTCAATATAAAGGATGGCTACAGCAGCTATTGCTGTTGCTCAGTTGTTGGGAGTGTTTATCTAATAGATGCACGTCCTTACCAAAAAATTGCCCTGGGCCAAACATTATCAATTTACCTAAAAATTACTACCCCAGAGATCATATAGGCTAACTCTGTAGTATAATTTGTGCTCCAGAGTTCTCCAAGGGACCAACCTAAGCTAGTTCTGTAGCCAGGACCACAGTCCTCAGGGGTTCCTTCTTTAACCTATTCTGTTTCTCTTGCTCCTGTCTCATGAAAGCATGTCTTAAGAAAACATCTGAAGTCCAGCTTCTAGAAATTTTAACTCAAGAAACATCTTTAGGGGCTGGAGAGATAGTAGAGTGGGTAAGGAGACTGCCTTGTAGGCAGCCTATTTGGGTTTGATCCCCAGCAGCTGAGATGGGCCCCCAAGTCCTGCCAGGAGTGATCCCTAAACACAGAGACAAAAATATATACTATGAACTATAATGGGAAAAATCCTTAGCCACTAATACTGCTATGATGCAACATGATAATACGCACAAAATGTTGCATATTAGGTTTCCAAAAAACAAGTCACCACCTAGAAATCTCTCAATTTTTTTTCTTTTTACCATATCAAAGATGCTCACTTTTTAAAAATTCTCAGTTTGGTTTTAGCTTATAGTAACTATTTTGTTTTTGTTATTTTCCAAACTCTCCTTTCGGCTGATGCTGACTACCACTAAAACACATTTCTGCTTTTTTTTTTTTTTTTTTTTTTGCTTTTTTGGGTTCACACCCAGCAATGTTCAGGGGTTATTTCTGACTGTGTTCAGGAATTATTCCTACTACTGCATGGGGGACCATATGGGATGCCGGGATCGAACCTGGGTTGGCTGCATGTAAGACAAATGCCCTACCCGCTGGACTATCGCTCTGGCCCCTAAAACACAATTCTGAATCTGATACTTCCCTGTTTTAATTTTTAATGTTGCTATTTTGACTTTTTATCCTTCCCTAGATAAAGTTTCAACTCAAAGCATAACATAAAAGTTTTTGTTTGCTGGGCTACAATTCAGAATATCACCATGATAGACTCTTCTGCTTACAATCATTACTCTATGTGCTACAGTTATACAACTTGTTGAATAAGACATGCTTTGGTTAGGAATCTTGCTTATCTCCCTGGTTCAGCAGGCAATTCTTCCCCTTCTTCTTGTGCAATTCTAACACCTTCAGGCACAACTAACTTTCTTGTGAATCTTTTATTGACCAACCCTATAATCTTTTCAATTATAGGAAGTAGTAAATTCCTTCTCTGTTCTTTTATCATACTAAGAATACAACTACATATGTATACTTGATTTGGGGTATATGTTTCATTAATTTTAATCTTCTTTCATGACTGCACAATTTTTCAAAAAGATGTGTGTGTTTCTATGTGTTTGTAAACTGGACTTGTTATGATAACTTCACAACCCCCAAAATATGCGGGTTCAATTCTAGTTGCTATCTTTTGATATTTTTCACTTGTTATGAAGATTTGGAAATTTAGGACAATGTTAGGACAACTGTCTGTTCTTATATAAAATAATATAAAATGTATTTCTTTGCCTTCAATATATCATGAGTTCATTAACTCAAATGCCCTTAACTATTCACATACATTTATGCTCCTTGTAATTTTTAGCAAACCAAAAAAAAAGATAAACTACCAAGTGGCAGTAATATGCCTGAAGTTTAGCTGGGCAATATAAAAGAAAGGTCTGTTTCTTTTTGAAGGCGCTGGTAAGTAATGAAGAATAGAAGGAAACTGCCTTCCAAATACATAAACTCTAACCCGCTTCTCTGTGCTATAGACACTCTAGATGTTAGTTTAACTGGCCAGTGTATCATATGCATTTCATATACATTTTCCCCATAAGCAGAAAGTATTGTTTCCTAAATTTTCACCTTTATCTAAGAAATGACTATTTTTTAATATTTTTGAAAGTTTGTGTTGTGGCTCTAGCCTTAAGAAGTTCAAATACACATACTTAATAAAAATACTCAGAACATTATTAGAAATTGTACAGCAATCCTAGAATAAACCAGAAGGTAAAAGTGACAACAAAGGCTCCATGTTATAGGAAACTCAATGGTTAATGTGGCATAAAACCTGGTTATGAGAATCTGACCTGATAATATTCATTCTTTTCCTCCAGCCACATTCTCAGCCTCAGCAACTCCAGATCCCTGTGACTTCAAAGGAAACCCTGCATGAAGAGAGAGGGCACACAATAGAAGAATTGGTCTGATTATCCCTCTCTGCTTGGAAATGAGTGAAGATTATAGATATGTTTTTTTTCTTTCTGTGCTTTGGACTATAGAATGTCAATTACTGCAAGCAAAGCCCCCTACCCAGATTAATGCTTAGGTTTGAATTACATCAAAATTGCATAAAATTGGAAACAAGATATTAATAATAATCCATAATGGCATAATATAATAAGCATGAAATACATGCTTATTTTCATTGGCTTTAGTTGGTGCAATAAAAAGCAAATCAGTTTAGTGTTTAAATTTTATATTTATTATACCCTGACCTTTTTCCTCTACCCTCACCTTTTTGTACTATGAATGAGATAATTAAAAAAGAATTAATGACTTTCCGTTTCATATAGCACATTTTTGCCCCTTTGTTATGTGTGTTTGTGAATGTGTGTACATAGATTACTTTGACCAATGTTCAAAAAGTTGTAATGCTAAAGGCCAAAGAAATTAATTAGGCTGATCTTATAATTAAAAGACTATCTATGACAAGTTTTTTAGTTTTCAGTCCAAAATTTAAAAGGCAACCATAGTAATCTCACATCACCTTTGAAAATGAATTCAGGAAATGTCTTCCCAAAGTCAGCTGTTGGTCAAGACTTATATCAAATGAACCAAAATAATGAAGAATCAGGGATTCTGGAAGGGCCAAAAGTTCAAACAAGAGACCTTTAGTCTTCGCCTGCAATGTATATTATATTTCGGTTGGTAAGACAGGTATTTACCATTGTCTGAAAAGAGAATTTATAAAATTTATGTGAGAGGCTAAGTCTTAGTCCCTCTTTTCTGTGTAGCATATTTTCCATAAAATAAATCAATGCAATTTGAACTACAAAATGAAAACAACAACAAAATCTTCAAATGTCCAGACTGCTTAAAGCTGTATCTTATTGGCTTCCAGAATACTCATTAATACCCAGAACACAAAAGAATCAATAATATACATCTATGAATAAATTTCACCAGAGTTGGCTGGCTGCTTAAATAATGACTTCCTTTCCCTCAAGAGGGTCTAGGTTGACCATTTTTGGCAACCAAAGATGATAGCAAAAAAAAAAAAAAAGCCATTGACTTCACTTTAACATACTTTAGTCTAAGATTTCTCTTCACAAGGCCAGAGTGATAGCACAGTGGGTAGATGTTTGTCGTGCACGCAGCAAACTTGCGTTCAATCTCTGACATCCCATATGGTTTCCGAAGCACCGCCAGACAAGAGCAATTGCTAAGTGCAAAGTCAGGAGTAACCCCTAAGCATTGCTGCATGTGACCCAAAGAGCCAAAAACAGGGTAAAAAAAGATGTCTCTTCATACAAATAGAATCTTGCAGTCAATCAAAATGAATTTTTTTTTTTTTTTGTTACCAACATAGTATAGATACATAAAATCTAAAGGAAATTTTTGCTGAATGAAATGATTCGGTAAACACTGCCATTTTTCAAAGTTTCTGTCAAGGCCATAAGAAAACAGAGCAAGAAACTTGAACACAAACCTTTCAGCCAGGTAACTCTACAGTTTATAAGTGGCAATGAATGACATTTCCTCAGGAAAAATCTTAGAAATTACTAATCTTGCACGTTTTATTTATTCATGTTTAACCTGGAAGCCTAGAAACTTGCTCCTCTTTCTTCCTGTCTTCCAAAATTCTTTTACCAACTGTACTATGTTGAAGTTTATATGACAGGCCATTTCAACACTTTTGTTTAGTTAAATGGAAGTACATCACTTTTAAAGAAAAGCTCTATTGCCAAAAAATATAAACACCCCTAACTTTGATTAATATAAATATTTAAAAACCAGAACATTCTGTTACATTTTACAAAAACAATTCTGATGTAGCTGATGGGAAAGAAAAAGTGCTTTCATACATTAGACAAATCCAACAAAATACAGCTGCAGAACAAAATTTTAAGTAAATATGAATTGTTTGTCTTTTCACAGGGCCATGCTATTTACTTAGAGTTATTTTAGGATACTTTGTTTCATTAGTAAAAATGGAAACTTTTTTTAACAGTTTTATTTCCGAAGTATTTTATTTAAATTTCAAAGTCCTCTAATTAAAAAATACCATTAAAGTACTCCTCCTGTCCAGTTTAGGATTTTGCTAATAAGCCACTGGACAAGAGATGTGTGAAATGAATAGATGGAGAAAAACGTTGACAGCAAAAGCAAGGTCTGGAGGGTGAAGTTAGTTTATTAGGCCCTGTTTGTCGTGAATGGCCCTGCTGCACGTATAAAAGCAAATCCCTCTACCTTAGAAGATTAATTCTGAAGGAGGCACTCTTGGGTCAAAGTATACATAAGCGTGTGCCTAATCTCAGAGAAATCAGGCTATTTTCTCACAGCAATTAAGCAGAGGTCTGGGGTTTCACCCACAGTGTATTTAAACACAGGATACAATTAAACCCCAAAGTATTAATATCTTTGCTCTGCAAAATTGCCCAGGAAATAGATTTTGCCTTCTTTCAAATGAAAAGCAAAGCAAATTAAGAGAATAACTTGATTCTTAGCTAAGTTGCATGAAATAAGTGTCGGTTTTTTCCTCTAATTGTGAATATCTATGTACATAAAGAAAGTTCTCACTTTACAATAGGTAAGAGTTGTAAGTTTTCCAATTCCTTTAATCTAAATAATTGTAGAGTTTGCATGAAAACAGTTGTTTGGTAAACTGTAATTAAGTTTCTTATTAAGCACATGTTAAAAATAAACTTCTCTTAAAATCTAAAACTCACTATTTACCACCAACAAAATGTCCTGACTAGAAATATTTGCAACCTATGCAAAAAATTTCAAAATAAGTAAATTTTTAATAATCCATTGTTCAGAGGAATTGTTCGTGCAGAGTTTTTTTCCCTAAAGTTATTTCATTTGTATAAATAACTTTGATTAGTTCTAAACCAAGAACTAATCTTCTATAGAAAAATTGCTATTTTAAAATGCTGCTTCAAATCTACTATTAAGAAAAAACTCTTTTATTTCTTATGCTTCTGTCGACAAAAAGGCAAAAAATTTTAATGAGTGATTCAAGTGAATCAAAAATCTTCATTCAGACTGGCAGAGCCCTTCTAAAAATTAAAAAAAAAATTCCATATTAAAATTATTTTTAACTATCATAAATAAATATTTTATTTCCAAATCAAAATTTCTTTGTTTTTTTTTGAGGGAAAAAGTTAGTTTTTGATAGGAAAGACTAATAAAGAGCTTTTCATTGATACAACAGAATCAATATTTATTTATTTAAAAAATTCTACCAAGATAGTTATTGGTATTTGATCCAGGGAGAAATTTCATAACAATAACACATGGCCTATTTTTATAAATTTATGAAACTGAGAGGACGAAGCAAAATAGAATGAAACAGATATAGAATGGAAGGTATGTATCTGTGTGTACTCACATTTTGCTACCTAATACTACATTGCTGTTTCCAAAAGAAGAGTACTTAGTAAGTAAAATGCACATCGTGATGTTCTCCTTGAAACCAAACAATAAATAGTTCAGTGGCTGTTCTGATGTGTGCAAGAATATGTAAGAAAGCTTGCAATCTTAATTTTAGTAAGGATTATTTTAACAGGAGGAATGACTTTTATACTACTTCTTGCTGACATCACTGGCAATTTGGTCTACTCTGTAACCTTTAAAAGTGCAGCATATCCCAAAATGAGTTACTTATTAAACAAATGTTCTTTTTTTTTTAGTGCAACTGACCTTTAAATGATTATTTCTCAGCACTTGAAACAAAGAGAATCTCACCTATCACCTTTACACTTTTGATGCTACAGTGAGTAGATCCATAACCTTTTCACAACACTTAACGTGCTGCACAACATGGAATTACAAACGCTAATGAGCACTTTCTCTTATAAGTGGAAGTCTTATTACTTTATTAAATTGTTGCTGTATACAAAGCCATGGAAAAGTATAGCTGTACAAATTTTTATTTTGATCAGTGGGAAACCATTTAAGAAAATATAACTCCAAGAATATAACTCTAAGAATAATTTACTGATCTAATTTATGACAGTTTCTACTCAAGTTTTCTCCCTCAACTTTCAATGATTGTGCATTTGTATGCATAGGTGATTTAAACAGTTGTATTTGATTATAAAAACACTGCCTGTGTGTTCAGGTGCTTAAACAATATTTGCTGGCAATCTGAGCTTAAACCTACATACAACTGGCACAGTACCCTTTTCCATTAACTAGAAAAAAAAAGCTTTAAAACTGCAGATGTATTGATGAACTATATTTATCCTGTAATGTTAGAGACATTATGATTTGCTTTCCTCAAAAATATTTACCCTTGTAAAGATGTACTGGATATAATAATGTCATTGCTTTTCTTAATAAACTGGAAATGACAGCTATAAGCTATAGTCAGGAAGCAGATGGATTCTAACAACATTTAAAAGAGCTAATGTTTTCTAGACTCTTTAAATGTAAAAAAGATGAACATTACTTCAAGTACATATGACCTTTCTTTGAGAAGATAACCTATTTACAATTTAATGCACATGCTAAATACGATAAAGCTTTCATTACCCCAAGTATTTTCCTCCCCTTAAAAATAGTACATTTTGGGGCTGAAGTGATAACACAGCAGGTAGGGCGTTTGCCTTGCATGTGGCCAACTCTTGTTCTATTCCCCAGCATCCCATATGGTCCCCCAAGCACTGCCAGGAGTGAATCCTGAGTACATAGCCAGGAGCAACCCCTGAGCATTGCTGGTTGTGACCCCAAAAGAAAAAAAAATAGTACATTTTAAAAATGTGTTAAATATAAGAAGAAATATAAAACATTTCTTGATCTGTGATTTGAGGGAGAATACAGTGGTATAGCATTTGCCTTTGCATATGACTGACTGGGTATTGATGTTTTCAGCACCATAAATGCTCCCCAAATCCCACCAGGAGTGATGCCTGAGCCGTTGAGCCACAAGTACAAGCTTTGACCATTTTCTTGCGAGTATAAGCCACTATCCACAAAGTGCATTGATCAAAAATTGATTCTCCAGCAACTTTGGGTCAAGAAGGATTCAAATATTGCAATGAGTATTAATGCTGTATTGTGAATATTTATTACAGGATCTTTCAAGAACCTGATCATGAGTCAAAAATTAAACTTTTCCTTACAAAAATAAAATCTTAATTTAGAAGATATAGATTTTTAAAAAGGTGTTCTTAAGTGAATAAGTCAAATATTTCATTAAATAACTATATCATATATTGTTTATATTTTTAAATTGTTTATATTTTATGAAATATAAAATCTCTACAAAATAAGCAGGCACTTTCACTGTGCACTCTGTTTTTCTCTCTGCTCTTTTTATCCTGTTTAATAAAGTGAACATATAGCAATGACTTACAAAGAAACCTGAGGTTATTTTTTTCTAAATAGTGAAAAATAGCTATTTTGAAATAAAACAATCTTATTTTTGCTCCTGACTTGGTAACATCTTATATAAACCAAGAGGGGCAACCATAAGCCTTCATGTCTGAAATAAAAATTAATGTCCTTTGGAAACATTAGACTCTAAAAAAAAAGCAGAGATTCGATATTCTTGACTCCTTTTGAACTCATTTGTGAAAGGCAAATCACTTATTTTATTGGCATGTAATCACAAAGTAAAACACACAAACTTAAGACTAAGTCTACTCATTGGCAAGTTTCAGGGTCTTATTCATTAATTATGGTGGCTGCTGACAAAAAACAGGACAATCAGCAGTGCTGGATAAAATAATCATCAAGGGCTTCTATGTCTGTAAACTATTTAAATTCTTGAAATGGAATATTTATGATGAGTGATGCTCCTTTAATGGGTACCGTATTTCCGTCACTTCTCAGCTCTGCCTGCATCCAGAAACCCCAGATGCTTCTAGCCCTTTGTTCACACCCACCTTTCTTTGGCTTCATCAAGGTCCTCTCTGCTAACATCCTTTCTATTCAGATTCAACACCCAGAGTAACAGGCAGCTCCTCAAGTGCCTGCTCATTTCGATGTTACTTCTCCTTGTGCTTTACAACACAGTAATTCCATTTTAATCTTCTATCTGCCCTTTCCCAGGCAGCCCCCGTGAAGCAGTTGTGAAGTTTATTTTGCACTTACCAGTACAATGTAAACCAGCATGGGCTTACCTCCTTGGGGTTAGTGAACCCACGTTGTCTGTGAGCACAGACAGCACTTTGGCCACAGATGTGACTGGTTAACTGTACAAGCAATGAGGATAAATCCACACAACAATACTTCATTCACCAAGGAAATCTGCAGTGGATTACAGCTTCTCTATGGTTAAGTCTGGTCTTAATTTACTGCTTTTATTCAGTTTTCAACCACAAACGAGCCCCTTATGAGGCATTCACTATGCAGAATTGACAACTCTTTTTATCTACTTGAAAAATATTTTTTGGATAATAATTTATGGTTACAAAATATTTTTAAGCAGTTTGAATAGTTATATTATATTCTTTCAATGCTTAATGATGCAGTGTCCCCTGTAAAAATGGTATGGCAGTCAATCTGATAATTTTACATACAGCATTTATAACGACAGAGCAATTTGGCCATATAGAAACAAATTTTTTTAAAAATCCTTGCATATTTCATAGGAAGTCTTTAAAAGAACTTTTTAAGGCTTAAATTATACCTCAAGAGAAAACATGAGTTCAGAACAGTGTCTAAAGGCCCTATATAAATTGAAAAAATAATTATGGCAAGCACTGAATTTTATTTATGGATTATTATGTTTAAAAATAGCATTTCTGAACACCCGTGAGAAGCAAAAAAGCTGCATCTCTCTCTGAGGACATGAGGGAGAGTTCTTATGCTGTTTATATTTTATACATGAAACCAAAATGTGAGGGTAAGTTTGTCCTTTTTCTACCATCAAACATACTCTCTTAATTTATATTCTGAATTAATGCCTGCTTTTAAAAAATCCATCTGAATGGTGCTCATTATTACTAGGCATAGAATAATTTTCAAGGTCTGATTGCCAGTAACTGGAACTACTCTGCAAACCCCAAATAGGCTGAAAAGCGTATACATTTAATAACTGGCAAGTGCCAGTATCTGAGTTTGTCATTTTAGATACACATCTTCCAGTTTTGCCACAGTGACTCTGAAACTGGAAACAAGAGCCATGTAAATAGTTTGGAATGTGTTTTTTAAATGAAGACAATGGAAGCAGTGTAGTTGATCTTATAGATGATAGATTTCTTTTTGTACTGCTTTCGATTAATTTAAGCTGTGGGTACACAATACTTTATCACTTTCCTTTTGGCAGAATTCAAGCACTTTCAGACTCATTGATACTAAGGGATTCGTCCCATTGCTGAATGAAATCCCTGTAGATATACAACGGAAAACGTACAACCCGAGGTCCTTGTGGTGGTTTTACTTATTAGTGGCCATGCAGTCTTGTGCAGGGAATGAGTGCGGGGAAAAGCAGTCTTTGCATTAACAGGGAAAGATTACTTTTACAAGAAGAATACTTTTATGATTTTCTAGAACATCTCTCAAGTGCCATATGTAAATCATATTAAAAACAAATTATGCATGTACTTCCAAAGGGGAAAACTACATAAACAGGCAATATAAAAATAATGAACTGTATTGCTTTGGTTAGTTAAGTAATTACTGCTTCTATGTGGACTCAAATTCTATTTAGTTTTCATCATAAAAACAGGTGGGGATTGTTGTTATTGTTGGTTCATAAATTTGCTCAAAAGAAATCTTTAGGTTATGATTCTTGTTGCTTTAGGACTTCGCACTTCCGGCCTTGAGTTTGGTAGCTAGGTTTCACAGCATTAACATATGTTCTAATAAAGTATAAAAGAAAAGTTTATAAAGATGATGAATTAGACAACAGAGTATCAGATTCAAATGCCACTAATTAGATTTAATTCTAGATTTTAGAATTAGATTTAATTTAAAATCATTATATTTGGCTAGTTTTAATAATGATATTAGTTTCTGTTTTTTATTTCAAATATCTTAAAATATAAGTAAGAGAAATTTGCTAACAGAAGATAAAACTTTAGAATTTTGATACATCCATGAACTAGTTTGTTAGACCAGGAAAAATTGTTATATTACTATTAGCCACGGATGACTAGTTGATGAACACAGTGAGCACCAGATTCCAAGGAATATTTAATGCAGAATATTTAATGCCTTTCACTCTCTGAAATACTTGGTATGAAATCTGTAATGTTTGTTCATTATTCAAATGACAACCTATGTTCTGGATGCTAGGATCATTTCTCCATTCTCTTTCTGCTAAGCAAGTGAAGTCAGAGTGGGAGGGTCATTTAACAATGAATTTCCTCATTGTATAACTATTACAAAGCTATACAGGTTAAATAACTTTTTATATCAAAGTCACTGTGCTATTTCAAGGTTTTAATGACCCTTATAGTATAATACCCTGTATCATTTATTTCCTGAAGTGAAAGCAAGTGCCAGTTTTTTGGAATTCATTTAAAACAAGTAATTCAATATAGTTTGAACAGAGAATTCAAAAAGGTAACAAGCAACTAACCTACCCTTAATGATATACTAATGGTTTACACCTTTTCTTACTGATTAAAAAAATATAGATTTAGTCAAAATAAACTCAAATAAAATATACATTATAAACTTGCTATCACAGTTATTAGAGTGAAACTGACACATGGTAAGGTAAGGTAAAAAATGATATTTAAATAATTTGAAAGTAAAGTTGTTTCTGGTGGAATAAGACAATTTGAAATATTTTTGTTTCTGTGCCTTGACCAGAGAAAAAATGTAAAAAATTTGTAAAGCAAATGGAATAAATGAGCAGAGAGAAAAGATCTAGTTTCCGAACAGGATAATCTTATAATGCATCTGTTTTGGGAAGCAAGTTATTCAATCCTAACCATTGATTTGCTTAGGTTCAGGCAAGAGTTAAGGCAGGTCAGAGACATCATGAGATTCAAAAAGTCACCTGTGAAAGAAAACAGCCAGTTTGGTGTGATTGTCAGCAGGTATATCACCAAGGGGATTGAAGAGAACATAACAAGAATTGTGAGGAATTCTACGGGTTGGCTTTGACTCTAGTTGGATCAACACATGTGGCACGTAGATTGAAGACCTAGAAATACGAAAATGCACCTAAATAGTGAGGTCTGGAGATCTAGAGTTTAGGACAAATCATGCAAATTGTTGAATGCCATTGATGAAAAGATCAAGCTTTCCTTATATAATAAAAATGATGTGTTTCTTCCTCAAAAAAGCAGTGCAGGGGCACAAATGGGAAATAAAAAGAGACAGAGATAAAAATAAGGTTAAAGAGTTACTAGAGCAGAATTAACACAGAGCGAGAGAACAAGAGAGCAAGGGAGCAAGAGTCTAAACTCTGAAGTTGCACTTGAATAAACTGAAAAGTTTCACAAGCTTCTTCAAGGTAAGATATTCAAGAAAGATATTGCTGTTGGAGAATTATAACCATGACTGAAAAAGCAAGCATCAAATCTGACAAGACAGGCATCATGCATGCCCAAGACAGAGAGTGTGATAAGTTGCCCTAGGTCTTATTTAGTGCTGGAGGGAAAGACTTCTGCACCTACCTAAACTAAGTTTCTTTTTGTAAAACACACATACGTTATCCAAATTGCTGAGATAATCATGAGAAAGACACTGGCTGACAAAAATTCCAATCACAAAACATTTATTTAGTTGACAAATACAAACACCTGAAATGTGGGTGTGTGGAAATAAGCATACCAACATATTTTTTGGCATCTGGCAAAGACTGGCCTCGATTATCTGCCTCACACTGTAACCTATAAGAACTACATGCCTGTCTTCTGAGCAGGGTAGTCTCTGGTTGGAGAATTGCCAAGTAACCCAATTTTAGAATAGCACCATTTTAATTATATGTTTCATTTAACTGACACCTGTCCTTGGAGGCTGTCATTAAAATCTAACAAGCTATGATGTGGGAACTATTATTATCTATGATTTATAGAGAGGAAAAATAAATAAGGAGAGAGAGAAAGGCTAAAAGATTGAAAGGAATAGTAAAATTAAAAGACTAGAGATTTCACAGTTAAATAGTACATGGTATAAATTACCTGATAAATGTATTAGAAAATGAAAATCCACATCTTTGAAACTCTGGTGTTTGAGTCATGATTTTACTTGAATGTCCTCCTCATCTATCATTTTGTGTTGTGGGTATAGCACATTATGTTTTTCCTGGAAAAACTAGAAACAATAAGAGTGTAAGTAAGATGCTGGATCCTGAGAATGTAGCAGTTCCTACAAAATAAGTTCTGCCAATTAAAAAATCTAATCTGTTCAAGAGGTAAAATGATGATAGAAGGGGTTAGGATGTAGATGAAAAAGAATTGATTATAGGTTGATAATCACTAAGTTTTAAAAGTGTGCATATGGGGGCTCATTAAACCGTTTTTACTAAATATAAATTTGGAATTTTTCATAATAAAAAGTTAAAAAGAAATCTAATTTAGAAAAGTAGATACTTGTTTAATTTTTGGGGGCAAATTATTTCATTTTTATATAGCAACATTTTGCCATAAACAGGAGACAGAACATCTTATATTAATTACATTACTCTGCTAATGATCTCACTGAAATTGTACCAACTTCTCCCCCAAAACTGGGGGAAATCTGTGTTTATTTTCTAAACTGTGCATTCACAAGCAGTCCTTTTATAAAAGTCTTAGATTTCTCAACTGAATGCCAAAAACACTTCCCGTTTAGATCAAATTTAGCTTTAACTAAAATAATTAGCCCTTGCTCTTAATTCTAATGGAAATGTAAGACTTAACTATTCAGTGATAGTAGCACTATTAGACACTGCTGCTAAAAAGTGATTTATAGAAGTAATTAGCAGACTGCTTCTGTTGTAGAAACATGCAGAATTTGTCCTAAACCAAAGGCAAAACAATAATAAAAACTACTGCCTTTTAACCTTTCCATGAATTTAAATAAAAAATGAATACTGGAACTGAACATTAATAAGGCCTGCTAAACTTGGAATAATATTTTACATTTGTCTGTAGTTCATCAGACAAGTTCATGACCTTTGTAGAATTGCTCTAGCTCCTGCAGTTCTTAAAGCGGCATGGGGGAAGACACGAAGTATTATTTTATGATTAGAAAATGTTACTAGGATTGACAGAAAGGAGGAAATACTCAGTTTTGAGCGTATGCTCTGAAATGAGCACAGATTAAACTAAAGATACTGAATGGATTCACTGTTATTCCTCAAAGCACTTAACAAAGCTACTGAAAAGTGTAAATATACCACTGTAGTGTCTTAGGTTTCCTGTAGGAAATTTAAGGGTCAACCTGGGCTTCGTGTTTAAAGGTACACTCAGAAAGAAGCCTTGGATTGTAAATTTCTAAATTATCTGGCAAAGACAAAATGAGTCATGTTTCTCATCAAAGATTTTTTTTCTCACTAAGCAGGATCTGTTTTGGAAGTCTCCTGATGTTCATTTTCATCCTGTCTCCTCCCACCCCCCAATTTCCTGTTAGATGACATTATGTGAATGCCATTACTATTCAGGGTATCACTGAGAGCAGAGGTCCCACGAAAGCAGTGGAGTGAGTCGGGTTGCATCTCCATCAGTCAGCCTGAGAAAATTTCATCCGCAGAGCTGATTCATGCTACTTCTTTGGATCTGCTACTGGCAGCACAATAAGAGATGAATGAAATAAGCACTCAGCAGCTGAATGCCCTTAAAGACCACTTGGGAACTTTATTTGGTGCCAAATAAAGTGACCTGCCAGTGTCAGCTGCGGGAAGCATATTGTACTGGGCTCGGCAGTCTGTCCCAGTTGCCTATTCATTTCTGAGGAAATTTTCAGGTATTGAATTTTAATCCATGATGCCCAATTATAATTTGGGACCCTTTTACATTGCAGACTGGGCTGCACCCCCATTTTAACCAATTAAGTCAGAGCTGCCTAATACATGATTTTAATTTCCGGAAAGCAGGTGCTTCCTTTGGTCAGTCACCAATCTCTGATTTTCCTTCCCCTTTTCAGTTTAAACCATTTCCATTTCCCTATCCCCCCTCCCCACACTGCTTGTTAGATGATTTTCCTGCTTAAACCTGTAGGGATTCCCATAGGCTTCCCTTTAAAGGTGCTTATAACTTTTTAAAAATCCATGCTGTAGGTATCCTTTTGATCTCTACTTTGTAATAACTTACTATATTGCTATATTTTTAGCTTACTATATTTTTAAAGTAATCTAAATTAAGGATTGTTTACAACATTATCTAACACTTACAGTTATGAAGCCAGTCTACCCAGGATTAATTATCATCTGTGTTAACTTTCTTTGTCTCCTATTTTTACCAATTCAATTAGAGACTTTAACAATTCAAAAACCATTGCTGTTTCAGTTCCTTTATAGCTATGTTCTCCGAAGAGTATTTTATTGTTCAAAACAAATTCAGAGCACATTTTTATAAAATGAGTAATTGATACATAAGATGCCTGATTAGTAGACAAATATCTTGTATGTCAAATTTTATCCCCCAAATAAAAATTCCCCTCCATGTGAATGTACTAAGTTGGTGGATTCTTATTTATTCTAAACTGGTGTGGTCTTACCTTCTAAGATTGCATCAGTAACAGTAACTCTGAGTAGGAAGGAGACTGACTAATCAGACGTCAGTTTGTGCCCATATCGACAGCTCCTATATCCGCTCCATGGCTAATTCACTATTTCATTCCCACACATAAATCATAAAATACTGTGAAATATTGTCATTAGTTGTAAGTAGCATTAAATTAGATCTATGTCGACACAGACAATTACAAGATGAGGAGCAGTAGGATGGTGGGTGTGTAAAGAGAGAGCAGGCGAAGAAATCAAGCAAAACAATAAATATAAATTTGATGAAAGAGGAGAGAGGGATTGAAAGGAGAAAGCAAAAAAAGGGTGCTCACGTTGGAAACACAATTGCGTGCTACCACTAAGTGTTTTAGTCTCGGCATCCTTTGTTTTCTTCTATAGTCTGAGGCCACAGATGCCTCTGTTACCTAGACTGATGCTCTTGAATTCTGTCCCAGGATTAGTTGGGGATTAATAATCTTTAATGGGACCGTGGATAAATATTTCCTTTTAAAAAAATCAGGGTTTTTCACCTTGCACAAAAAAAAGATCAAAATAGATTGAAGATCTCAATATCAGACCTGAATCCATAAAATACGTTGAAGAAAATATAGGAAAAACCCTCCAAGACATTGAAGCTAAAGACATCTTCAAAGGTGAACACCATTAACAAAGCAACTAGAAGAAAAGATAAACATATGGACTACATGAAACTAAAGAGCTTTTTGCACCTCGAAACAGTGACCAAGATAGAAAGACAGTCAACAGAATGGGAAAGTATATTCACCCAATACCCATCTGATAAGGGGTTAATATCCAGGATATATCAGGCACTGATACAGCTATATAAGAAGAAAACAGCCAACCCCATTAAAAAATGGGGGAGAAGAGATGAACAGAAACTTTGACAAGGAAAGAAATTCGAATGGCCAAAGGCGTATGAAAAAATGCTCATCATCACTAATCATCAGAGAGATGCAAATCAAAACAACAATGAGATATCACCTCACACCACAGAGACTGGCCCATATCCAAAAGGGTAAAAGCAACAAGTGCTGGCGTGGATGCGGGAAAAGGGGGACTCTCATACACTGTTGGTGGGAATGTCGACTTGTACAACCTTTCTGGAAAACAATATGGACATTCCTCCAAAGACTAGAAATTGAACTCCCTTTTGACCCAGCCATACCACTCCTGGGAATATACCCTGGGAAGCCAAAAACACACAGCAGAAACACAATCCGGCTTCTATTTTCATAGCAGCAGTATTCACAATAGCCAGAACCTGGAAACAACCAGTATGCCCGAGAACTGATGATTGGATAAAGAGACTGTGGTACATCTACACAATGGAATACTATGCAGCTGTTAGGAAAAATGAAGTTATGAAATTTGCCTATAAATGAATGGACATGGAAAGGATCATGTTGGAGTGAAACTAGTCAGAAGAAAAGAGAGAGACATAGAATGACTGCATTTATTTGATCACTTGATCACTTGAATCCCGTTACTCATCGATTTGCTCGAGCGGGCGCCAGTAACATTTCCATTGGACCCTATCACGTGCCAATGTAGCCCAATGGCATCTGGTTGATTCAGGAATATGAAGAGCCTCAAACCGTTCCTTCAGGGTCTTAACAAGGAAGTCTGACCATCTTGTAGGTGGGCGGCCACGTGATCTTTTGACATCCCGTGGGATCTAGTCGGTAACGGCTCTAGTCCAGGGTTGTCTCCAAATCGCATTACATGTCCAGCCTATCTGATTTTCGATGCCTTGGCAAACGAGACAGCGTCCCTGATTCTGGAATAGCGACGGAGGTCAGAACTCCGGATTCCTTCTCTCACTTGAGTGAGGCGTGATATTCCAAGCATAGCTCTTTCGATGCCTCTCTGGGAGACCCGAATAGCATTCTCATCCTGCTTTCGTAGGGCCCAGGTCTCTGAGGCGTATGTTAATGCAGGGAGAATGGGTGGAGTCGGAAGAGATGTGCCCCGGAGCCGGAGGTTCTTTGTCCTTTTTAGCTATTTCTTCGATGCCTTTGAAGGCATTCCATGCCGCTCTCTTCCTCCTGCACAGCTCAGGTTTTAGGTCATTCATCATGTTGACTTCTCGACCTAGGTACACATAACTGCTGCATTCAGAGATGTTTGTTCCATTGAGAGAGAATGGGGCCCTCTGGAACTAGTTCATTTCTCATGAACATAGTTTTCTTCAGATTCAGCTGTAGACCTACCTTTCCACATTCTTGGTCAAAGTCAGCCAGCATTTGTGCCGCTTGGCTAATGTTTGGTGTTATTAGAACGATGTCATCAGCGAAGCGGGAGGTGGTGTAGTTGCCGACCATCTATCTTCACTCCCATTCCTTCCCATTCTAATTGTCACATGATGTTCTCGAGGGTGGCACTGAAGAGTTTTGGTGAGATGGTATCACCCCCTGTCGAACCCCTCTTTTGACATCAATGATCACTTCTTTGTAGAATGGTGAGATCCTGGTGGTGAATCCATAATACAGCTCACGAAGGATCTTGATGTATTGGGTTTGAACACCCTGTTTGACTAGGGCTTCGATGACTGCTTCAGTTTCCACAGAATCAAAGGCTTTCTGTAAATCAATGAACGTGAGACAGAGCGGCATCTTGTACTCCCTACAAACCTCAATGAGCTTGGTTACTGTGTGGATATGGTCGATTGTGCTGAATCCTTTCCGGAAGCCTGCTTGCTCGCATGGTTGACCTTCATCTAGTGTTCTGCTAATCCTGTTCAGGATAACTCGTGTAAACAGCTTGTAGGTGACAGACAACAGGCAGATGGGGCGATAGTTGCCGATGTCATGAATGTCTCCCTTCTTGAACAGTAGAACTGTCCTGCTGGTTTTCCATTGGGAGGGCACCTTGCATTCGGACAGGTAGCGTGTGAAGAGCCGAGCTAGTGTATTGATGAGCACCCGATGGCAGATTCTTCAGATGTTCGGGTCTGACTTTGTCTGGGCCTGGTGCTGTTCCCTTCTTTACCGATGAGATGGCATGTCTTATTTCAGAAGGGAGAACGTTGGGAATGACGTATCCATCCTGTGGAATTTGGTATGTGGGCAGGTGGATGTGGCTATCAAAGAGATTTGAGTAGAAGTCCTGGATAATCTTCTCCATTGCCTTTCTGGAAGATGTGATAGATCCATCAGGGGTCGGGAGGGCAGTCATCTTGGTCTTATAGTTGGCGAAGGACAGGCGGGCAGTCGCGAATACTTTTCCCGGCTTCTGCTGCATCTTCCAGTATTTTTGCTCTTCTGTCTTTGAGGTCTGCTTTTATCGCTTCTCTGCACTATTTAGCAAGCTTGGACGTTAGCATTTGGTCTCCTGAGGCTCGCGCCTTGCCACGTTGGCGAATAAGCTCGAGAGTTTCTGAAGACAGGCGCCCTTTTGTGTTTTTCTCTCTCTCGGCATTTTTCGCACAATCATGGAGGTGCTGAACCAGTCGGTTGTATTCTTCATCGATGTCATCAATGATGGTATCTTCCCATGTTGCCGCAATGGTGCTAAAGAGTTCCCAGTTGGTGGTCGTTCTGGGGAGTTCTCTTCTTAAACTTTGCAGCCTTTTCTCCCCATTGCGGGAAGTAGAATTTTGCCTGAAGGAGACTGTGGTCCGATCCTGTCTGGAATTTGGGGACGACAGCAACATCGGTCAGACAAAACCGTCGATTGAAGATGATGTGGTCAATTTTATTGTGGAACTGTCCGCCAGGAGATTCCCATGTCCAACGTTTCGCTTCAGCCTTCTGAAACTGTGAGTTCCCATGAATAGTCTTGGTGGACATGATGAACTCAGATAGTCTCTCACCCTGTTCGTTCCATTCTAGGCCATGGGTCCCTATGTGGAGTTCTTCAGCCGATCTTCTTGGTCCTATCTTGGCATTAAAATCACCGACTATGATCTTGTAGAAGGTGTGATCTTTTTATAGAACTCCTCCAATTCCATGTAGAATTTCTCAATTTCATCTTCTTTGTATGTGGATGTTGGTGCATAGACAATGAAGATAGAAATTGCTGGCAGTGGGCCACATCTCCTCAAGTGTATCGTCCTATTCGGTTTGTTAGGCATTCAAATGAATCAATGTTGACAGCCATGTTCGTGTTGACAAGGACACCAATGCCACCGGCGCCTCTTTCATACGCATGTTCCAAGGAACAATTCTTCTCCGGTGTCAAATACAGCATGATGCGACTGACGCCTCCTCGTCTCAGTCAGACCAATGATGTCGTACTTGATCTTTCTTGCTTGCAGCATCAGATCCTCAATATATGCTTCCGTTGCCAGTGTACGTGCATTGAAAAAAATGACTGTCTGTACTTTCAATGCATTTATTTACATGACATAAATATATCAGGTGGTCTTACCAAAAGTGGAAATTAACACAAGCGTGTGGAGTCAGAGGTTAGGTAAGACAAAGAGAAGGGAACATATGTGAATAAGTGTCAAAGTGCTAATACCAACCTAAAACTGAGCATTAAATACAGACAAAAAATGTACATGATGGCCTCTAAGTGTATGTAGTGCAACCCACAATGTGTAAGAGAAGGAAAAGAGAGAGAGGGAGAGAGAGAAAAGAGATAAAGAACTTGTCATTTAGGCAGGCTATGGGTGGGGGGAGGGAATTGGGTACATTGGTGGTAGGGAAATGGGCACTGGTGGAGGGAGGGGTGCTGGAACACTATGAGACCGAAACCTCTAAACATGAACAACGTTGTAATTGTATATCTCACGGTGGTATAATAAAATACTTAATAAAAAAATCAGGGGTTTGGAAGTGTAGTAGAACAGGTCGGGTGCTTGTCTTGCACACAGCCAGCCCCAGTTAGATTCCATGTAAATACAGGGCCAGATAAATGGTACGGGACCAAGGTCCTTGCCTTATATATGGCTAGCCCAGTTTTGATCCCTGGCACTGAATATGGTTCCGTGAGTCCTACCATGAGTGAACTCTGAGCACAGAGCCAGGAGTTGTTGGTATAAAAATTAAGTGCTTTAATCTCGGTGCCAACTCTCTTGCCCTGCTGAGAATTGTTTTGGACACAGCATTTTATAACAACAAAAAAATTGGCATTAACCATTTTTATTTCAGAACACAAAATCTGAAACTTTCTAAAATGGTTATAAAGCAGCATATTCTAGAAATATTACTCACGATCTTGTTATTAAAATTAAAACCAGCTGAAGAACACAGTATATTGTTTTGGGTACCCAATACTAAAGGTTAAAGTACCTTTTTAATGTGCTATTCATTGAGTTAGATATGAACCTTGTTCATTTTCACCCTGCTTATTTTCTTTTATGTATTTTCTATCTATATATAAGTAAATGATGGACAGTTTCCACATTTTGCTTTGCATTTTACTTTTGGGTCACACCTGGCGTGCTCAGGGGTTACTCCTGGCTCTTTGCTCAGGAATTACCCTGGCATGCTTGGGGGGCCTATGGGAGCCGGGATCGAACCCAGGCCAGCATAGGCTGGCTGCGTGTAAGGCAAACACCCTACCCGCTGGGCTATAGCTCCGGCCCCTGCTTTGCATTTTATCTTAGAGAACATCTGCAGCATTTGGCACATTATAAGCACCTGAAAAATACTTGCATGAATAAGTGAATGAACATTGTAGTACACATCCTTGAAAGCCATAGATAGAGTCACATTACAATGTGGGTTTCTAACAAAATGCTTAGCCTCAAAGCAAAAATAACAGAAATGAAAGGGAGAATGACTAAAATGAACTGGTCTTTAATAGCTTTGTCATAAGTCAATAAATTCCTCACCAATTACACTATTGTCTGATGGTTCATTGCTCCTGTTAGCTGATCTACTTAGAGTCAATGTGCATTCTAATCTATAATTTTCCAATTTGTTTTTAAGTCTTTACATCTTCAATTATCTTTCAATAGCTTTATTTTACCTGACCTTTATGTTGATTGGCTTCTTAAAAGCAAAACTGTCTATTTCATGTGTCATAGTATACTCTCATAAGCATATTGAAGAGACAAGAAAAGAGTGAAAACCTAAAGAGTGTGAGACAGAGAATAAAGATCTGATGTTTAATTCATTCAACAAATATTTATTTATTGAGTTCCTATCTATTAGTGGCCACAGAATAGATAGTTCAGAAGATTCAAATTAGGTCAAAAATGAAATATTCAGAGAGATATCAACAAAATCAAGAATTATCAAAATTTTATCTTCCTAACAGTTTATGCTCTGTGCTTAAGTACTATTTTCAGAGATACCAACTGATGTGTAAATTATCCCTTATCTACTGTGCTCTGTTTTTTACAGAAGTTTTTTGTTTTTTCTACCTTGACCATGCTCTTCCTTTCCTAAAACAATATGTTTTATTGAATGAAGTGCTTACACTGAGTCCTAAAATCGAGTATAATTTTAGTTATCATAATTCACAATAATAATTGCTTATAATTTCATTCCAAGGATAGTTTCAGTAAGATGACAAACTACCCATGGGTAAAATCTAATTCAATAGAAGTTTTTATATACAAACTTTCTTTGGAGGCAGACCATCAAGCATATTCACGAGGGCCTAGTAATCACTCCCAGTGATATCTAGGTAACAGGGCTGGAAGGTTTCATGATTGGGTTGGTGATATGATATTCCTTTAGCCCAGAGATCCTGGGAGCTATCAAGGTCACTCTAGTTGTGCTTGAGGCTACCCGAGTTATACCTGATGGTGGCCCCAAGGGACAATAAAGAGCTGGAAAACTAACCTTTGTGTCTTGAATTTAAAACATGTGTTCTGGCCATTTGAACTGTCTCCTAAGCCCTTGTAATAAAGTTTTATTGGAACTCAGCAATACCTATTACTGATAGTCTGTTTTCATGCTCTATTAAGAAAATTGAATAGTTGCAACAGGGCTTATATGGTCTAAAAAATACTATTTTGCTGTCTATCTACCCTTTGGAAATTTAGGTTAGCAAAAAGATAATTTGAGTGAAGTAAATACATGAATCACTAACAAAAATTAACATAGCCTTTGGAGATCAATTTATTACTGTTAAACATGATGTAAATATTATTCTCAAAATTTGTATTCAATGAAAATAAACTCTTTTCTATCAAAGATTTCTGGAGCCGGAACTATAGCACAGCAGGTAAGGCGTTTGCCTTGCACGCGCCAACCCAGGTTCAATGCCTGGCATCCCATATGGTCCCCTGAGCACTGCCTGAAGTAATTCCTGAGTGCAGAGCCAGGAGTAACCCCTGAGCCTTGCAGGGTGTGAATCAAAAAGAAAAAAAAATGATTTCAGTCTAGTAGAAAGATCCAACCTTGGGGGGCAGAGAGGCAGTACTTGCCTTGCATGTGGCCTAACCAAGTTTGAGCTCTGGCAAACCATGTTGCCTTTGGGTCAAGTAGAGAGTGATCCTTGAGTACAGAAATAAGAGTAAGCTTTGAGCACTGTCTGGGTATAGCCCAAACTAAAACCAACTAACCGACTAAACAAACAAACAACATGATAAAACTATTCAACCTCAAGTAATGAGGTTGGGATTCCAATTCAGTGCTATTCTTTTGCTTGGTACCTGCAAGTATAGACCTGAAATACTAGAATGTGTAAGTATCGTAAAAATACATCCTATGTGGGAACATAGAGCCTGTCTTGGCAGGTAATGTACTTTAGTGTTATTATCCAAATGATCCTTAATTCTTAACTTTTACTTCCTTCTGCAGCTCCATCCTATACAGAATAGGACTACACTGAATAACCATTCGGAAACTGCAGAAATTATGCAGTTTAATTTCTGGTTCTGGGTTATAGAGATTTCATGCTGCCTATTAATTTTGAAAAGAACAGCTACTAGATTGAGAAGAATTAGAGTAGCTCTCTGTATAAAGGCACATGTGGCAAGGAACTAAACATTCTTCCAATAACCTAAGAAACTGGGCCACCACTCTGATACCATGAAAGTGAATGTCTTGGACATATACCCCAAGTCTTAGTCATGCTTTTGAATTATTTAAGCTCCTGCTCAAATTGTCTTGAAAGTCTAAGAGAACCCAAGATGGAACTACACTGCAAACTCATTCCTGAATTCCTGACAGACACATTTTATTATTACTGTATCACTGTCTTCCCGAGATCATCGATTTACTCGAGCAGGCACCAATAACATCTCAATATGTCCTGTCACATGCGAGATAGCCCCAGGGCATCTGCTTGCTCCAGGAACATAAAGAGCCTCAAACCATTCCACCAAATCATGGGAATGAGGTCCATTATTGTTACTGGTATTTGTTACTGGTATTTGGCATGTCAAATACTACACATTTTATTATATAGAAAATATTTCTGTTAATTAGTTAAATATAAGATAAACAAATTATGCTGGTCTCCACCCAGCAGACCAGCCAATCACAGCCCGGCTCACGCGGCAGCTTGCGTCCACGAGGTTCATCAATAAATGCTGGATTTAGAGATGACTACAAGAGTATGCTACCTGCACGGCAGAGCCTGGCAAGCTACCTGTGGTGTATTTGATATGCCAAATACCAGTAACAATTATAGACCTCATTCGGGAATGGATTGAGGCTCTTTATGTTCCTGGAGCAAGTAGATGCCCTTGGGCTCTACTAGCATGAGACAGGACATATGGAGATGTTACTGGGGCCCACTCGAGCAAATCAATGATGAACGGGAAGACAGTGACAGTGAAATTATGAAGAGTTTGAGAGTTCTTTTGGTCTGCTTCTAAAGAACACAGGTAGCCTAACTTTATGTAACCTGCTCACAAATTAAAAGAAAGAAAAAAGGCAATTGTAATTTTTGGGTCTGATTTGCTAAAGCCTAGATCATACATATTGATTTTGGGATAAAAATATAAAAGATAAATAACAAAATAATACAGTTCTTTGCAGATTGTTTGAGTTATCTAACCATTGTTTAATCCAAGGGATTATTGAACAAAACCAATGTTCATTCTAAAACACTTATGAAATCTGTTGTGGATTACCAATATCATCAGCTAAACCTGTTTCAGATTTATTGCTTTCATTTCAGGTTAAATAATAAAAGGGTCCATTTGTCCCACCACATGTATATACACGAATTTAGCTTTCATCATTCTCTGCAAGTTTAATCCAGTGATTTATGTTTTTTTAACGCATATTCAGGGAATCTGTTGAAGACACTCACACAGACAGACAGAAGAGCTATATGAGATTAATAGGATGTGTGCAGATTTTAAAGCTGGTTGATTCGGTTCAGAGTAAGTTAAGAAGAGAAAAAGAATATAACACTGTAACCCTCCTTGAGGTTCTAATCATTTTAATGACTTTAGCAAAAGAGAACAGGCTGAGGTCAAGAAAGTTCAGAGACAACGATCCTGTTTCTAGAAAGACATTATATGGAAGAAAAGCTACTGCTTCAGCTTTTCCTTTTTCTTCACGGTGGAAACACCACTGTATTTTTTTAAAAACCAGTCAATTTTAGCAGTGGGGGGTTGTAACCACGGTATATTTTAAAGAGAAAAACTGCCTTCTATTTAAGTCATCATATTAATGGTTCACTTTGAGGTTCAGAATTTATGATTTTCTTTTTTGAAGTTACTGTGCTTATTTAATAATATAATCATCAGTTAAAGCTAAGAAAAATTTTAGGCAAGCTGACTTAAAATCCAGGATAGTCATGTAGTATCTTACTTTGAAATCACAAAATAGCAAGTCTCAGATATAGAGCAGCACTATTGCTTACCTATTAAATGGGAGGATTAGATCTTTCCCTCTGTGAACTGAAGCCCATTCTACTATATCATGTATTTGATGAGACAGGACATATGGAGATGTTACTGGTGCCCGCTCCAGCAAATCGATGATGAATGGGAAGACAGTGATACAGTGATACTAATTTTTGCACACATCAAGAATTCCCTTTATAATGTTGTTTTACTTAGTGGAAAAAACATTTTAGCAAAATATGCTTATTTATACATTAACTTCTTTTCCAACACAGAACAAATGGAGACTTGATAAGTATATTTTAGTGCTTCATTGAACCCAATATGTAATTCTAAATATTTCCAACCCACATTTTGTTACAACTTCCATAGTGTAATGGAACACCTTGGGCCATGAAATAGTTTGTGTTCATTAACTTTAAAAGAGGAAGAGAAGTGCTATCTAATTATCAGTGCTTGGGATGAATATTAAGTGCTCTATGCTTTTTCCTGTTTATATATGTGACACAGAACAGTGGTTTTTCAGCTTTTTACATGGATGTACACGTAACAAGTCCGTTGACCTGTGGAGGGAAATCGCTGACTGAAGGATGTGGCAACAGGAGAGAAAGCTGAGACTGCCCAGTAGAAGTTCCTGTGATGATGAGAAAGTACTTTGTGTTCTCCAAAACTGTAGCCACCAGATTATATGACCATTAAATACTTGAAATGTAGTTTGTGTACAGAAGAATGTACTTTTGAATTTGATTCTAATTTGCATACATACATTTAACAATAAAATACTGGGAGCATATACTATATTGGACAGTGCAAGACTAGATCGGTCCCATATTTGAAACAATGTTCAGAATTTTAAAAAAGAACAGCTACATCCACTATAATTGCTTCTCCTCATTTCTTGCTCCAGCCATGCACTTACTTATAACACTCCAAAAATCAATCTCTGGGTTATTTTTCCTTGTTTTTCAAAAAATTTTGAGTGAGAACTGGCAGTGTTCAGTCATGGGGGCTTACTTCTAGAGCGCTCAGAGGACCTTATGGGGTACTGGAGATTAAATCCTGGTCAGCCACATGCAATTGGCTGTATTCTACCTGCTGTATTATTACTCTAGCCCATACTTTAAAAGATTTACTACAAAATGCATGCCCTTTGAAATGTTTTTGTATTCAGGGACTATGAGGTTTATTTCAAATATATTTACCTAACACTGAGCAACTCAAATAAAATTTCATTTAAATTTAGGTGCATAAAATTGGGAGAAGAAATGAACAGAAACTTCATCAAAGAAGTAATTTGAATGGCCATAAGACATGAAAAAGTTCTCATCATCACTAATCATCAGGGAGTAGCAAATCAAAACTACAATGAGATTACTTCTCATACCACAGAGTGGTACATATTCAAAAGAGCAAGAACACTAGTGCTAGCATGGATGTGGGAAAAAAGGGACTCTCATATATTTTGGTGGGAAAGTTGACTGGTACAGCCTTTTGGAAAACAATATGGACATTCCTCCCAAAAACAGAAATTGAGCTCTCATTTGATCCATAACTACTACTCCTGCAATATACCCTGGGAACCCAAAAACACACAGCAGAAACACCATCTGCACTTGTATGTTCATCACAGCACTATTCATAATAGCCAGAATATGGAAAAAAAATCTGAATGCCTGAGAACAGACGACTGGATCAAGAAATGACGGAACACCTACACAATGGAATACTATGCAGCTGTTAGGAAAAGCGAAGTTATGAAATTTGCCTATAAATGGATGAACTTGGAGATTATTATGCTGAGTGAAATTAGCGAGAGGGAAAGGGACAGATATAGAATACTGCATTCATAGGTGGGATATAAAAATGGTATTATACTAATATCCAAGGCCTGGCTAAACATGAACCAGGAGGACTTCTCAGTAGTTGGAATCGATCACAAATGTGTTGGAGTCAGAATATAGGTATGATAGAGAAGGGAGCAATGTCCTAATAATTGTTCTAAATGGTAACCCCAGTGTAGAACTGATCATTGAACATAGGCAAAGGGATATACATGACAACCCCAAAATGTATATATTACAAGTCACAATGTGTAAGAGAAGGCAGAGAGGAGAAGAAGAAGAAGAAGACAAAAGATGGAGACGAAGACTGAGATGAAGACGGAGACAAAGATGAAAAGAAGATGAAGAATAAGAAGAAGAAGAAAAGGAAGAAGAAGAAGATGGAGACGAAGACGAAAAGAAGACAAAGAAGAAGACGAAGACAAAGACGAAGAAGAAGAAGAAGAAGAAGAAGAAGAAGAAGAAGAAGAAGAAGAAGAAGAAGAAGAAGAAGAAGAAGAAGAAGAAGAAGAAGAAGAAGAAGAAGAAGAAGAAGACAAAGATGGAGGAGGAGGAGGAGAAGGAGGAGGAAAAGGAGAAGTAGTAAACTGCCTGCCATAAAGGCAGGCTTGGGGTTGTGAGGGGAAGGAAACCCAGGACATTGGTGGTGGGAAATGTGCACTGGTGGAGGGATGGGTGCTGGAACACTGTATGCTGAAACCAAATCATGAGCAGTTAATAAACAATAAATACATATATAAAATTTAAAATATGTAGCTGTTTCACAGGGTATAGGGATTCTGTTGCACAGCCAGGTATATTTGTGTGTATACTACAACTAAAAATGCATGTGTTGTATGGTCAGGTAGATATGTGTGTGTGTGTGTATAAACTCTATGACCACAATGTGAGATTCCTAACAAACACTATAATCAGAACAAGTATGTGCACCTTAACCAACTGTGTGTAATCTTTGGTGAATCCATGTACAAGCATTGCAACCAGATGTGTAGTTCTTGGCTAGCACAATAACCAAGAGTTTGAGTTTGAGCACCACAACCACACAGAATGACTCTTGTCTGAAATTAGCCAGAAGGAGAGAGACAAATACAGAATGACTGCATTTATTTGCATGGCATATATATGTACATATATATGTACATATTATGTGCATATATATGTACATATTATGATACCAATATCCAAGGTAAGGTGAAGCATGGATCAGGAGGGCTTGTCAAAGGTGGAAATTATCACAAACGTGTGGGAGTCAGAGGCTAGGTAAGACAGAGAATGGAACAGTGTGCCAATAATTGTCGAAAGTGCTAATACCAACTTAGAACTGAGCATTAAATACAGGCAAAAGGATACACATGACAACATTTTTAATGTATGTATTGTAATCCACAATGTGGAAGGGAAGAAAAGAGAAAGAGATAGAGAGAAAGAAAAAGAAACAAAGAACCTGCCATAGAGGCAGGCTAGGGGAGGGAAGGGAATTGGGGACACTGGTGGTGAGAAATGGGCACTGGTGGAGGGATGGGTGCTGGAACACTGTATGACCTAAACCCAAATATGAACATCTTCTGAACATCTTTGTAATTGTGTATCTCTCAGCGGTATAATGAAATATTAAAAAAAAAAGAATGACTCTTGTCACCACAACAGCAACAGCAAAGGGTAGGAAAGGGGGAAAAGGTGATCTATTCAAAAGAATAGTTGATCAAAAGAATAGTTGAGTTATTTTAAATTTATGAAATATTAATATACCTTAAATTTTCCTCCTTCAAACTAATGATTTGTTAAAAATTTCTGCAAACTGAAACATAAAAATTCATTTTCAGAATGAACTACTATCAGACAAAAAAATTTCCAACTGCCTTGAGAAACGTATAAATCATTTAAATATAATCATTTATACTAATAGAATAATTTACCTATGCTAAAGAAGTATACCTTTCACAGTCTTTTGTTTTAGAGTCTCCTACCAGAAATTCATTATTTGCTTCATAACAAGGAAGGCTTTGTCTAAGGCTGCTGACACCTGTAAAACTTAATAATATTGTACAGATTATGCCTGTAGAAAATAATAACATTTTATTTTCAATGTTGCCTACACAGTAACTGGAATTGGAATTCCAAGTAAATTTGTGGAATAAAAGGTTACAACAAATGCAAAATTTTCAATAGGCTCTTATGTTTTCATAACTGACTGGAGTTTGACTTAATATAAATTTTATTTTTATTATTCAGTTGTAAAATTATCTAATCATCCTTTTATCCTTTTCTACCATAACATATTGCTGGATTATGAGCAGGCCATTAGAATGTTTGTTGATTTTGTTGGTAATAATGACTCTACCCAGTGAAGTGAATAATGTCCATAATATTATCAATTAAATGGGAAACATCATCATTATTGGCTTCAAGTTATTTTAAAACTAAGTGATTGACCAAAAATAATTAAGAACAGACTAGTATCAACACATAATGAGGGGAATATAAATATTTTCAAGGTTCACAAACATCCTAAATTCTGTTACTCTCTATATGCAAAATCTTTCATTTGTTTGAATAGGCTACCCAAAACCTGAGCATGCAGTATTTTAGTACTATAAATTAATTTTTCCGTTAGCATTTTTTTATAGAATAGCTTTAGCCATGGTCCTCTCTAAAGAGCTGTAATATCTTAACCATTACAGTCCCAAATCTATTCTGTACAGCCTGTCAATCACATTGCCTTCCAAAGGAACTTCACTGCACACAAATCAAGTTTGAGTCAAATCTCCTTCTAATCAATAGATCCTTATAGATTGTTTTAGTGTACCTAAATCACTTCCCAGAAAATATCTCACCATCTCATTTCTAATGGGAAAACATTAGATGAGATTTCAACTCAGGCCACTAAAGAAGAAAGGCTAATGTACTCTTCTGGTCCATCAGGGCCTAAACTCCATGTCGTTTGTAGTTCTTGCATGAAATGGAAAAAATGTTTTTTCTTAAGCTGAAGACACACACACAAACAGAAACATTTTAACGTGGAGCAATATGGAATGAAGGAAAATGGCTGAAGGGAAATACACACTTCGGAGTTTATTTCAGCACTTTAGACAACTCATGCATTACCTCAAACCTTCTGTAGTATAGTCCAGGCAAGACAGCTCTGAAAACACAAGTTTCCTCTTTGAAACAAAGCTGCCTGGAAATCTTCTGTTTTTCTTTTTAGTAAATCCACAGCAATTACAGCTACTACCATTATTTTGAATGTTATAACAACACAGTCTATTATCCACATTTCAAAGATATTTCTTGCTCTAATAAGATAGCTAAGTAGCTGTTCTTAACAATCTATTGTATTTGGTAACTAAGGGGATTACTAAAATCTTTTGTGTTTCTATTTTGTACTTTGCGATGAACAAAATGCTTTCAGATATTAAATTTGATTTAGTGTTTATCAGCTTATCATTGTGAGTATTCTGAACCACACTTTGGAACCCTCAAATTTAAAGGTTTGGAAAGTTATCTGGGCTCAAAGGGCTCATTTTTTTTAAACAAGATAGTTTTTAATTTAAACCTGTTCAGAAAATTGTGAGGGGAGAGAAAGGGAGAAAGTGGGTTTCCAAGAGAGAACACAGGCTTCCCCAGAGCTGTAATAGTGCAAGCAAAGAAAAATGGATAGGAACAAGACTGCATGTTCCAAAGACAGCACTGGCTTAAAAATCAAGCCAGAGTGACATCTCTGAAATCACTTTTGTGGTGCTGAGACTCAAACTGTGAGCATGAGCTGAACCACTAAGCTTCATGCCTAGCATGCTGAGAGCAGAAGATCTAGGAGCTATTTTTCATTATATTTAACAATGTGGATCACTCAAATATGTCATTTTACTTTTATGTTATTTGATATAAAAATTCAAATATGAATAAAATTGATCACCATATAGGTGGACTGCAAGCAGAGGAACACTGCTTCTCAGATGGCTGGATATGAGTGTGCTGCCATCTACTTAATGCTAAGCTCTGTCTGAACTAGTGTTGAGGTTATTCAAAGTGATTACTGTGATGAGTCAACTAGCTTTTAGAATAATTTTTTAAGAATAATTCTTCAAGATTATCTCTCCCTTTCTTCCTTTCCTCCTCCTTTTTATTGTCCCTAACCCTTTTGGCAGGTGGCTTTGCTTATGGAGCTTGACGTAATTCTGCGTTGCTTTACCATTATGATTATTATAGGTTGCAAATTGTGTGTACTGGGCACTGTGTGTCTGGGCAGTGCAGTAGGGTTTGCTGATGGTTCACTGATTTTGAGGGATGCAGAGAGTACTGTGGCTAATGTACCCTGGTACTACTGTATAGGATATTGGAAAACTAACTACTTAAACCTTCCACGGCTGAAACAAGAAGACCTGCAATACCTGAATAAGCCTATCACAATGATCGAGGAAATTGAAACAGTAATTGAAAGTCTGCCCAAACACAAAAGCCCAGCTCCAGATGGATTCACTAGTGAATTCTACCAAACCTTTAAGGAGGCCCTACTGCCAGTCCTTTTCAAGCTATTCCAGGAAATAGAAGAAACAGAAACACTCCCAAACAAGTTCTACAAGGCACATATCACCCTCATACCCAAAGCAGGGAGTGATAACACAAAGAAAGAAAAGTACAGGCCAATCTCCCTGATGAACACAGATGCTAAGATCTTCAACAAAATATATCTCTCTGTCTCACTTTTTTATTTGTGTGTTGGGGGGAGTGGGAATGGCTTTTGGGGACACACCTGTGGTACTTAGAGCTTACTCTTATTCTTAGCTCTATCCCAGGGATCACTCCTGGACATAGTAGAGACACCAGTGTTGGGAATCAAACCAGGGAACAAGACATGTGTTTTTTGTTTTGTTCTGTTTTGGAACTATACCTGGTGGGCTTAGTGCTCACTCCTGAATCTGTGCTTACCTCCTTGAGGACTGGAGGCCATGTGGGTTGTTGGGATCCAACACAGGTAAGCCTCATGTGAAGCAAACACCCCACCCAACATATTCAAACACAGTAAAAACTGTGGCTCCACAAGGCAAGTGTTTGAATCCTCATAGTGAATTGCCAGCCCTCTCATAGGTGGGCAATTTTAAGATGAGCTCAGGAAAGTAAAGAAAAGCTTTAGCATCTAGTAGGTACCAAAGTTTTAGGCATTTTTCTATAACAATCGAGTACTTTGATTACTTTGTATTTAAATATATTGCCTATTTACTTTGCAACCCTAAACTTATTCTAATGATAATAACCAATAAACAATAGCATTACAACGTGAATGGAAAAAATAGGAGTCATTCCTTTGGGGAAGAGGAATTTTGGGAACACCCAATGTGAATAAACTTTTTTCCTTATTTTGGTTTTCCTGACTGTTAAGAGGTATGGTCACAAGAAGAGTGAGAAACTTTTATTTCCCATACCCTAAACTCTGCTGTTTCTAATTTACACCAGGCTGGTGTAAATACATTTTGCATACATAAAGAACTTAATTTTTACATGAAGCTCCTTTGTGTGGATCGGAGGTATGATGGAGATTTATTAGGAAAAATATATCAAGTGAAACAACATGGGGTTAGGAGACTTGGATTTTATTTTCTGTTTATATACTATTTATTTTATTAGAAAAAGGTTTTTTTTTTTTTTTGCTTTTGGGTCACACCCGGCGAGCTCAGGGTTTTTCCTGGCTCTGCACTCAGGAATTACTCCTGGCGGTGCCGGGAACCATATGGGATGCGGGGATGGAACCCGGGCCAGCAAGTGCCGGCAAGGCAAACGCCCTACCCTCTGGGCTATCGCCCCGCCCCCAGAAAAAAAAGATTTTTTAAGCTATAAAACTGTTAACTTGATATACATTATACACATACTTAATCAAAGTATGTGTAAAATACTAACATCTTCATTAACTATTTCATTAGATAAGCAAAACAAATTCTTACTTCTTGAGATTTTTCTTTATTTTCTCTTTCTTCCTATTTCAGACAATGAAATTTCAAACAATTTATTTCTCCTTCCAGAAAAAAGGAGATTGGCAAATGACCTAAAATAATGTTATTCTATTCGACAAATAATCAAAGAATTCCCAATAAAGACAAAAAATATTGACACTAGGAAGATGTTAAGGAAGAGCAATAAAAACAACTTAAAATATTTTGCAACACACACAGATAATTAAAGTGCATGATAATAACAAATGCGTGATATCTTCACATAGAAACAAAGTTACAATGATTTTTATCAGATCCTGTAGGATTCTCCAATCCTGTAGGTGACAGGAACTCTTTCCTGCTGCCATATTTCTGCATACATTTCCTTTCATGTATGCAGAGATACATGCAGGAAATAAACTGTTTAACCTATTTAAAAACAGGTTTTTTTTTTACCTGCTTACCTGTTTAACATTCACAGGTCATATTGGAAATGTTTATAGATATTGACAGCTAAATATTGCCTACCATAAAACTAGCTACGCTGTGTCATCAGCCAGACAAGGAATTTCCACATATCACAGTCAAAAAGTCAAGTATTGAGTACGTAGCTATAGGTCAGTAGTAGAGCACATGCCTTATATATGTGAGTTTTTTTTTTTTTTTTTTTTTTGCTTTTTGGGTCACATCCGGCAATGCTCAGGGGTTACTCCTGGTTCTGCACTCAGGAATTACTCCTGGAAGTGCTCAGGGGACCATATGTGATGCCGGGGACCGAACCCAGGCCGGCACAGGCCGCCACGTGCAAGGCAAACACCCTACCTGCTGGGCTATTACTCCAGCCCCAAGATCTTGAGTTTTTTCTCACATTGGAAAAAAAGTAAACAAAATTTTAATATTTCCATTGGTAATTAATAAATAAAATGAATAATGAATAATACCTTTACATAATTGCATGTTTACATAAAATGTTATAGAAATAAATCAATACAAACAATAATTTAAAAATATCATAGGTTAAATGCACTAACCCCTTATAATTAGAAAGTAAGCAATTAACCCCCCCAAATAGGAGTAAGTCTTTGAAACCATTTTTTAACCAGAAATATAGGAATAATTTCCTAATATCCAAAGGATGTTAGTATAAATATTTTTTAACGGGGGCTGGAGCGATAGCCCAGCGGGTAGGGCATTTGCCTTGCATGCAGCTGGCCTGTGCCAGCTCTGGTTAGATCCCGGCATCCCATATGTTCCCCCAAGCACCACCAGGAGTAACTCCTGAGTAAAGAGCCAGGAGAATACCCTGAGCATTGCTGAGTGTGACCAAAAAAAGCAATAAATAAATAAATAAATGAATGAATAAATAAATATTTTTAACTGAAAAATCTTATAGCCTAAAAACTTAGATATATTAAAATCTCTAATGCTATCAGCTAGTAATAAAGACAATAAATGAAGTTGTTATTAAATTATATATTCTAGCTGACATTGTATATCATAATATTGGGGACTAGGAAAGATAATTACTTTTAATTTATTGAGCATAAGAAAATTTCAATCTACATAGGAAAACATTGCATTATAAAGAGGCTAATTTCTAAATCTCTGTACTTAACACATTAAACTTACATAGAGCCTGGCAAGCTACCCGTGTTGTATTTGATATGCCGAAAACCAGTAACAATTATAGACCTCATTCTCATGACCAAAAGGAATGGTTTGAGGCTCTTCATGTTCCTGGAGTGAGCAGATGCCCTTGGGCTATACTAACATGTGACAGGACATATGGAGATGTTACTGGTGCCTTCTCCAGCAAATTGATGAACAACAGGAAGACAAGTGATTCAAGTGTGAAGTGATCCAGAGGTACTTGTTTAATACCTTGTAAATGAATATATGTGGAAGCAGTACTATATATTTGAAATTACCTGAGATTAAAGACACTGGTATTTCTGATTTCATGTATCTGGTTCACAAGAGCCTCAAACTATTTCCATTAATGTGCATTTAACCTACACTCCTTCCTTTTATTTATTTAATTATTTATTTGTCTGTGATCTATTTATTCATTCATTCATTCTTTTTTATTCATTTATTTATTTTTGATTTTTGGATCACTTCGGGTTACTTCTGACTCTTTTAAGGAATTACTCCTGGCAGTGCTCAGGGAACCATATGGGATGCTGGGGATCGAACCTGGGTTGGCTGCGTGTAAGGCAAACACACTACCCGCTGGGCTATCGCTCCAGCCCCCACTCCTTCCTTTTTAAAGAATCTCTTTGTTGTCTAGTTTGGTTCTTCTTCATACGTATTTTCCCTACTCTCTGTTCTCTATTTGTAAAATTGTATTCTTATTTGTATTAGAAAAACATATTGATGTTTATGAATGTTGATTTGGCTATTGAAAAGTTATTTATGCACTCATTATTACACCTACAAAATCTAATTTAAAAATATTTAACCTTCCTCAGGATGATTTGAATTGGGGTAATTTTATATAAGTAATGCAAATTTTTATATGCTTTGAGTTGATCTTAAAGAAGTTTTAGTCAAACTTATCAGAGCAATGAAAATCTTGAACTTCCCAGTTCCATGAAGTCTTTGCTCATATTAAATCTTGACTCGGATAGAGAATATTGATTTTTCATACAGATCCATTATAATACCAGGAAAAAATAAATTAAAAATTAAATTTAAAAAAGAAAAACTGACAAGTGAACAAAGAATTAAAACTGTACAGCATGTGTTATGAGGCAGGTATTACAAAATTCTTAGGTTATACTAGCAAACAAAATCAACAAAACCTTGACTGTCTTGAGGCTCACTGGGAAGCTGGGCTTAGGATAGTTTGATGATGGGACAGAGATAATAAACATCAAAACAGTACACTATGTACTCAAAGGTAATAGTGCCAAAGATAAAAAAAATTGAATAGGGTAAGAGGAATAGAGAATGTGAACAGAGAATAGTGAGTGTGCCATGTCCTTTGTGTGTATAGTGAGTGTGTGTTTGTGTGTGTGTGTCTGTGTATACATGCACATTGGGGTGGGGTGCCATAAATGGTATTTATATGCAGACAATATAGGTAGGTCTTACTGAGGAACATAGGAGCAAGATTTGAAGAAATTAAGGAAATTATTTTGATAAATATTGGAGTTTGTCTGGTACATTGAAGATAAAGAAAGAAGTTAAAATAAAGGCAACAAAGAGGAAGTGGAGGGCAATAGGTTGGTGAAGGATTTGTCTGGAGTGGTGGTACAGATCATGTAGCGACGTGTAAGCCATTATTAAGACATTAACTCTGACTCTGATTCCTGATTGACTCCTTCGTCTTAGCTATTTGCTCACGCCTCCTCCGACACCTCCTCCTTCGCCATTATCAGCTTCATTGTCAAAGCATTTATTGAACACTTACCTTGATTTGAGCTATACGAAGATTCTTAGACTTTAGGAATGTATTTCTACATGGTTCTTATTATCAATTTTATTCAATAAAAGTATGTGCTAAATTTGAAAAATATAGATAGTACATTTGACATCATTAACTATAGAATATTATTTTCTACCTCACTATTGAACAGAATACAAGTGTTATATTTATAATAACTCAGTTCCCAAGCATTCTTGTATAATGTATACTGTTGTTTTATTCACTTTACAGATGAAGAAACTGAAGCACAGTAAGGTCAAACAGCTCATCCAAGAAAATTAGATAATAAGTTACAGACCACTAGTCCTATTTTTTTTTTTTGGTTTGGGTTTGAGGCCATACCCAGTGATGATCAGGAAATACCCCTGGCTCCACTCTCAGGAATCACTCTTTACAGTGTTCTGGGAACCATACAGGACTCTGGGATTTGAATCTGGGTAGGTCTCACACAAGACAACTTTCTATCCATTGTACTAGGTCTTTAGTTTAATAAACTAGACTCCAGTTTATTATTTTTTATAATAAATACACACATATTTATTTATGGATCTAAAGATCAAATAAATATAAAAGCCATAGAATTTAAATATATAAGTGGCCAGGTAGTACGACGTTGTAGGTACTTGCTTATCTGAACCTCACCCCAATCGGACCCCAGTACTATATAAGAACCCCTAAGCACCCCAAGGATTGATAACTGAGCACAGAGCTATAAGTAAGCCCTGAATACCATCAAGAGTGGACCAGTAACCACAAATAGAAAAATTAAAGACCCTTATGATATAAATAATGTCCTTTTAAATGTGATTTCCCAGTAATGTGTGCAACCTGGAGAGCTATATATTACGGCCTGTGTAAATACAATAAAAAAATAAAATACTGTTCCCTTGTGTTGAAAAATAAAATATTCACAGTCATTCAGATAATTCACTTTTTTTTCCCTAAAAAGACTTCTAGGGCTTTATTGATAGTTCCTTTCAAATTTTTCCAGGATGAACTCAGATAACTCATCAATGTTAAAAATCATTACTTGAACTGTAATAAGATTCAAGTTTTAGAGTATATTTCCATCATTCTTTCAGGTTTCTCTCATATTCTTATCAATCCGATTCAGTTCAAAAAGTACATATTTAATTCCTAGTAAATGCAAAACTATGTGGTTGGCATATTCAAAAGTTGTGAAGCATAGTTATGACTTATGACCTGTTAGGCACAGATAGATTTTATAAAGACAATTCTTCAAAATATTTATATCAATCACTATGTATATTAACTAGTTACCTATATAGCAGAGTTTTTTCTAACATCATGATCACAGCAGAATGCCTGTATCATTTTTTATATGACATATCATGTATCCTTAAGAGATTTATTTTAGGAGAACACCAAAGCAGTGTTCATGGGGCTCAAGGGTCACTTCTGGAGATATCTGGAGAGATTGTACCTACTAGGCCAGAGTGGACATGTAAGGCCTGAGGAAGCTGTGATTTTGGACTCTGCAGAACTAGGGGCATCTAAGCTACGCCAAGAGGTACTTGAGAGGTCGTGGAGTGGTGCTGTGGATGAAACCTGGGCCAGTTTTCCAAACTTCAGCGCTGACCCCAACTCCTTCTTAAGAGATGTACTGATTTAAGAGATTTAATGTTTTACTGGTTATTATAACAGAAAGGTTCAAAAAAGGCTAACAGTGGAGTCAGCTTCAAGATGAGGAATTTCTGACATCCAAGCCCAGAATGTCAGACTGCCATACATCTTGAGTATAACTACCAGTCCCCAAATTCTAGAGGAATTGGAAGTGAAGGTTGTGGAAGCTGAAGAGAGAATACAGGACCAGGAAGATAACACAAAGAGGTGGAGCACATGCAAAGTCCAAGTTATATCGCTGGTACCACATACCTAGTCCTGCTGGATGGACTGCCTCTGGATCAATCATCAACACTTGGTACTTTGGGTACTTGGAGCACTACTCAGAAGACCCCAGAATAAATAAACATATATATTTAAAACAAAATAGAATCAATAATATTTTTTAAAGGTAGAGAGGGTGAAAACACCAGTCAGATTGATGGGTTGGTACTCTCGCATAGAGGACCTACCCATGTCAGGTTCCAGTTAACTTGGAACAAGTCTGCCTGATTCAGACTGGATACTAGACTTGGCATCCAAGTCAAATGACTAAATTTCAAACTATAATTTCAAATGTATGACACCAGGAATTTTCTGAAAGATTGATTCTATCATTTTTCTTCTCATCTATACTTGCTTTGGGAAGAGTAACCTGAAGAGACTGGGGATGGCGGGGAGGAAATAAGAATAACCGTGCATATCAAAAGTCAACTAGGGGACGATACTGTTACAAGCACTTTATAATATTAACTCATTTAGGAAATGAGAATCCGTGTTATTTTAAAAGCTTGGGCCAATTTTGTAGATACGTGTGTATACATTGAGGTGAAAGATGTAGTAAAGGTACCTTTGCATCTCTACTTTCCAATGTAGCAATATGGCCCTGAGGCATTGTCAACAAAGCAGTGGGTGAGATATTTCAGCCACAGGAATAAATAAAAACATACTTATGAAAGGTGTTATGACTGCATATAATTCCTTCATTCAAAAGGTCATGTATTTATTTTTAAATATTTTATTATACCACCATTAGATATACAATTACAAGATGTTCAAATTTGAATTTTGGTTCTACAGTGTTCCAACACCCATCCCTCCACCCCTGCCCATCTCCCTTCACCAATGTCCCCACCTCCTTTCCCCTTATCCCAGCCTCCATTGGAGGTACTTTATCTCCTTTCTCTCTTTCTCTCTCTCTTTCTCACTTCCCTTCCTTACACATTGTAGATCGTAATATATTCTAGAACATGATTGGTTCCACTAGTTTGATATACCGGGTCCGGACAACGAAATGGCAGCTATTATTGTGAGCGAGTCTCATTCGACTGCTTCTGAGGCTCTACAGAGGTGATGGGCCCACTCTCAAAACCCATCTTGCCTCCTGGGAGCCTCATGGTCAGCTGAGATAGGGGAGAGCCAGATGGCAGCTCTCTTCTATGCTTCTGAGTATCTCATCTTTCTATCTCTATTTATGTCTCTGTATTTCTCTCTCTTTTCCTACACCTTGTGACTTGCCTTATGGTTTATGATGCAACTATCTATGTGTATATTCAGTAGCGAATTGTAGTGTGATATTATAGTTCCTCATTCCCTATCAACCTCCCCAGTTTGTTACAACTACAATGATCATTATGGTGTACAGATGTGAAAGATCCTGGGAAGGACTTGGTCCTAGCCTACTTTGTTATCTAAGCCTCTTGCAGAGTTTCACACTGTCATAGTTGTGCATCTGGTCTGCCCCTTGTCTGGTTCCTCTGGTTGCGGAGGCTTCAAGCCCATAACCATGCCCACTGGCATGGAGAGAGAGGCGCCCAAATACCTGCTCCAATTCTGGCCAATGTGGCTTCCCTCCACATGACTGCTTTACCCTAGGAGCTACATTGGTCTCGGCCAGTAACTAGTTGATTCTTCAGAGACTCCATGGACTGCTCCATGTGGGCTGGGCAGCACAACTGTGCGACTGGTCTGTCCCTTGTCCAGTTCATCTCTATTGTTACTGCTTTTGGAATACCAAATACACCACGGGTTGCTTGACAGGCTCTGACATGTTTCTGCATTCATCCTTTTCCTGTGTCATACCATCCACCATCCAGGGCCCACAGAGCAGAGCCCTGGGAGTGTAGACAAGCCTATCTCCTGTCAGCCACCTGCCAACATAGCCAGGCACCGTAGCCATACCTGCAACCCCCTCGAGGGGCAGGTGGCCCTCAAAAGGCCATTTACATTTTTGCTTATTCTTACAGTCTCTAAGTGACTAATTTGAGAAATCATTTTTGTGTTATAATGTCACTATAGCTCATTAAAATTATTTTATTACTTGACATAAAATTTCTATGCTCTATTTTCTCTATTCTCTGTGCAGTTCTCTCAATAAAAGGGCTAAAGTTATACTACACCTTTTTTTGGCACTTCTAGTGCTTATCCTTTTTAATTTGCATATTGAAAATTTCTTTCCTTTACCAATTGATTTTTAAACCAAGTGATTTGATGACAAGGAGACCGAATAACAACTCAAATGAAGTTTCTACAAAATCGCATCTTTGTAATAGAGAAGCTCAATAATAAACATTTTCATTCAATATAAATATATTGTAGAGCAGCACAAAGCTCACTCAAAGACAAGTATTGAGTATATGAGTACCAAATGCAAGCTAAGAGCATTAGAGAGGAAGTCCCAGAGAAGGTGAGAAGTATTCTGAGATCACAAAGAAAGTGATAGCAGTGTGGGAAAAGGACAGAACAATAAAGGGAAATATATAAAAAGCTATTAAGCAAAAATTTTGTCTGTCCTGAGAACTTGAAATATTTCATTATGGCTAAGAGAAAAGTAAGATCTTGACTAATGAGAGAGGCAAGCAAGCAGGAGACAGCTCAGAAAGGGATCTCTGCCAATATTTGTTTTTTGATGCTGATGAGGCTGTTGGTAGGTGACATGATCTTAGACGGAATCCCTCTAGGTGTGGTTGAAAAGAAGGTGTCTGCACAGACCAGTCATTATGACAATCACATCAGACAAAAACAAAAGGCATCCTGGTGTTCCCAGTCCAGTTAATCCTGGGAGTAATGTAAACTGGGTGATTTCAGGTGTCACTTGTTTCTTAGCCTGCCTGCTATCATTGTCACAGTATTATATGAAAGCTGGAATTTGGCCTATGGAATATTTTTTAATTTTCCCCAAGGTGTTTGGCTATCATTTATGTGACCTTTAGATAAAAGTAACCTGAGTCTGATAAACTACCTACCATACATAAGCAAAATAGCTTTTGTTCTATTTGCATTTTGCAAATTAAGCGTCAGCTGAAAGTCTTTATACCACTGAAAGCAGCCTTCCCTGCTCTCAACCTTTGTTGGCTCTAAAAAGTGTTTCTCCAATATGAGCTAGGTACTGAACTTTGAAGAAGAGTCCACTGTAATAACAGTAAAGTTTAATGATGCATAACTTTGAGAGACTGACAAATTTCCAGCCAAAGTATTGATTCTTACAGAATTTATGAAGCACATGCTGTATTCTATGTCATTATGGTCCATTTTTGGCTGAAAGAATCATGTAAAATAGATTTTTAAATGAGTGGTAATAGCCAGACATAAAGAAGGTATTGATGTGTGTCATGAAGGGTGAAATAGCATGCCAGATTAAGGCATATAACAAATCAAAAACAACAGTACCCTCACTACTACAAATATAAATTTGCTTTTCCTTTTAATCATCCCTTCTATTTACCACTTTTCACATTACAATTTCTTTATTCTATAGAGCACTTATGAAAAGCATTAAAATGTGTAAAATCTTTGTGCATATGCTGCTTTGGGGGATACTAAAAGTTTAGAAATGGGTTGCTAAAGTTTGGCAAAAGTAAATTACTTTTATATATAAACAATGCCTTTTGTAAATAATCTTCAAGCTTATAATCTAACTTTTGATATATGCATAGAAATGCATACTTAATGGACCGATATTTAAATATTATTTCAACAATTTTAACGTAAAATCAGAAATTTTAATTTGCTTTCCATAGTCATAAAAGTTTATTCTTCATTTCCAGTTATGCTCTTTTCTGCCTCTAACTATTCTCATGGAAGATGGCTCAATATCAAACTTATTTTGAGAAGGTATAGAATTTATTCCTCTGTTCCTTGGCTGCGTATTTTGCCTTATTTATATTAATGCCTGCTATAAATGAATTTCTCAAGAAACAATTGCAAGTCTTTTCTCCCCAAGTTGACGTTTTGTTTTGACACACTGGGGAAAAAGTGGCTTCTGAAAATAGTAATTCAAACTTTGATTTTTATGCTTCACTTTGGAATACATGTTTATTAAATGCATTTCTTACTGAAAGACTAATCAATACAGATTGTGTAGTATATTACAAGCAAAACATATTTGAGAGTATTAGAAAAATTAAATGCTTTTACTTTTTTTTTTCTTGGGCAATATGTGAAAATTAGCAGCTAAAAATCTTTCAGTCATTCAACCAGGCATTTTGTTATTAATAATCCTTTCCTCTCTCCTTTTTTTTCCTACTTAGCATTTACCCTATCTGGTTAATATCTAGTATATATCAAATTTAATTTTTTAAAATCCTAATTTCTAAGACTAACATTTACAGAGATATATCCACATTAAGATAGAGACAGAAGGGGAACGGAGTTAATTGAGTGCCTATGTTTTTCTTTGAAAAAAGTCACACTGTATTTCTATCACATTCCAGAAATCTTTTAGAGCTCAAAAAAGGTTACCCAGGTCTAATTTGCAATAGTTACCAAGGGTTACAAATATACCTTCCCACATTGAAAAACCTCAGAAGTATAAGCTAAATCTTTCTCCAAATTTCTGCTTTTCAACAATTCAGGAGTTTAGCAGCCTAATTAAAAAAAATGACAGAAAGTAAGTAAAAGGCTGTATTCTTAATAGACTCTTCTTAGGCTTAGTGAAGTCTGAAGAACTCTTCAAGGTCTTAAAAACGGTGAATAGACAAGATGCTTAAATATCTGGAGAGGTCACTCTTTACATAGTCATTTTTCCTAGGCTAAATGCAGGTGTAAATTCAAGTAGAAAAGCCAGGTCCTGTATTGAAGAGTAGCATGAAATGACATACATGAAAGTGAGTCCCTTCCTACCTTCAATACAATATTTTACAAGCTGTGTCCATATTTACATATTACATTGTTAACCTGGGGTGTGTTTTAATTCATGGTATTGACTATCATAAATTTTTGAGTAGGAGATTTTTGGTGGGTGAGGCCACACCCATCTGTGTGCAGACTTATTGCTTAGGGATCACTCCTGGTGGGACTTGGGAGACCATGTGTGGTACAGGGGATCAAACTCAGGTTGGTTGTGTGCAAGCAAGGCACATTACTCATTTACTATTTTCTGATCCCTGGAGAATTGTTTTAAGAGCAAATTTAAGTTTATGAGTAAGAAGAGCAAATTTCAGTTTATGAGTAAGAAGAGCTAAAATATTTTAAGGCTATGGATTTCAGAGTGTTGAGTTTATTTTCTTATTTTTATTTTTTAGTCACTCAAAGATATTTGGAATTATAGCTGTTACTATCTTTGTATCTCAATTTTTTTATAAACAATTTCTTAGACTCTACAGGCAAACTACGCACATTCTATGTGTACAGGTGTACATAACTGTAGCATCTGATTGGGATAAACTAATTTTACTAAAATAGAAGATTTAATAGATGGAATGAGGAAATATGTCAATGGAATAGCACATTAGATTTTTATAAATGAGCAACATAAATCACTTCACTTTTATATTTCCACTATTATATTTTTATTTGATAACAAGCATTCAGGCTCCATCTTTGATCTAAAGGACTCTTGCAAATAGAAGTGCAAGAAATATTCACACTTGGGGACACAATGTGATACCAAGAGGAATGGTTTCTGACAGTGACATTGGTAGCTGGACATACAGACTTACCACGGTAATGACATCAAGGCAACTTTACATCGGTCTGGAAAGAGGCCAGACTTGTCTTTAGCACTTTTAATATTTTAAGTGTCACATTTTCCACCAAATATCGGGGCCCTGAAATTCTAGCCAATAGTTATTAAGGATGAATTAGATGTCATTTGCATGTCTTATTTTTAATTTATGTCAACTTGTAAGAGAAGTATTTTATATCCATTTTGCAAATAGAAAAATGAGGTAAAATGAGATTATATATTTCTAAGGGGGAGCTCAGTTTCAACCCTCGTTCTGACTTCAAAGCCCCTCTCACTCATGACATCATTATGGCTCATCATGAGACCTTAGGTTTCCCAGTGCAGGCCACACCCAGACTTGTTCTTCCTGTTGGACTCCAGATTCCCTTTGGCTTTGGAGGTTTGGAATAAACAGGGCAATGAATTGTTTTCATGGGGAGGAGTGAGGAGGGTGGGAGATGAAAGGGATACATGGCTACCTAGTCCTACTTCTCTTACCAAATTCTATCACCAAGCAAGTATTACCAAATTCTACCTGCTTTCTGACAGGGGTCTGGGAAATGATACGGAGAGCAGAAATTAAGAGAAATCTCAAGCAGCATGGCATATTGTTCATCAGGCAGACAACATGACTGCCAATTTTGCATGCCATTAAGATCAGCCATTTGTGTAGGCTCCATAATGTTGTGAAAACTCCTGTTAGCTTCTTGGAACTACAAAGCATGTGATGAGAAATCTTCCTTATTTTGCTTTGTGAAATGTGCCATTTGATTTTCATTTTAAAATACAAACTGACATCTCTTGGGCTTGTAACAGAATTTTTTTTCCATTGTGAGTAAGTACCCCCAAACACACTTGCTCGGCAGAGCAGCTCAACGATCTGTTAAAAATCACTAGAAATCAATATTTCCATTAAAGACCTGTCTCAGAAATTCACTTTGTCACTTTGGGTAAGGCATTTAACCCCCACTAAACCTTCAAATATGAAATGGCGATCAGAAGGATCAAATGAGATACTATCTATACAAAAGGGCTTTACAAATTGTTAAGTATTATACAAATATAAGGGCATTTCGTGCACTGTTCTTAATCCGATTCGTTCCTTCCTGAGAAGCAATCCTGCAGTACAAGGCATTGACTTGAGTCTTCCATCTGTGATACCCTTTTGACCCTTTTCTATAAAGGAAGGACTAAGACACCTAGAATTCTCTGTGTAATTTACCTCTGCTCTGCCAATAATCAATATGTCATGAGCACTGAACATTTTCTTCTTTGATCTCCTAATCCTGGCTAAATGGCAAATTCTGAAGTTGTTAGGTAGTACAGGCTCATTTATCAAATCCACAGAAAAAAAAAAGCTTCTCTTTTTGGAATTTCTTTCCTATCAGTTAGTAGTTTATCTTTTATAATCACTGATTGCTGTCTAGGCTGTCTACTTAAGACAGACGACAAGGAATAACAGAATCATACGAAGAATGACAAATGAAGATAAATCTTTATTTCTTTCTTTCCGTTTGCTCATTACATTTGGGGTAACAGGTACCACTCCTGTCCGTTAATATGATTCCTTCTCTAAAAGAACCTTAGTGCCCCCTACAGGTTATGTGAATGTCTCCTTCCACAATCTTGTTTACTCCTTTTTTTAAAGTTCAGAAACACCAAGTGTAGGCTTCACTCAGGATCATAGAATCCAGCAAAACGTTAAGATACTTTCTAAAATGCACTACTAAGTGCAGTTGTTGAAGAAAATATAAAAAAAGTGATTACAATTTTATGTGCAACTTTAGAAAAATATTTAATCCCGTTAGGCCCTAGACCTCGGCCCTGTGAAAGCAGGATGAGAATGCTATTCGGGTCTCCCAAAGAGGAATTGAAAGAGCTATGCTTGGAATATCACGCCTCCCTCAAGTGAGAGAAGGAATCCGGAGCTCCGACCTCCGTCGCTGTTCCAGAGTCAGGGATGTTGTTTGCTAAGGCATCAAAAATCAGATAGATGAAGGGCCGGAGCGATGGCCCAGCAGGTAGGGCATTTGCCTTGCACGGTGCCAGCCTGCGCTGACCTGGGTTCAATTCCAAGCATCCCATATGGTCTCTGAGCACCGCCAGGGAGTAATTCCTGAGTGCAGAGCCAGGAGTAACCCCTGAGCATTGCCGAGTGTGACCCAAAAAAAAAAAAAAAATCAAATAGATGGGCTGGACATGTAATGCGATTTGGAGACGACTGCTGGACTAGAGCCGTTACTGACTGGATCCCATGGGATGTCAAAAGATCTCGTGGCCGCCCACCTACAAGATGGTCAGACTTCTTCGTCAAGACTCTGAATGAACGATTTGAGGCTCTTTGTATTCCTGAAGCAACCAGATGCCATTGGGCTACAGTGGCACATGATAGGGTCAAATGGAAATATTACTGGTGCCCGCTTGAGCAAATCGATGAATAATGGGATGTCAAGTGATCAAGTGATTTAATCACATGTTTGATATAGTAGCATTCACAGTTCTGGGATCATTAATATATGATAAACTGCAGGGGATGTGCTACAGGTGAAAAATTCACAATTTAAAAAAGAACAAATATGGGACCAGAAAGATAGTACAGAGGTTGAAGTTCTTGCCTTACATGTGCCCATCCCAGTTCTATCCCAGCTACTATAAGAACTCCCATGAGCATAGATAGATACAGGTAAACCCTTTTGTATAGATAGTATCTCATTTGATCTACCTGATTACCATTTCATATGTGAAGGTTTAGTGGAGTTTAAATGTCTTACACAAAGTATCTCTAGGTGTGGCCCAACCTCCCAACCTCAAAATAAATAAATGAATACATAAATACATAAATACATAAATAAAATAAACTCAAACAATAAAACCAAGTAACTCTGTGTGACATCCAAAACTAACTTGTGATTAAAAACTTAAATTCATGTTTCCTAATATCTATGCAAGCATTCCGTTTTGAATACATTATTTTGAGTGTTTTTTCTACTTTTTTGTGTACACTTTGTCCTATAGTTGAGCATCTCAGAACACTACCCTAAAAGTTATTAATGCCATCTGTTTGGCTTCAGTAGGTAATTGATGACTTGGCAAATCGATGAACAATGGGAAGATAAGTGATATAAGTGATGTTGTCTAAAGCAAGCATCCTAACCCACAATCTTATAATGATCATTGGGTTGACAAGACAAAAAATCTGCTGGCTTTTTCTAAACTTTTTTTAAAAGGACAAAGGACAACAGTGGATGTTTTATTTTTTAAATTTATTTTGCTTTTTGGGTCAAACCCGGCAATACTCAGGGGTTACTCCTGACTCTGTGCTAAGGAATTACTCCTGGTGGTGCCCAGTGGAACATATGGGATGCCAGGGATCGAACCCGGTCGGCCACGCACAAAGCAAACGCCCTACCCGCTGTGCTGTCACTCCGCCCTTTTTCTAAATTTTTGATCTAGAAATTCTTGAATGTCTTCTGAGCAGTCTGCTTCCTATACTGTTAGTAATTCAAAATTATTAATTGGTGTTATCTTGCTTATTTAAGGTGCGTACTGTCCACTGACTAAATCCATTATCATCCAAGTATATATAGCTCAGGAAAGCCTTTCTTATCTATTTAGTGATTTGGAATACAATTTTGAAGAAACAAATGCTGCATTTTAAAATTTAAATCCTTGGGCAGAAAATTAAAATACTAATATAAAAATAAGTTCTAAGGGTCAAAATTGTGAGTGACAATATCTAAACATAAGTGCCAAGAAACCAACTGATGATTTTGTAAAAATGGCAAACCTTTTAACCATAAATCTATGTTTGGTCAGATTTCTTATTTCCTCTTGCTAAGGAGTTTTAATTCCACCTAACAGCAGTGTTTAATTGACATTTCACTCACTATTTTACTTGCTTCAAGTCTTTCATACTCAAGCTTTCCCAATTACAACTTGTACATGAAAAATTACCTTAGTCTGATTTCCAAATAGCTAAATAGATTCATGTAATTTCTATTAGGATTCTGTGATCTTGCTACTATAGGTGCTGGAGCAGCATTTACAGCTGTCAAATATGGCCCTTTAGTGGACTGTGAAAATGATTGTGACCAGCATTTAAATATTATCAATTAAAGAATAAATTGCACAGATTATGAGAAGTAAAGTGAAACTGAGTTTTGTTATGTGAAATAGACTCACTTCTGTGTATATTTGGATTGTGACATTAATTGAATTTCTTATGTGAATTATAGTCAAACTGAGAGAAACTATGTCTAACTGCACAGGAAGATTAGAGCAAGAGATTCTTACCAGGTTGGGGAATCATTCTCATTCGTAATTTTTTCTCTGAAAAGATATGTCTTAATATGTCTTAATACCTTAAGATGTATTAGAATTGTTGTGTTATGCAAAACATAAAATGTTGCTAGATTATATCTGATTTGTGAAAAAGAGGATATTTTGTTATTTTAGTGCCAGGTATAAGAATTAGCCGAAAGCATATTTGAAATCATATGTGAATCACTTGAAATAATAAATCAAAGTACTTACTCTTCTCCCTGAAATCAAGTTCCCATGCACTTCTACCTCCTAAGCATATTGCCTCAGGGAAGAGTCTGGGCATTCCCAAGGTTAGAACAAAGAACCCATTGATCAGCTTTGGGGATCATAAGCTGACCCTTTTGAAACAATAGACATGAAAACTGGGTTGGAGGAAAGAAAGGAATTTTCTGAATTCTTTAACATCTCTTTAACATCTCAAGAAACCGACCAGACAAGTAACAACAGAACCTTACAGGGTCAGGATGGTTAGTAAGAAGGTGGGAAAATATCTGGCTTCTCAATTCCACTGGAATTCTGTGTAGAAAAACGCTGGAAGTAGGCAGGGGCAGGCATTGCTCTAGTTTCTCTTCTCTTCATAAATCCTGTTGTTTCAGTGGAACACAGAGTCATAGTATTCTATAGAGTTAGAGGGTGGTACTAAGGCATGTGGCTTCATCCTCTAGGAAAATATTAGAAGCAATTGCCCAACAGACTTTAGTGAAACACGAGTGTTGTTATATTTAGTAAAATTCAGTGGCTCACATGGTTGGCACAGGATTTTCAGTTTCTCAGTTCATGTTTGTTGTGGTAAGCTTTCCAGATGTTACTGAGCTTCCTAGAGAATATACCAGAAGAATTTGGCTGAAAGTAGTTGAAGGAACCTGCCTGACAAGTTTGCTCAAGGAGGTTACCTAAGGGAAATGAAGTCATCCACCACAGACTTAAGACCCAATAGGAGTTCTAGTCATGTGTCAGCAATGCATCTTATCAGCAAAAGTGGAGGTGAGGGTCTAATCAGCCAGAGAAAAATGGTGCCCTGGAGCCTTGTTAGAACTGAGGGAAGAAAACATGAATGGATGTTAATAAGAGCAATGTCTAGTCATGGGAGCATCAAAATTCCCAGGGTATGGGCAAGTCACTCCCGATATATTACTGCCTTGGGGAATAGGTCAAACCATAAGAGCACAGAAGACATTATGGACTTTCGGACTCCACTTCCAATAAAACTACAGTGATTTCATTTTACCCCATATATATCCAGGTGGAAGGGGCAGGACTCTGACAGCAACTTGCCTGGCTTACATAAGCATAAACTGGGTTCGAGGCCTGAGCGATAGCCCAGCGGGTAGGGCGTTTGCCTTGCACGTGGCCGGCCCATGCCGCCCGGGTTCGATCCCGGCATCCCATGTGGTCCCCTGAGCACCGCCAGGAGTAACTCCTGAGTGCAGAGCCAGGAGAAACCCCTGAGCATTGCCAGGTGTGGCCCAAAAAAGCAAAAAAAAAAAAACAAAAAAAAAAAGCATAAACTGGGTTAAACCACAAGAAGAGTTGGATAACTAAATAAGACTGTACTGGCAGTTTACTAAAAAAAATTCCAAAATCTTTGGCAAGTAAGGGATTGTGAAGGACTAATTAACTAAAAAGAGATGAAAGAAATTGTATTTATTTCCACACCTGAATACGGGGTAGTTATATTTACATTGTTACTAATTTCTATTTATTATTATGACAGATGATATCAACCAGAAATATATTTTCCTAAGTCTTTGTGTCAGTCTTTGTATCATGAAGTATCTTGAATGGCGACCCCTTGTAAGGAAAATAATAAGTATATGATTTAGATGTCCTTACCTCAAATCTCAACTACAGAACCAAGTCTAAATGACTATTAAAATGAGGTAAAAAGAAAAGCCAGTATTTGAGTTTCTTAAAAAAAAAATCCGGGGCTGGGCGACAATCCAGCGGGTAGGGCATTTGCCTTGCATGCAATCAACCCAGGTTTGATCCCTGGCATCCCATATGGTCCCCTACACAGTGCCAGGAGTGATTCCCGAGCTCAGAGCCAGGCTGAGTAACCCTGAACATCACAGGGTGTGACCCAAAAAGCAAAAAAAAAAAAAAAAAACCTTGGAAAAGTTAACCTGCAACCTACAGACCCATGCTTGAAAATAATGGTACATTTTTTTAAAACTTACAGAGGACTTCTCTGCTTTGACAGTTACTACGATTTTTATATCATAATCTTTAGAGTTTATTCCCCTCACAATTGTAAAAGAAGACTATGGTGGTGTCAGGGTATATGTTGTTTAAAGGAAACAGGAATATATATCATTTGATCACTTGCTATCCTGTTATTCATCGATTTGCTTGAGCGGGTGCCAGTAATATTTCCATTTGACCCTATCACGTGCCAGTGTAGCCCAATGGCATCTGGTTGTTTCAGGAATACATATAAGGTGAAAAAAATCTAGTTTTAGGAAATTAATCTGTCCAGAGCTAACTTTCTCTCCCACAAACCCTGGCACAGAAAGGGCTGTTGCAGGCACATTAGTAGAGGCTCGCTGATAGCCAAGGCCAAAAGACTCTCCATACGGATAGGGCCAGGTCAGTGTGGTCTTTGTTGCTTTTGCTGACCTTATCAAAGGAAGTAAGGTGATAGCTCAGTGGAAAACATGGCAGTTCACCGATAATATAGGAAACTGTTTCCTCTGCCAGGTGTTAGGCAAAACCTGCAATTGCCATTTCCTAGGTGTGTGAATTTACATAAATTACATCATCTTCTTGGCGCTAGACTCTGATGTGTAGAACAAATATGATATTTGAGACATCTTTTGGAATCTAAATAATTCACGATGTGTACAAATCACTACCTGGAACTTAGAGCAGTCTTTAGAAGTCACTCAGTCTTGCTGGAGAAATAGAACAGCAGGTAGTGGACTTCCCTTGCATGCGGCCAATCCAAGTTAGATCCCTGGTGCTCCATATGATCCCTAGAGCACTGCTAGGAATAATTTCTGAGTGGATCACTGGGTGTGGCCCCCAAACAAAACACTAACAAAAAGAGTCACCCAGTATTGGTCTGGACAAGAGCAACTGACTGTTCCCCGTGTGCAGAGCCAGGAGTAAGTCCTGAGCACTGCTCGGTGTGGACCAAACCCTACCTCTCACCACACACCCAAAAATCACCTAGTGATTTTTGCTTTGGGGCAACTTTAGGCTTGGTTTTTATTACCTCTGTAAAATTTAGAAATGCTTCCATTTAATAAATTGGGATTAACTGAGGTTCACTAAAGTGAGATAAAGTCGTATCATACAGAAAGAGATTATGAGAAGAAGTATAAATCCACCTGGTGTCTCTCCCTTTCTCCCTTTGAGCACTTTCTTCTGGTAAATGTGTACAGAAGGCAGGAAAAACCTGAGAGGAGATGGAGAAGGGTTGGCTTCTTTTTAGTCACAAATCCAGATTCTTTTAGACTAGCAGGCCAAAAATGTGCAGCAGCAGCTAAAGAGGAAAATAGCATATACAGGGGATAAGATGTTTCTCTTGCAAATGTGAATGCGACCAATTCCCAACCCCATATAAGGTTCTTTGTTCGCAGGACCAAAGAAGCAGAGGTTCGGACTCAAGAATAGATCTGAGTACTGTGGAGTTAAGTTCAACTTCCTATCGCCACCCCAAAGGAAAAGAGGGCAGATGGGAATCTGATGTGAAAGAGCACCACAAGAAGGGGAAACCAAGCGTTAGTATAAAATTAGAAATAAAAACCATGCTGAGCTCCAGCTCGTTTTGTTAGAGTGGACCCAGGTCTCGGTTCTTGTCTTCAAGTTGTCAAGAATGAAGGCAAGGAATAGAAATCGTGTGTTTGAATGAGGAAAATACTTTATTTATGAGAATGGAAAGAAAGGGGAAAATGTGGGAAAGATGCTAGATTATGGGAGGTATACCTAAAGAAAGATTCTAGAGAGAGGCTGAAAACTTTTCCCATTATGCCTTTTAAACAAAACAGGGATGGGCCAGCATTGCTTTTATTATATTCCAAGAATATTGATCACGATCACATGAGAGAGCATGCTGAGATGGTTATTTTCTGGCGCCCTACTGACAGGAACGTAGGTCATTCAGGTTATCAGGCACCACCTTGGTCACAATCTTGACATTCCATAGCAATGACTCCTTTGCAGGGCCTTAGGTGTAGTCTCACTCAGCCTGTTCCCCTTTTGTCTCTACAATTCCAGCCTCTTCTTCAGGGGGCTCTGACTGTAGCAGGTCCCTATTACTTTGACATGTCAATGTCAGAGATATCTTTCTTAAAAATTCTGATATTCTAGAAACAATGTAGGGGTTCACTGCTGCTTCCCACAGAAAGTCTAATTGCATCAAAGACCACCTAAGATAAGGTTTTGGCCTCCTCTCCAGGATTATTGCCAGCTCTCTCCCTACATGTGCCCTTCCTGGTGGGAAAAGAGAGGAGGAAATTAATGAGGAAGTTATTACTGAAATTGAGTTGGCAGTGCTTGGCAACTTGGCAAAAAATTAATTTCAGGTGGAGGATGGGGAATGATGAAATTTGAGAACGAAAAGTCACGAATGACATTAAACTCTTCCTTTCTTTCTTTCCAGATATTAAATTAATTTTGGCAGCAGTAAGTTCAAAAAATCCAAGTATCCCAAATTGATAGTTCCTGGACTCTAAGACATAACTGAATCTCACATATATCATAAATTCCATAACTGGGAAAATGAAACATAGTATTGATACGGTATATCTCTATTTTAAAAAAATCTTGATTAAACAGATTTTTATTGAGGACCTAGTACATGATAAGTTCTGTTCTATGAGCTAACCATATATCATAGTAAAGTACAAAAAATCCTATCTTCCTGAAGATTACTTTCTAGTGGAAGTTAAAAAACATGCATAATGACATAAATATACCAGGTGGTCTTACCAAAGTGGAAATTACCACAAACGTGTGGGAGTCAGAGGTTAGGTAAGATAGATAAGGGGACATGTGTGAATAAATGTCAAAAGGTCTGATACCAACATAGAACTGAGCATTAAATACAGGCAAAAAAATGCACATGATGGCTTCTAAGTGTATGTAGTGCAACCCACAATGTGTAGGAGAAGGAAGAGAGAGAGAGGGAGAGAGAGGAGATAAAGAACCTGCCATTTAGGCAGGACGTGGTGGGGAGGGAGTTGGGTACATGGGTGGTGGGTGATGGGCACTGGTGGAGGGCGGGGTTCTGGAACATTGTGTGACTGAAACCTCCAAATGTGAACAACGTTGTAATTGTATATCTCACGGTGGTATAATAAAATGTTTAAAAAAAAAAAAAAACATGCATAATAGGGGATGAGGACATAGTACAGAGGTTTGACCACCTGGGTCTGTTCTCCACAGTCCCCTGGGCATTGCTGGGCATGGCCTGGGAGGAACCAAGCACTACAAGGATAGCCTCAGGTAAACCTTGGCACTACAGGGCCCAAGCAACATCTCATCTATTGAAATACTAACCCAATTGGTTGGTTATCGCCAGTTGGGCCCCAGGTCTATTTAGTACTATAGATGGTCATCCACAAAAACATAATAAATCACATGATTATACAAATAAAGGCAATAGATAAAAAAAGTAAACAGTAGGAGACTCAGGATTGCCAGATAGGTAAAAGAAGAGGTTCACATTTTATTTTATCATTTTATTTTTATTCTTTTTTAATTCAATCTTCTGAACTAATTCCTGACCCCAGATGTTTGTCAGTTTTCAACAGATTATTGAAAGTTATTTCTGCTAAGAAAACACTACTTGAGCAAATGATTTGAAGGAATTGACTTTAAAGGGGTAACTGCAAGAAAATGACCAGTGTAAATATGTACTAAATATGGTAATATATTTTGTAAGTTTCAATTGTCACATGATTCTGTGAAATCAAGTTGCATATACTATATTCCCTTTTCTAAAAGAAGCACACTATATATGTGCATATTTGTATAAATAGTTTGTATTTATTTTGGGACCCCACCTATATATTCAGGGCTTACTCCTGGCTTGGTGCTTAGAGATCATTCCTGGAGGTGCTGGGGTACCATATATGGTGACAATTGTTAAACCTGGGTCATCCTTGTGCAAGGTAAGTAAGTGCCTTATCCACTGTGCTATTTTTTCTGGCCACTATCACGTTATTGAGGTATTATGCAAGCAAAAACTAAAACAGAATGATCTTAAATTATTCAAACAGCATATCTCAAACTTGTTCAATAATGACATAAATATTGTTGATGTACATTTGTTCATTGTATCACTGTCTTCCCGTTCATCATTGATTTGCTTGAGTGGGCACCAGTAACATCTCCATATGTCCTATCTCATGCTAGTAAAGCTCAAGGGCATCTGCTTGCTCCAGGAACATAAAGAGCCTCAAACAATTCCATCAGGTCATGGGAACGAGGTCTATAATTGTTACTGGTATTTGGCATATCAAATACGATATGGGTAGCTTGCCAGGCTCTGCCGTGAGGGTGGCATACTCTTGTAGTCACCTCTGATCTCTAGGATTTATTGATGAACTCTGATCTCGAGGACTTATTGGCTTGCGACCGTGAGGCCAGGCTGTGATCAGTTCTTCTGCTGGGTGGAGTTCTGACAAGAGGGGAATCCGGATGTGGAAATTCCCTTTTCTCCGGAGTGTGGGGTCGTCTGGCTTGTTGCAAGGCTCTGCTGGGGTGGCGGGCCAGGGCTAGAACCCACCATCCCTCCGGGTGCCTCGTGAAAGGCTGGGCACAGGGAGAGCCTGTAGCAGCTCTGCGCCATATCTGTGAGTCTCTGGATCAGCATACCTGGGCGGGACTTGAAAAAGACTGCTGCAGGGTGGGTCTAGATGAGCTACATTTGTTAAGACTGCCAAAGAAGCCCGATTTTTCTGACCAGTGGAAGAAATGTTAAGGCAGTATGATTTTTACAAGTCAATTATTTTGCTGAGAAATACCTACTGTAAAAGATGAAAAAAAAATCTTACTGAATTATGATTATCCTTTTGCATTTCTATTGGATTTTTGTAGTCTGACTGTGTGGCTAATAACTAGGCATTCAACAGCAATAATGTCAAATTCTACTTAATAATGAAACACTAGGTCACTATATTCTCTGATTTTAGGCTTCTTCCTAGAGTGGAAATGTTATACAGGTCTTATTGAACCAACTATTCTGGAAATGTCTTGCAAATTGGTGCCAAATGTTTAAATTATATCCTTCTCCTTGCACAGGTTTGAAAGAAGTTTCTAGATGAGAACACCCCTTCATTCTCCACTGAAGCAATGTATGCTGGCTGTAATCGTGCCTCACCTAACAGCAAAAGAATGTTCAGGAGCATGCCCAGCTAATTGAAACTACAGGGGGTGTTTAAGTAGGCAAAATGCTATTACTCGTTTAAAGTGTTCATGATATCTGAATTACCATTCCCTACTCCTATAAAAGACACTCTAGAAATGGGAACCGTCACACATGTTAGGCCTCTGATTCCCTTTTATCTTTCTTGTTCCAGTTTTTCTTCAGAGTCTCATCACCTTGCCATCCCCAAGAGTGGGAAGTCTTGTTTTTAATAAGAAGATCTGATCATTTCAAAACTTATAGATAGGGAATGCTATGTCATCATTTGATGCTCAAGATGTTTCTTTAATGATCATAATTATGTATACTTTGCCCCAAGTAAGAATTTAAGAAGCCAAAACTTAGTTCCATTCATCTACGATCTTTAAGTCTATTCTGCTATTGAAAGATAAGATTATATAATTTTTATTTGTTAAATATTTAATTTTATTATTTTAAAATTATAACTCAGGTAGCCTGTTTATAATAGTGTTAACATTGACTATTTTGATCTAGTTATTTTACCTCCCCACCTATGAAAGTATTTTTTATAATATTTCACTTACATTTCTTCATTCTGTATTAGCCCTTGCCACCTGCTTGGTGATGCATTAATTATTTTAAATGAAATCATTGGTGCACTGGAAAATCTTTCTTATTTTAAATTAAATTGGTTTCTTATAATTTCTAGGAACGAACATCTTATATTGACCATCTGTGAGTTTGTCTTTTACTTAAGCATAAGTGTTTAAAAAAATGAAACTGCAGGCGACCAAAGTTCAGTATTTCTGTGGGCAGGTGTGAGTGAGTGCTTGGAAAATGTTGGTGAAGTCTAAACTGAGTGTTCTTTTTATTTCCCCACCACCTGCTGCAATATGGTATATGTCGCCTGTCCAAGACCTGGGCTATAAAAGGAAGAATATGATATATGAATAATGAGATACCTTTTGGATGTTTTTCACATTCTGGTTAACATTGGCACAGATAAATACTATGAACACAGTAAATGAGAGAAATGATATAGCACAAAATATTATCATCAGATTTCTCCTATTAACTCAAAGCAATGACCTTTTAATAAGGTATCAAGGGAGTTTCTACTGAGATCATTGATATGATTTTCTAGATTATAGCAGGACGATGCATTTTTTCTCTTTTCACTTCCCTTTTTCTCTTTCACTTCCCATGTTATTGCTCATGGTGGCCGTAAACCTTAGTTGTGATCCTCACACATACCTGCTGTGGTGTGTCGAGTTATATATCCTATTTTACTAGAGCTGCCAGGACCTGTGTTTGGTGCACTAAGACCACACTGGGTATCAAACTCAAAGCCTTATGCTTGAAGGATGGTGCTTTTGCCAATGAATCATCTCCAAGATGCTACCAAGTGTTCTAACACTTCCTTGCTGGTAGTGTACGGTAGGATCTCAAAATGCAACTGCTTCATTGGTGAACTGTACGTACTGTTAGGTATAAGTATTTTTTTTCATTTATTATTTGATTTTAGGGCCATGCATGATGGAACTAGGACTACTCCCAATTCTGTGTTGGGAGTCACTGCTTTCAGTCTTCTGGGATATCTCTAATTCCAAAATTTCAACTCAACTTTATGCAAGTCTCTCTCCTCTTTCCGTCTCTTGTCTCTGTCTCTGTTTCTGTCTCTGTCTCTCCATGCCTTGCCTTCACTGCCATCATTTCTCATTGGATTGCTTGGCATGTCTACTTCATCATTTTTAGTTAACATTCATAGAATTTCAGATAGAATCCCTCAATATCTTTGCCCACCCCCTAAGATAAATTGTAACATACTCAAATTTCTTCCCAGGAGTTCTGTATGCCTATGTGATCTAACTGCTCTTAATGTTGCCATTATCTTTTTGGGTACTTCTTGCTCACCTGCCCCTCTTTTCTAGCCCCATGGTCTTTGTTTCTACAGTCTAGTAGTGCTTCTTCCTTAGAGCGTTAGCAGAGACTAGTCCCTGCCTGGAACAAGCTCCCTATCTCTATAATGTGAATGGTCAATTTATATTCTTCTAATTGTCTTAATTTGGTGTTTTGTGTTCACCTATTTAAAACTAGTTGCCTCAGTTAGTTTCATACCTAAATATATGTTTATGCATTTCAAAGCACTTGCTATAGACTGTTTATTATCTGTTGTCTTTGTATTAGCAAAACTGTATCAGTCTTGTGTGTCATTGTATCTCCAGGGTCTGACTCAGTATGTGTCATTTGATAAGTGTTCAATACTTAGCAGATACATTTTGTTTTGTTCTTTAGTGATTTTTTGGGGGCATATTCAGTAGGGTTCAAGGTTTATTCATGGCTCTGTGCTCAAGGATCACTCCGTCGTTGTCAGGGGCCATATGTGGGGCCAGGAATTGAAATGGGTTGGATGGATGCAAGAAAAAAGACTTACCACCATGGTTACTCTCTGGACCTTGTTTGATATATTTTTTGAGGGATGGGAGGGATTCTAAGGGGTCATTCCTGACATTATACCCAGAAATTACTCCTTGCATTGTTGAGGGACCATATGGGATGCTGGAGATTGAATCTGAGTCAGTCACATGGAAGGCAAGAGTCTTATCAGCCATACTATTTCTCTAGCCTTTTTTGGATATTTTAAACAAATTTAAAAAAATTATGACAAAGACATAAATTTTGTGTTATTAACATACTTTGTAAAACTGTAATGTATTTTAGAAATTAAAAAAAAACAATATCCAAACCAGACACTGTGACGATAAAACTGGAAACGTGCAGGGAGAAAAAATGATTTAAGATAGAATCTAGTCATAAAATGTCTGGGTATTACAGCATACTTGAAATTGGGGGATTTTATTCAATTTCCATTTTCTCATTTGCATTTGGAGAAACAGAATAATAGATATCTACTGATCTGCCTGGGATCTAGTTAGCAGCACAGTCAGAATTAGAATTTCTAGTTTGGATTTCATTTCACTGTGCCAGCTACTAGATGAGATCTACTAGATGAGATGTACTAGGTGCGTGGAAGCTAGCAATCTTTAGTTTGGGATTCTTAAAAATAAAAACACTAAAATCTAGAAAAAGTTATGTAAGCAGGTGCTATTTATGTGGCTTTTGGGATTTGTCTTTAAAGGAAGGATCATGGTGTTCCCAATTTACTGCAAGTACAAATGCATAATAACTAAAGCTGAGCAGGCATATGGGATTCATGAAATGAAAACCATGTATGTTGAGAACAGCAGAGAAAAAAGTAAAGAAGTAACCATGGTCTTTAAATTATCAATCTATTTATCTTGAAATTCCTAGGAAAAAGCCTTTATAAGGAGGAAATATTAATCCAGTTTAGTAATCTTTTATATCGTAGCTTAAAATCATAGCAACACATATAAGTGAAGTCATAGTATATGATTTGGCACCTTGAATTGTGCTGTACTTTAAAGAAAAAAATGGAGGTCACTAAAATGTGCTACGTTGGAGTCAGAGTGATAGTACACAGTGGATAGGGAACTTGCCTTGCTTGTGGCTAATTTGGGTTCAGTCGCAGACATCCCACTTATTCCTGAGTGCCACCAGGAGTAATTCCTGAGTCCAGAGCCAGGAGTATGACCTGAGCACTGCTGGATGTGACCCCCTTCCAAACCACTAAAAATAAAATGAGCAGCATTGTGTGCTAAATGTCAATGCCAATATATATTAATGATTAGAAACTGATGCCCCTTTATTAGAGCACTTTAAAATATTGCTAAAATTGCTATATATTGAAAATTAGACCAGGTTCCAACATAACTTGTAGCTCTAGAGCTGAGTTGTACTCTCCTGGGGAATGTTTTGGAAATTATTGGAAGGTCATTCCCAATTATTGGAGGAGGAATTTTGTCATGAGGTCTAGGAAACAACCTGCAAATAGCAAAGTTCCTTACAACAAAGAATTGGTTTACATCTCACATGACTTCCAAATACTTTATTAGGTATTTATGAAGGAGAAAATCCTATTTAAAATCACATAAGCATAGGAGCAAATTCTATTTTATATCCAACACAATGTTGGAAATGTTTATTTTGCACTGTTTAAGCATGCATTTTCTCCCCCCCAAGAAATGCTAAGATTTTGTGGAACTGGAGTGATAGCACAGTAAGTAGGATGCTTGCCTTGCACCCCTTATGGTCCCCTGAGCCCATCAGGAGTGACCTCTGAGCACAGAGCCAGAAGTAAGCCCTCAGCATTGCTAGGTCTGATTAAAAGAACAAAAAACAAAACAAAATAGAAAAAAAATGCTGAGATTAGAAATTGAGGAGGCATTTATCTTACCTTATTACAAACTTTACTAACAGTTATAGACTATTTCAAAATAACATTGGAATATCACATGATACAATCTAATTGTATGAGGCTGCATTTATAACTATTAATAAATTCAAAGAAATTTCATGTAGGTGCAACTCACTACATTTGTATGTGGTTATTTGAGAACTTGTATCACTTCACTTGTCTTCCCATTGGTCATTAATTTGCTCGAGCAGGCAGCAGTAACATCTCCATAAGTCCCTGTCAAGTGCTAGTGTAGCCCAAGGGCATCTGCTCGGGTCCAGGAACACGAAGAGCCTCAAACCATTTGTTCAGGTCATGGGAATGAGGTCTATAATTGTTACTGTTTTGGGCATATCAAATATGACATGGGTAGCTTGCCAGGCTCTGCCGTGTGGGTGGAATACTTTTACTGATGAACCATGCGGCCACTTTGCAGCTGCACAAAACGGGAGAGATCTGCTTTTCTCTTGGGTGGAGGTCTGACAAGCTGTAGAGTCGATGCTGAAAATGGCTGCCTGCATGGTGTGGGGGGTTCCTCTGGCTTCTTACAAGGCTGTACCATAAATAATTTCTGAAGTCATGTGTGAGAATTTCATATTTGGACCTCAAAAAGGGAAATATGAATTCTCCTACACTTCCCCACCCCCTGCTGGCTAAAGACAAACCTGGTGCCCCAAGCTGGAGCAACCATACCGGATCAGAAAACAAACAAACAAAAACAAACTATAATGGACCTCATTCTAAATGAATGGAGACGTTACTGGCAGCCACTTGAGCAAATTGATGAATAACGGAAGACAAGTAACAAATGACAAGTGACAAGTGACTGAGGATGCAGAGCAACTGGACAGTGGAACTCTGGGTCTGTTACTGAGCAGCTGCCCTAATCCTCTCCATGTAAACATGAAAGAAGAAACTTTTATCTGGCTTCAACCTCTTTATTGGAGCTGCTTGACTAGATTTCATAAAATAAAGATAGAAGGACAAACTAAAGTCTACTACAAGACACAAAATTAAAAATACTCGATTTTGAAACATACATATGGGCCAGAGAGAGCAGTGCAAGGATTAAGGCACTTGACTTACACATGGTCAACACAGGTTCGATCCCCAGAAATGATTCCAGAGCACAGAATCATGAGGAAGTACTGAGCACAGACAGCAAGGCCCCCAAAAGACACCAAAATTATAAGGATAAATCTAAGAATGTCGTGAGTTTAAAACCAAACAATTTTAAAGAACATTTGGTTATGTAATCTTTCACTGTAACCAAGAAAACTGAACTGACATTAAAATTAATGAAACCTGAGAAGAAAAAATAGCTTAAAATTGCTATTAAGTATAAAATAACTTTAATTACAGATATTTTGCTATGATGTTCAATTCATGATGAAAAAGGCATCTTTTTTGGCAAAGGCAAAATTATTTTTTCTTTATAAATGCATAAATATACATACATGTATAAATACATTATAAATATATATATATACACACATATGCATTTATAGCAACGGGCATGCCATGAATGAACATATTCTATGAGAATTTTAAAACAGTAATTTGACAGACAGAATGAAAAAAATTGGGTTTTAAATTTTTTTAATGGGTTCAATTTTTTTCCTAAAAACTGGGCCAGGAAAATGAAGTCCTGTGGATAGATCCTGGAGATACTACCTTTCTGGCATTCCTGGGTTTCAAAAACAACAAAAAGCATATTATGATCTCTGGTATACTAAGACAAAGTGTGAATGCTTCTTAGTTCTTTAAATAATAAAAAGAAAGGAATAAAAAATTATATTGGAAGCTCAGAACCAACATTTTTGTAACAGGGTTAATTACTCTTAATTCCTACTGTGTTAGCCTACTGGAAAGTTTCTGGTTTTTTATTTGTTTTTTGATTTTAGGACCATACCCTGAGGTGCTCAAGGCTTAATCCTGGCTCTGTATTCAGGGATAACTCCTGACAGTGTCAGAGATTGAACCTGGGTTAGCTGTATGCAAGGCAAGCACACTTTACTGTCTGTCTCTCCAGTCCCTGGAAAGTTTGTATTTTGAAAATAATGATCGTTTCATGATTCTGTTATAATTTAAGGCCATACATATTTATGTAGTGCCTAGCTTAGTGCCTTCATATGGAAGGCTCTCATCGAATGTTTAGCTACATGAATACTGAATAATTACATTCCTGAATAGTATACAATTATACTGGCTCCTGTTTTACCAACATACTGTGTTTATGTGTAGGCCAGACCACTTCAAAAATATCCAAAAAGGAACTCAGAAATTCTGTGTATGAATACGGTGGTAGTTGTTTAAAAGAAAAGCAAAGAAACCAAGAAAGAAATGGAAAACAATAGGATTGTGATAATCAAGTGAGTTTTTAAGAGTCAGAACAAATTTCGATGATAGATACGAAAACAGAGTTGTGGCTGCTGATTCTTCATTTCAGTGCTTTGTTTTAGCTGACCACACTCAGTCTTCCTTAGAGAAAATCAATGTGCAATGAAATTATCTGTATTCATCTCTGTAAATAAATAGCAGAAATCTTTCTTGTTTCGAGGCATCAATGTGAAACAACTGTTGACATGAAGGATTTAGTATGATTTTCTCAAAGACACTTCAATTTTCCTTTTCGTCAATTAAAAAAAAGAAGTGTTTTTATAAACTGAACACAGAAACTTAGATACAAATTTAGAGATCAGGGATGCAGCTGAGTTGTAGAACTCTTGCTTTGCATGTTGGAGTATGCTTTTGCTTTCTGGGACTACAAAAAATTCAAAATTATTTTGAAGAAATTTATCCAAATACACAGTTGATGCATATTATTCAGAAACAGTGTATGTTTTCATGTTTATTCAAACTTGTAATTTAAACTGGAATTTGGAAGGAATTACAAATGTATGGGGATGAACATTAGGATAACAATTTTCAGGTGTATGCCTATATTTAGCAGCTAAACTCTTATCCTTAAATTGCACATCTGAGGTTCATGTGCTTACATCTGCGAACACATCAAATCTGTGTAAATATAAGTTTATCTATATTATTTGTATGTGCAGTTCAGAAATTTTACCATTTATGTCTGAGAATATACTTAGAGTGCCCAGGATGAGATTTTTACACGTGTAGAATATCAGTCCTTTTCTGGATGTTTTCCACCCTGCCTCTCTAATTTGTATTTAGATTTCAAATCTACTTTGCAGGAACCGTATCTAATTCAGTGTTCTTTGCACCATCGGGCATACTACTTGTACTAAATAACTGTTTATCATCATCGAGTGCCTTAAAGTAAACACAACACAATTTCATCTGCCAAAATCCTGCTATGCATTTATATGTTGCTTTTAAAATCACATAACCCCAAGTAAATCACTTAAACATGGTTTGCTGTACAATTTTGGTTTGCTGTCTGTTTCTTCTTCCTTATTATTTTTTCCAGCATTATTTTTATTTCCATACCCTCTCCATCTTTATTTCCAGATCAAACATTTTTCCTACTAATTCAGTCATTTGAAATGATAACTTTTCAGTCCCTAATAAATTTTTTGCCATTTAGAGAAAAGGGTGAAAGCCTGAAAGGAAGAAAAAGAGAGAAGAAGGAACACACTTCATTCTCTCTTCCTCTTCCCCACAACCCAGCTTCCTCACCTACTCATAGGAAGGGCTGTATCATTCCAGAGCAATTTTTTCCAAAGACACAGACAGTTAACAATGGGATGGATAACAATAGAACTTTAATTTGAAAACGATTAGAAAACCAAAGAGATATTTAAAATATTTTAAAATCACTTTCACATCTTTTTTGCAGTTCGTTTTTCAATTTTTTTTCCACAGAAACTTGACAGCTCTAGGAAAACAAAACCCTTCAGCATTTCTTGAAGCTTAGTCTTAAAGCTCACAAAAGAATGCTTTTCTATGTTGTACACACTTAGAGCAGTCTTGGACTAAAGTGGTAGACAACAGCTCAGTGGCAGCTATTTCAAATTTAAAAAATTCATCCAAAGTTGCCAAAATGTTTAGAACCAGTAAAACTTGATTGTGGGGCAAGAGAGAGAAAGAGAGAGAGAGAGAGAGAGTGAGAGGTAAGCAGTTAAGCTAAATATGTGCTCTTATTTTCATTTTTTTATATCACGGTTACCCTTTACTTGGATTGACAAATAATTTTCAGGAACAGCTTACATTAAATACTGCAACCTTTGGAAAAATCTGTGAAGAATAATCTCATTTTTCTGCTATTACACAACATAAAATGTTCTCAGACCTTGCAAATCATTTAGAATATCTCTAAGATGGAACAGACCTTTCTGAATCTCAGACTCATAGAAGTGGGATCAGTGGGATATAGTCAGAAACTCACTAGTGTAAGAATAGAAAACCTTGCTAGACATTTGTTTCCTCAGAAAATTAAGTTTTACATGAAAAACTACTCAATCTTTAAGTCTCAATTCCCTTATATGAAAAGTGGGAATAGTACTATCTGTCTTGTCTTAGCCCAAAGTATTTGTGAGAACAAATTAGATAATATATATGAAAATGCTTTTGTTTTACAGATAAGAAGTACTGTCTATGGGGCTCAAGAGATAGCACAGCAGTGTCAGGGCATTTTGCTTGTATGAACTCACCCAAGTTCAATCTTCAGAACCACACATGGTCCACTGAGCCCCTCCAAGAGTTTACCCTGAGCAGAGCAAGGAGTAATCCCTGAGCACTGCTGAGTTACACTCCCTCCTGTAAAAAGGTACTATCTTTTAATGACTTGACTTGACTTGACGTACCTTTATTCATCGATTTGCTCAAGTGCGCACCAGTAACATTTCCATTTGGCCCTATTACGTGGCAGTAGCCCAATGGCACCTGGTTGCCTCACGAACACAAAGAGCCTCAAATCGCTCATTCAGGGTCTTGATGAAGAAGTCTGACCATCTTGTAGGTGGGCGGCCATGTGATCTTTTGACATCCCGTGGGATCCAGTTGGTAACAGCTCTAGTCCAGGGGTCATCTCCAAATCGTATTACATGTCCAGCCCATCTGATCCTTGATGCCTTGGCAAATGAGACAGCGTCCCTGACTCTGGAACAGCGAAGGAGGTCGGAGCTCCAGATTTCCTTCTTTCACTTGAGTGAGGCATGATATTCCAAGCACAGCTCTTTCGATTCCTCTTTGGGAGACCCAAATAGCATTCTCATCCTGCTTTCGTAGGGCCCAGGTCTCTGAGGCGTATGTTAATGCAGGGAAAATGGTGGAGTTGAAGAGATATGCCTGGAGTAGGAGGTTCTTTGTCTTTTTTAGCTATTTCTTTGATGCTTTTGAAGGCATTCCATGCCGCTCTCTTTCCTCCTGCGCAGCTCAGGTTTTAGGTCGTTCATCATGTTGATTTCTCGACCTAGGTACACATAACGCTGCATTCAGAGATGTTTGTTCCGTTGAGAGTGAATGGGGCCTCTGGAACTAGTTCATTTTTCATGAACATAGTTTTGTTGATATTCAGCTGTAGACCTATCTTTCCACATTTTCGGTAAAAGTCAGCCAGCATTTGTGCTGTTTGTTTAATGTTTGGTGTTATTAGAACGATGTCATCAGTGAAGCGGAGGTGGTGTAGTTGCAGACCGTTTATCTTCACTCCCATTCCTTCTCATTCTAATGGTCGCATGATGTTCTTGGGGTGGCGCTAAAGAATTTTGATGAAATGGTATCACCCTGCCGAACCCCTCTTTTGACATCAATGATCACCTCTTTGTAGAATGGTGAGATCCTGGTGGTGAATCTGTAATATAGCTCACGAACGATTTTGATGTATTTGGTTTGAATGCACTGTTTGACTAGGGACTTGATGACCAATTCAGTCTCCGCTGAATTAGCAAGTAAGGGAAAGAAAACCCTTTGTATGGTTGGGTAACATCTACGTTTTAATGGATGGCAGGATAAAAATTAGAATTTGCATTTAAGTTTTGTAAAAGGAAATTTTTTTCTGAGAGACTTTGTCTGAAGAATCCTAGATTTGAAAGTGTTCTCATGTGTTCCCTTTCTGAATTTATGTGATGTTTTTCTCTTAGGCTAGAACGGGGTAAAAACATCTATTGCTGGCTCTAAATGAAGTAAAACAGTGATTCTCACTTGTGTTTCTCAGATGTCTACACTGACTTTGGGGTGAGATTAGATAAGGTGTTATTCTGGAAGATTTTATACAGAGCACTGTAATAGAACATATTACATACATTGGTGTGTCTGTGCTTCCAAAACGAAGCTTCTCTGAGGATTTTTCAGATGCAAATCATCTAAAATAATGATAAAATTTTGAGTAGCTCCTGGTCATTTTAAAAAGTAAAGGTTATTTAAAGTACATACAACTGAGAAAAAAGACTCTTCCTGCTTTAAAAAAGTTGGGTAATTTGGGCTGAATTTGTTTCTTCCATGCCGAAATATTATGAGTAGATTGTTTGATAAGTAAATTTAAGGAAATGCATTTGAAAAAAAAGTATGTCCATTCCCCAAAGTTAGTCTATATTTCTTTGAAAGTTGACTATAAAAATAAAACTGTACATTAGCTGGAGATTCTTATGATACAAATCAAACTATTATATTCATTGATTTTCAAGTTTTTGTTTGAGTTGGGATGGGTTTCAAGATGATAGAAATGACCACTAATTTAATTTTTAAATTTAGCTTTTCTTCAGTCTGAAAACTGCCTTGGAATAAATTGAGAGAGGATAATCTCTATGTCCTAAATCAATATTCTTAAAAATTTAGTGCTTACCTCAAAAGAAACAGTGACTAAGATGCAAAGGCAGTCCACAGAATGGGAAAGAATATTCACCCAATACCCATCTGATAAGGGGTTAATACCCAGGATATATCAGGCACTGGTAGAACTTTACAAGAAGAAAACAAACAACCCCATCAAAAATGGGGAGAAGAAATGAACAAAAACTTCAACAAGGAAGAAATTCGAATGGCAAAAAAACATATGAAAAAATGCTCATCATCACTAATCATCAGAGAGATGCAAATCAAAACAACAATGAGATACCACCTCACACCACAGAGACTGGCACGTATTCAAAAGAGCAAGAACAACAAGTGCTGGCGTGGATGTGGGGAAAAGGGGACACTCATCCATTGTTGATGGGAATGCTGGCTGGTAAAGCCTTTCTGGAAAACAATATGGACATTCCTCCAAAGACTAGAAATTGAACTCCCATTTGACCCAGCCATACCACTCCTGAGAATCTACTCTGGGAAGCCAAGTATATGGAGCGGAAACACCATCCCTACTTTTATGTTCATAGCAGCATTATTCACAATAGCCAGAATCTGGAAGCAACCAGAGTGCCCGAGAATCGATGACTGGATAAAGAAGCTTTGGTACATCTACACAATGGAATACTATGCAGTGTTAGGAAAAATGAAGATATAAAATTTGCCTATAAATGGATGGACATGGAGAAGATTATGTAGAGTGAAATTAGCCAGAAGGAGAGAGACAGATACAGAATGACTGCGTTTATTTGCATGACATATATATATATATACATATATATATGTCATGCAAATATATATATATATATATATATATATATATATATATATATATATATATATTCACTGTCACTGTATCACTGTCTTCCCGTTCATCATCGATTTGCTTGAGCAGGCACCAGTAACATCTCCATATGACCTGTCTCATGCAAGAAGAGCCCAAGGGCACCTGCTTGCTCCAGGAACATAAAGAGCCTCAAACTATTCCATCAGGTCATGGGAATGAGCTCTATAATTGTTACTGGTATCTGGCATATCAAATACGACACAGGTAGCTTGCCAGGCTCTGCCATGCAGATAGCATACTCTTGTAGTCATCTCAAAATCCAGCATTTATTGATGAACCGCGGCTGCAAGAGCGGCCATGCGAGCCGGGCTGTGATAGGCTGGTTGCTGGGTGGAGTTCTGATGAGGCGGAAGTCCTGATGTGGAAAATGGAGGTCCTCATGGAGTGGGGGGTTGTCTGGCTTGTTGTGAGGCTCTGCTGGGGTGGCGGGCCAGGACTAGAACCTGCCATTCCTCCCAGGCACCTCATGAGCGGCTGGGCACAGTGAGAGTCAGTAGCAGCTCTTCCCCATGTCTGTCTCTGGATAAGCATACCTGGGCTGGATTAAAAAAGACTGCAGCAGGGTGGATCTCGATGAGCTGGGCTGTGATAGGCTGATATGCTGGGTGGAGTTCTGAGCGGGGGGAAGTCTGGATGTGGAAAATGGAGGTCCTCATGGAGTGGGGGGTCGTCTGGCTTGTTGTGAGGCTCTGGCCCAGATTAAAAAAGACTGCAGCAGGGTGGGACTCGATGAGCCGGGCTGTGATAGGCTGGTCTGCATAATATATGTACATATTATGATACCACTATCCAAGGTCAAGTGAAACATGACCTTGTATCAGGAGGTCTTGTCAAAGGTGGAAATTATAACAAACGTGTGGGAGTCAGGAGGCTAGGTAAGACAGAGAATGGAACAGTGTGCTAACAATTGTCGAGGGTACTAATACCAACCTAGAACTGAGCATTAAATAGAGGCAAAAAGATACACATGACAACCCTTTAATGTATGTACTGTAGTCCATAGTCTGGAAGGGAAGGAAAAGAGAAAGAGAGAAAAAGGGAAAGAACTAAAGAACCTGCCATGGAGGCGGGCTGGGGGAGAGGGGAGGGAACTGGGGACGTTGGTGGTGGGAGATGGGCACTGGTGGAGGGATGGGTGCTGGAACACTGTATGACCAAAACCCAAATACGAACTTTTTATTTGTATACCTTTGTAATTGTATATCTCACAGTGGTATAATAAAATACTTAAAAAAAGAATAAAAAGGCAAAAACAAAAAAATATTTAGTGTTTAAGTTTAGACATATACTCAATGAATGTTGAGATTGCAGAAATTTAAAATAAAGCTATGAGTTTGGCACATAATTCTCACAACTCCGCATATTCAAAACTTCTTCTAGCAAGATAGCTTGAAAGATAAAGGAAACATTATAATCTTATTTATATAATTTATAAGGAATTATAAGAAAGTGTTGACTATAAATAATATTCAATGAGAAAATGAGGATAAAATCCCCTGATTTTAATAATAATAAAACTATTACTGAAATCATTATGTACACTGAAACCCTACTAATATAGTAACCCTGAGAAGTATTTACTAATATTCCCATTTCTCTAATGAGAAAATGTGCAATAGTGGAGCCAACTTATGGAACTTATAAATGAGAGGACTGAAATTTAAGCTCAATTCTAACAAATCAAAAGTCAAAAACACAAACTTCAGTTACATAGATGATATGTTGATAATGAAAACTCAACTATTTCTGCACAAATGTGGCTAATATGTGACTCATGGTCCATAATGGGTACAGGATTTGTTAGACCTGAGTCTTAGAAATATTATTAAAAATTTTAAAATATACTGGTTCATAGTAAGACACTTGCCTTGCATGCACCTGTTGCAGATATAGTTCCTTGAGCACCTTGAGCATATTTGAATGCAGAGTAACCCTGGATATGTCCTCGAAACCATAAATAAATAAATAGAGAAACTAACTAAACATAAAGAAACTAATTCAAATGCAGGGTTTATTGATTTATTGACTTTATCCATCTTTTTTGAATTCTTTTTTAGAACTCTGGCCAATATCTGTCATGGACCCTCCATTTAAAAGTTAACCTTAAATCAAGAATACCACTAGACATATATGCCAGGAATTAGGTCAATGGTCCTCAAACCTACTGCCACATCCCACCACCACCTTTCACCTCTCTAATTTATAAAAGTGTGTAGCAAAGTCCGTTACATACCAATGTCTCACTAATACATAGATTTCTAGTATTCATTTTATCTGAACTGAGACACATCTTCAGGATAAAAAGGTTAGTTTTCATCTTATAAAATAAAAACATTACTATTCAACATCCTTTTTTATTTACTCTCTGTAAAATTTGGACAATTTATAGATTATAACACAAAATGGAGCCAAACTTTTCACTCTAAAGAAATTTCTTTTTTTGCTTTTTTTTTTTGGGGGTCATACCTGGCATTGCTCAGGGATTACTCCTGGCTCTTCACTCAGGAATTACTCTTGGTTTTGCCATGGGGGGATCATATGGGATACCGGGGATTGAACCTGGGTCCGGCCGCATGCAAGGCAAATGCCCTACCCGCTGGACTATGGCTCCAGTCCCCTACTCTAAAGAAATTTCTAGTTTTTGAATTTTCTGACATACATAAATATATATTTTAAATATACCAAAAATATATATTACTTCCTTCAAAGATTCATTGGATGATGCAATTATTTGACTCTTTACCCACATATTCAGTTTATTTTTCTATTAAATGTTTCTGCTTCATTTGAAGTCTGCAGTCCTATTAGCCAATGAGTTCTTCTCTCCTTAAACTTGGGTTATTAGAATATCTTTGTTGAAATCCCTTCATTCTTTCTATAAATGTTTATATTGTTATAAATGTTATATTTATTATAATTTTTTATTATGTATTTGGGCTTGTCACACCTGAATGTACTCAGGACTGACACCTGGTTGTTTGCTCAGAGATCACTTCTGGTTGGGGTTGTGGAGCCAAAACGGTGCCTTATCAGCCTTGTGGAAGGCAAGTGCTGTAATCCTTGCACTATCTCATGCACCCTAAATGTTTATTTCTAAAGTGTCATTTAGAGTGCTAGATATTTGTCTTTTAAATTCTGGGTTCCATTTTTTCTCTCCTATTCATCTTGAATACTGAATTTATTACTCTCCTAATAACACACAGAGCTTCTTGAGATTTTATCCCAGTATAAAATGGGTAAATATGATGAGGCTGAATGAGATGAAGATCTCATGAATGTTCTTGAGTGTGCGTCATTCTGAAAAAAGAAGCAACTTAAACTGATCCGAAATAAAGTGCATGCATATAAATGGATTGTGTACCCACAGAGGTTTACAGATAAGATAAAAACCTGAAAATATGAAAGGAAGATCCATTTCTTCTGAATTCTTAGGTCTGCCACTACTGAAAGGGTAATTGCTAATTAGTAAGTACTTGTTAATCAAATATTTGCCCCATATGCTCATATACCTTCAATCTTTTTGTCTTTATTATTTACCCTCATGCCACAGTCAGATTAATTGCCCAACGTTCTTGGGTACATTGTGCTTATTTAAGTATTTGATTTTGCAATCTCTATAAGCTTGATCTTTTCTGTTCTAAAACAAAATTCATGAGACCACAGGTATTCTTCTTGGTAATGTTTAGTTCTATGACATTCTATTACTATTAATATTGGTTTTGGGGGCAATACCCCCATAATGCTCAGGAATTAGTCCTGGTGTTTATGTGTAACATCTGGTGGTCCCCCAAATGGGTTTTGACTACATGCAAGACAAGGATATTATATCTTGTACTATCTCTTCAGCCCTTATATAATCTAAGCTTTTATACATGAATATGACAAAATTATGGTCTTCTAAGCCAGACTAAAGAATTTAATTCCTGATTCCAATTTTTACTGCCTTTGTTATATAGGTAAGTTAATTCCACATTTACCCTATGTGAGTGCCTAAGTGAATAATTAACTTGCTTTAGTTAAGAGCCAGTTCACATGTAAGTAAATTGGGAATAAATTGTAGTATTTGTCTTATATAGTTGTTGTGAGGATTAAACAATACTGTCTGTTTAATGTACCTGGCACAAACTGTGCTTAATACACACTGTTCTTAATATTCTTAATACTCATCTTAATCAGTGTCCTGAGGATATTTATGTCATTGACTTACTTCCTTTATATTCCCCCACAGCATCTTTTACAGACTGGACAAAGAGTAAGCACTCAATAAATACTTAATTGTGCCCAGTATATATTGGACAGTTCATTGTAACAAATAATGCAATTCTCAGAAGAATGCTGCAAGGCCCATCTAAAACATGCCGTTTATCCTCACGATAGCCCATTATCAGCACTAACTTTATTGTACTTTTGGTCCCTCATCTTCATGCTTTTAAGTCACTAACTGCCCTGGATTCTTACTTTAGCATTTCTCTCAAATCTCTTCCTCTTTTATTAGTTCCACTGCTCTCCACGTCTACCCAGATGTTTTGCAGCACTGACCTCTGACGGGCCTACAACTCAAACTGTCTTGCATTCTACCCCCAACCACTGCCATTTTAACTCCCTAAAACAGGTTTTTTCATCATGTTTTCCCTATGCTGTTCATTTACTTACCTAATAAAGTCTGCACTCCTCCCTTGTTATTTCATGTGCTCCGTAATTCTCTTTTCACCTTTCTCTGCAGCATTTACATTTTACATTTGGCTCCATGTGATTTTACTTTTAATCTGGAAATCTTATTCATCCCTCTTTGGGTACACATCTCATTTCCTCTGGAATTTGACTTCTGTTATGTTCCCTTTATAATATTTTTTCCTATTTTCCTTATCAGTACAAATCCTGGCCATCCTTCAAGATACAGTTAAATTTTTACTTTGTCCTTTACTTTTTTTTCCATTAACCAATAATGAAATGCTAATTATGGCAGTCTTGCAGTATTTACAGTGTGCTCACTATGTGCTAGGCATCATATTAAGTATATTCATCATCAATATGTATAGGTAGGTAGGTTTCTATTCTCAAGAATCTTACTGGGGATTGGAGAGATAGGGTTGACTTGTGAATACAGTCAACCCTAGTTTGGTTTCTGACACTGAATCTGGGAGCTCACCAGAGCAGAGTCAGAACAGCTCCTGAGTACTGAGTGACCCAAACCCTTTCACCAATGTGCTACCCCACTCATCCTCAAATAAAAAGATCTAATTTGCTCTATCCTAATTCCTTTTGCACTAATTAAGTTACTCATTGTTTTACTAAATATATAATGATTCTTTTATCTCAGCAAGACTAACTTGAGAAAACAGGTTTTGAGAGACTGTGATTTGTTGACAAATGATCTGCATTGTCTTTGAAATTTTCCTGAAGCACAAACATTGTGATTTTTTTAATGATAATCACAGCCGTTCATGAGGCAGAGACTCTCAGCCATGGGGCAGAGCGGTTCCTTGCTCTCCCTGTGCCCAGCCGTTCATGAGGCAGTCGGGAGGCATGGTGGGTTCCAGCCTTGGCCCACCACCAAGGCAGAACCTCACAACAAACCAGACCACCCCCACCTACTCCATGGGCGCCGCCATTTTCCACATTGGACTTCCCTCTCTTCAGAACTCCACCCAGCCGACCAGCCCATCACAGCCCGGATCATCGACACCCACCCTGGAGCAGTTACTTCCCTCAATCCGGCCTAGGTATGCTGGTCCAGAGACTCTCAGCCATGGGGCAGAGCGGTTCCTTGCTCTCCCTGTGCCCAGCCGTTCATGAGGCAGTCGGGAGGCATGGTGGGTTCCAGCCTTGGCCCACCACCCCCGGCAGAACCTCACAACAAGCCAGACGACCCCCCACCCCACTCCATGGGCGCCGCCATTTTCCACATTGGACTTCCCTCTCATCAGAACTCCACCCAGCCGACCAGCCCATCACAGCCCGGCTCGCGGCAGCAAGCGGCCACGCGCAGTTCATCAATAAAGGCTTTATTTGGAGGTGTTTATAGAGTATGCCTCCCGCACGGCAAGCCTAGCAAGCTGCTCGTGTTGTATTTGATATGCCAAATGCCAGTAACAATTATATTAGATCATTCTCATGACCTAATATAATGGTTTGAGGCTCTTTATGTTCCTGTACCAAGCCGATGCCCTTGGCTCTACAGCATGTGACAGGACATATTGAGATATCACTGGTGCCCGCTCTAGCAAATAGATGATTAACGGGAAGATCGTGATCGTGAGATCGTGATCACTTGTCTTCCCATTGTACATCGATTTGCTCAAACGAGCGCCCAGTAACGGCTCTTTGTTGGGAATGAGGTCCATTATTGTTACTGTTTTTGGCATATCGAATACACCATGGGTAGCTTGCCAGGCTCTGCCGTGGTATTGGCTTCATCCCAGGGAGCCCAGTTCTTTTCTATGTCAGACCATCAATTATCTAGGGCCCATGGGGAAGAGTGCTGGGTGTAGACAAGCCTGTCTCCTGTCTGCCACCTGACGATGCAGCCAGGCACCATAGCCACACTTACAACACCTTGATGGGCAGGGGTTATTTTACTTCTAATATTATTATATTTTAATTTTATTATAAATAAAATTTTATTATTCATAATTATTTTATTATAAAGAATTAAATATAAGATAAAATTGATATTTATTATAATAATATTATTATTGCATTATTACTTTAATGATAATAACAAAATCAAATACTTTAAAAGAAAATTTGTTCTGAGTAAAAATGTTTTGGTATCTAATGTATTGAATTTATATTTTACTTTTGCAATTTTTATAGCCAGCTAGCTTTGATTTAAAGATCATTGGTTTTTGATTCGTAGCATCCACAAAACCAGTTTCATTAACCTGACCGAAATATTGTAGTTAGAAGTGTCTCAAAATGGTCAATACAACTCTTTCAAAGAAAGCAAACTGGGACATTACAAAGTATAAATCATGTGTTTATGTTAGTTTCGCCTTTAGGCAATCTTACATTAGACTATTAATATCAAGCTAATAAATAAGATATATGATTTATTTTTTATTCCATAAATATGGAGTTTCTGTATTTAAAATAGAATTCTCTTTGTGTAGCAGTGACACAGGAAAAGAAAGCAATATAGATATATTTCCTTAAGCAGAAGCTGTTTTAAATAACTCCTATAAACAAAAATATTCCTCTTGAATGTGTTCACTTCAGAAAAAGCCTCAGTAGAAGGGAGACCTAATAAGACTTAAAAAAGTTGATCACAGAATGATGTTAAACATTTTCTTCCTTTTTGTCTATGTCCAGTGTAATTTTCCTTGGAAAATGCATATGACACTGCTTTTTGTTTCATCATATGTCTTAGGAAAAGGTTAACTATTTTATAGCATATATCTATTTATAAAGTTTTTTAATATATCAAGCTATAATATCTAGATGAATTTGTCATACAAATTCGATGTGATAGGTGCTGTTCTTGAAAGTATAGTATCTATGGTATACAGCTATAGTACAAAAATAGCTGGTCAGTGCTTTTATTATCATGATGTACTATACTTTGAATATACTTTTATCTATACATAGAAACTATATAGTTTATATATATGTATATATATATATATATATGTATATATATATATATACACACACAAAATGTGGGAGTACTTTTTGGATCATTGTTACTAGACATTAATTCCCGGAGTCAAAAGTTATTCTGTGTGTCTATGTGCTATAAGCTGCTTTCAATTGTTAATAAAATGAACAATTAGCAAATGAGATTCATTATGTGATACAAAGAGACAAAAGAAGTGTTCAAATTTGCTAACTTTCTATAGCTTTTTTGTGTCTAAAAGTGAGACCTAGAGAATTCTCTTTTTATGTAAGTTGGGTGTTAGTCTTGGATGCTTCTTCTTGCTCCAATTCTTCTCAATGAGTGCCACTGTCTTACTTCCAGATTTTAAATTATTAGAACTCCACTTGCATTAGTCTTATTTACCCCTTATTTTGCTTACTTCATCAACTTCAATATTGAGTTTTAGTGTGCAAAGTTTTAAACATCTGCCCATGTTTTAGAGAAAAATATCAGAGAAAATTGCAGACAGGACAGGGAACACATGAGCGGTGTTGTACTGGGAAATGTCTAGCCACTGGCTTTCCTCCTTCCAACTCAATAAAATTCTGATTTAAAACATTTGCTGATTTCCTTGGGGATAAGTTCTCCCACCAGAATAAATTTCAAGCTCCCAATACAATGTCACTGACCATAGAGTTGAGAAGACATTTTGCAAATTATGTCAGAAAGTCTACTTATGATGTCCGTTCTGTCATTTTTACATGTGTTATTTAGTTGGCTCTTTGTCAATAATTTTTTAACCCTGCCTCTGTAATTTTTATTTGATTTTTTGAGGGTGCACACACACAGCAGTGCTCAGGAGTTACTCCTGACTCTGTGTTCAGGGATAACTAATGGCAGGACTGGGGGACCATATATATTGCTTGCTAAGATCTAACCCGGTTGTCTGTATATAAGCGCCTTACCTTCTGTACTATCTCTCCAGTCCCATGACAAGCATCTTTATGATGTGTCTTATTTCTCAAGAGGATTGTATTCCTCTCTCGTCTCATGTCATTTCTAGTTTTCAGTGGCTTTGAAATTTTAATGATAATGTGTTTGCTCATTTTTGTGTGGTAAATTTATTCCTAGGCATGTTTGTTTTTTGTATTGTTATTGAGAAGTGAATACTTTATTGTACTTCAAATTATAGCTTTTGAAAATACATAATTGGGAAACCGATATGTAGGATAGTTCTCTTAACATTTTCAGATATAAACTTCTGAAGAGAAATTTCTTTCTTTCTTTCTTTCTTTCTTTCTTTCTTTCTTTCTTTCTTTCTTTCTTTCTTTCTTTCTTTCTTTCTTTCTTTCTTTCTTTCTTTCTTTCTTTCTTTCTTTCTTTCTTTCTTTCTTTCTTTCTTTCTTTCTTTCTTTCTTTCTTTCTTTCTTTCTTTCCTTCCTTCCTTCCTTCCTTCCTTCCTTCCTTCCTTCCTTCCTTCCTTCCTTCCTTCCTTCCTTCCTTCCTTCCTTCCTTCCTTCCTTCCTTCCTTCCTTCCTTCCTTCCTTCCTTCCTTCCTTCCTTCTTTCTTTCTTTCTTTCTTTCTTTCTTTCTTTCTTTCTTTCTTTCTTTCTTTCTTTCTTTCTTTCTTTCTTTTTTTGCAGTTCTTGGCAAAAATCGGGCCCCACATGCAATATATGAGCTCTGTCACTGAGCCACATCCCTAGTCCTCTGAGATGGAACTTCTATTGCACATTTTAATGTAAATTAATTACTATAAATGAGCTTGAGACTTCTGCTCAGTAAGATTGCTTATTCAATTTATCGTACTGCAAAATGGATCCAAACCAGAGTTATCCTATAATTTGAAAGACAAAATGATGTATTATACTTAATTTCATGGTGTCTCATAGGTTTAAATAATTTAAAAAGTTTTGATGTGTCCTTTTTTATTTTTAAAGACAATAAATATGAAAATACAAAAGATGATGGGGCCGGAGCGATAGTCCAGCGGGTAGGGCACTTGCCTTGCACGTGGCTGGCCCATGCCGGCCTGTGTTTGATTCCCGGCATCCCATATGGTCCCCCCAAGCACCGCCAGGAGTAATTCCTGAGTGCAGGGCCAGGAGAAACCCCTGAGCATCGCCGGGTGTGACCCCCCCAATAAAAAAAGCAAAAAAAAATAAGAAAATACAAAAGATGGTAAAAGTCCAGATTAAACTACATATACCTGGGGCCAAGGGAGATAGTTCAAAGGGCTTGAGCAGAATGGGGAGGCTTGGGTTCAATTTTTTCATACCGAGTGGTCTCCTAAGTAGAACACTGCAGAGAGCAATAACTGAGCATTATTCATGGAGAAGCTGACAGCACAGCTAGGTGCAACCTCAAACCTAATGCAATAAAATATTAACTACTTAGTGACCACTAGAGATAGTGTAGCTGGTAGGACATTTGCCTTCCACACAGTTCACCGAAGTTCAATCCCTGACACCCCATATAGTTCCCTGGACACCACCAGGAGAATTCCCTGAGCACTAATGGGTGTGACCAAAACATGAAACAAAAAATAACTTATTTGCATCTACACTTGTTAAATAATTCATCACACACTATAAAACCATCTTAGGTGTGTCCTCCTCCTTGATAGGCACTTTTGCCATCTCTTAAGCAACTCACCAAAATGGAGGTAAAGATACCTTAAACTGAAATATGCACTCACCAAATGAAGGTGAAGATATATTAAACTGAAATATTGCATTTAAAATCTTCCTCCAATAATGTTTCTTCCTACCCATGTCTCAACATCTCCTTTTTTTTCCTTTTGGGTCTCACCAGGAAATGCTCAGGATTTACTCATGGTTCAGCACTTAGGAATTATTCCTAGTCATGCTTGGGGACTATATGGGATGCCGGGATCGAAACTGGGTTGGCTGCATGCAAGGCAAATGCCCTACCTGCTGTGCTATCTCTCTGGCCCCTCAACATATGTGCTATCTCTCTGGCCCCTCAACATATCTCTTAATAAAAATTGATTAGCTTTTCCTTTGTCTCCTTGCTTAGATTTCTTATTTGTATTATTCAGTTAATTCTTGGAAATAATTAGTCCAAAGGTACATATTTTATTTAGATGTCAAAGACAATATCTTTTTATATCACCCATAGCAGAGGTTAATACACATGGGAGAAAATCTACTGAATCATACTGTGTACTTTGTAAATCAGCCAAAAGAAAAGAAGAACGTAATCCCTCCACATCATCTTTCCCCCATGTCTCAGGAGCCTGACACTTTCCTCAATCACCTAACTAATGTGCAGAAAGAATGAAAACTCTTTGAGAAATCAGTGACCCAAAAAGTTACAAATCAAAAATTATGAAGCATCAAATGACATGCTATTTATCATTTTTCTTCTTCATAAAATTCACCACTTAAAGGCCCTGCTTAGTGGATATCTATAAAAAAATTCTTTATATGGCTTATATAATTTAATATGGTATTATATAGGAGTATAATGTATAGTGTACATTATAATGTATAATTATAAATTATTTGCTTACTTAGGAAGCTTCACTAAATAAATATAGAAACATTTCATTTATATTCCTAAAATAAGCACAACCTCCCTTTAAATCTTTTGAACACATCACGTAACCCTCATATTTTATATATAAATTTTATCCTGCATAACAAATTAAAGGAATGTTTTCTTTTTTTCTACAAATAAAGTGAAATAGTTTTTTAAACTATTTTATTATTTCACTGTGAGATATACAATTACATAGATGTTTATGTCCGTGTTTCAGTCATACATTGTTTCAGCACCAATCCCTCCACCGGTGCCCATTTTCCACCACGAATGTCCCCCATTCTCTCCCTCTCCCCTACCCTGCCTCTATGGAGAGCTTAAAGTGAAATAGTTTAAAGTAAAGAATAGAAAACACTGAACAGATATTTGCCATCATTACCCAATATAATAAGCTACATGAGGAAGTGGACTATAGCAATAAAATTTCAGGCCTATTAAGGTGGACAGATATGAATTGATCATATGTGTCTTCCTCTACGCTTTTTTTCTACCAATCAACTTGTCCATTTTTGTTGAGTATTGGACCTCCTTACATGAAGATGAAATGATATTTCTTCCCCCTTTTTTTTCGATAGCTAGGAATTCTATTCGGTGTGATGTGAATATAATGATGTTTGAAACTCCTGTCCCTATTTGTAAGAGTGAGAAATTATGTAATTTCTTGTCCTTTGCTCCATTCTGCTGGTTGGAACATTAAAACTGGAGCTATGGTGGTCATTTTGATCCCAAAGGCAAGTGCACACTCCTACAGATGGAAGAATGGATGATGCAAATGGAGATCTAGAGTGCCTTAATTTTTAAAAATAATTTTATTTATTTAAACACTGTGATTTACAAAGTACAAAGCTTTTCACAATACAGTTGTAGAAAGACTCATCATTCAGCACCAATCCCACCACCAGTGTGCCCCCCCACCACCATCGGAAACACTGATTTTCCACTCCCCATCCTCATCCTCTTGCCTGCTCCCTTAGCCAGCATCAATTATGTTGATCATTACTGCCCATATAAGGGAGTGATATTGACAAAGTCATTGCTTATTTTTTTTCTCTCTGGGTTGTTCTGTGGGAGTCTGGCTGATTTTGTTCTTGGATTAACTTTCTGGGTTTCCAGAACACAGTGGTTCTCTACTATCAAGCAGGGACTACCACCACTGCACCTACAGACAACACCTATTTCACATTTATCTCAACCTCTATTTGAGCTTGTCCTATGCATACACCAAATAATCTATTCTATACTGCTAGTTGGGGCCACTTCTCTAAACATTGGCAGTGAATATGGTCTTAGACAAAAGTCATTGGAGATTTTTAAAACTCATTGTGCCATCTGAGCCCACTTTATAGGAAATTTTTGGTATGTTCCCACAGACCACACATTGTGTCCACACATTTGGTTTTCTATGAGATGTAATGGGATATGTGTTAGATGGGTGTACCAGGTTTTGAGATATCGCATGGGAGCAGAGCCGGGGGGTGGGGATGGGGTCAGGCAGGCAGGCAATGTCCTGTGTCCAGCTGTGAAGTCCCGCCGGCCTTGACGATGACCGTGGTTGTGTTGTGTGAGGTTTTACGATCTCTGGTAGTCTGTTGGGGGCAGGCGAGAACAGAACCTGCCCCCCTTCAAGGACACCCCATCAGCCTAGCACACAGAGTGCCATATTTACGAAATTTCCTATCATGAATTCTATAGGAGCCCTTTCCAGTTATTAAGTCCTAGTTAGGAGAGTTCTATGTACAGTTTTTTGTTATTGTTGGGGGAAGGGTGGGTGGCAGGAATACAGGGCCACATCTGGCAGTGGTCAGGAGCTATTCCTGGCTCTGTGGTCAGGAATGACCTCTGGCGGTACTTAGGAGACCATGCCATGCTACCAGGGATTCAAATGGGTTGGTGGGATGCAAGGCAATGCCTAAACCTGTGCACTATCTCCCCAGTTCCTTATGTACAGTTTTATATAATCCTAGTTAATATAGTTACTTGCAATGCCAAATGATGGGTGACAGGTGGTTTAAGTTAGTGGTGTTTAATTGTCAATCCATAGTTCTCTACTGGTCTACAGTAGTTAGAAAGATGGAAAATCTGAGAAACCTGGGATGGTTCAGTGCGTGTCTTTCCCTCAAGCATGAAACCATGAATTTGATCCCCAATGCCACATACATGTATTAATTGGCAACCCTGTGACTCCAGATCTCTGTTGCAGCAACAAGGTGTATGATTTCCAGCAAACTGCGAAGTTTGAACACTAAGACAAAAATTGTTAAGGCCTCACAGGACTGCATTTAAAGGTTTGATAAGGAGTGTAGCCCCAGCAAGAGGGTGTGTGTGAGCATTCCAGTGACTACTGTTGAGTACTGCTGTCTGAATATGTGTAGAGCACCACAGCTAAAGGAAGTTGAACCTGGAAGAGTACTTTTGCAACCACTGTGACTGAAATATGTGACCCGCAGAGTGCACCATGTACTGAAGGACATAGGGGATAAACCCAAACCAATTGTGGGCAATTCCAAATTGATACACATATACGAGGGGAAGGAGATGAAAAATCACTGGTCAAACCTAAAGGAAGCATATTATTTCCATAAGACGAAGCACAAAATAAAAGCGGACAATTCCTGGGTGGTGTGCTAACTCATGACAACTGTTATATTCCATGTTTACTTCATAAAGAGATTCATATACATGGGGCAGAGCCGGTACCAGCTCTCCCTGTGCCCAGCTGATCAAGAGGTGCCCAGGAGGAAAGGGGGTTCTAGCCCTGGCCCGCCATCCCAGCAGAGTCTCTCTAGAAACCAGAGGAACCCCCAGACCATGAGGGCCATATTTTCCATATCAGACTCCCCAGCTAGTCAGACCTCCACCCAGCAGAAGAGCTGATCACAAGCCCGGCTGATCAGTGTCCCACCCTACAGCAGTATTTTTCAAGCCCAGCCCAGGTATGCCTGATCCAGAGACTCACATACGGGGCAGAGCTGCCATTGACTCTCCCTGTGCCCAGCTGATCACAAGGTGCCCGGGAGGGAAGGTGGGTTCTAGCCCTGGCCTGCCATCCCAGCAGAGCCTCACCAGAAGCCATAGGAATCCCCACACCATGAGGGCTGCCATTTTCCACATCCGGACTCCCCAGCTCCTCAGACCTCCACCCAGCAGAAGAGCTGATCACAAGCTCAGCAAAGCGGTCTCACGGTTCATCAATAAATGCACAAGATGAGAGGTGACTACAAGAGTATCCCACCCACGGCAGAGCTCGGCAAGCTACCCTTGTCATATCTGATATGCCAAATACCAGTAACAATTATAGACATCATTCCCATGACCTGATGGAATGGTTTGAGGCTCTTTATGTTCCTGGAGCGAGCTGATGCCCTTGTGCTACACTATAATGTGACAGGGCGTATGGAGATGTTACTGGTGCCCGCTCGAGCAAATTGATGAACAACGGGAAGACAAGTGATACAAGTAAAGCGATACTTCATAAAGATCATTATTTTGCTTCAAATTTCTTCATTATTCCCAAATTCCTGCTTCAGTCTCCAGCACCGGGAACACAAATAAAAATACTGAGGCAAAAGGAGAATGAGAAAGAAAAGTTGGAGAAAACTTTTCCAGAAGTCCCCAGCAATTTATTCCATAATTATATCACAAGCCCATTTCCAGATTTAACTACATTAAGAGGATTGGGAGCCCACAAATCATGCTAGACTATTCTTAATCCACCTCCTGGGTTTATTTACCTGTTTCTTTCCTCAAGCAAAATCAGGGCTTCATTAGCAATAAAGAAGTAAAAATGTCTGAATGTTTAAATCAGTAGCTGTCCCTATCACACAAGTCACATGACTTTAGCTTTGAGGTACCACTTGTGGGAGGAGGTAACCATGATGTCCAATTCTTAGAAATCAAGAGATTGCATTTTAAAGGGAGCTACTGAGAATGTTACTCATATTGAATGCTTACTATATGATAGATAAATTGTGGCTATCACTACTTGATTGGTTCATATATCTTAGTCTATCTTCGGTATCATATGCAAAGAATATCTATGCCATCTGTTGCTTTTATATGGCTAAACAAACACAACTCTAAAATAACCTTGTTAAGTGCTGGCGTGGAGTGGGGAAAAGGGGACACTCATTCATTGTTTGTGGGAATGCCAGCTGGTACAGCCTTTCTGGAAAACAATATGAACATTCCTCCAAAGACTAGAAATTGAACTCCCATTTGACCCAGCCATACCACTCCTGGGAATCTACTCTGGGAAACCAAAAATACGCAGCTGAAACACCATCCCTACTTTTATGTTCATAGCAGCATTATTCACAATAGCCAGAATCTGGAAGCAACCAGAGTGCCCGAAAATCGATGACTGGATAAAGAAGCTATGGTACAACTACACAATGGAATACTATGCAGCTGTTAGGAAAAATGAAGTTATAAAATTTGCCTATAAATGGATGGACATGGAGAAGATTATGTTGAGCGAAATTAGCCAGAAGGAGAGAGACAGATACAGAATGACTGAATTTATTTGCGTAACATAAATGTATATGTACATATTATGATACCAATATCCAAGGTCAAGTGAAACATATATCAGGAGGTCTTGTCAAAGGTGGAAATTATCACAAACATGTGGGAGTCAGAGGCTAGGTAAGACAGAAAATGGAACAGTGTGCTAACAATTGTCGAAGGTACTAATGCCAACCTAGAACTGAGCATTAAATAGAGGCAAAAGTGTACACATGACAACCCTTTAATGTATGTTCTGTAATCCATAGTCTGGAGGGGAAGGAAAAGAGAAAGAGAGAGAAAGGGAAATAACTAAAGAACCTGCCATGGAGGCGGGCTGGGGGAGAGGGAAGGGAACCGGGGACGTTGGTGCTGGGAGATAGGCACTGGTGGCGGGATGGGTGCTGGAACACTGTATGACCAAAACCCAAATATGAACTTTTTAATTGTATATCTTTGTAATTGTAAAAATAAAAATTTAAAAAAATAAAATAACTTTGTTAATACAATATTTTATTTTTCTCCCTATTTTGGATTATATTCTGAGGGGTGGTCCTGAAATGTAATACTGAGATTATCCACCATTAGTGGAAAAATCTGTTATCCTGTAAGCAAGTAGAGAAACAAGATAGATATTAGGAAATCAAATACTGCTCATACCTTCCTAAATGATCTAAGTAGGCCACACATCAAGTTAGATTTAGGTTTTGGAAATCATGAAACATATTAATGAAACAAAATTAATTCTGAAACACCATAAATTTTCTCTAATTCCAAATATTTCCCTTCAAAATATAAACCAGTGTGGCATCACAGGAAGTTCATTGACTTTGTCTAAAAATTTCTAAAAAGGAAATCTTTCAACTTCATAAACCAAATACTTCAGTGACCTAAAAATACATGAACTAAATCACAGGATTTGGAGAGGCGTACAGTGAGTAGGCCATTTTCATTGCACGTGGCTAACACAGTATCAATCCCTGACACCCAATGTGTTCTCGGTACCCCACTAGGATTGATCTCTGAGTGCAGGATCAGGGAGCCAATCGTAAACATCTTCTCTCTCTCTCATATCTTTTTCTCTCTATATATTTATCTATATCACATTTAATCTTCATAGTACACTTAGAAAGGCATTATTGCCATATTATAGCCATTTTAAAGATAAAGAAACTGAGACACAGAAAATTTGAATACCCTTTCCACTTATTGTGATTTGAACCCAGGCAATTTGGTTCTTTACTGCTACACTGTCTCTGTTATACTAGAGAAATATGGAGATGAATATCTCATCCCTAATTCATCACATCAGACCACTTTCACCTGAATAGAGCCTATGTAAGTAACATTTACCGTTCTGTGGATACTAGGTCCTCATGTAGCCACATCTGGTTCCATATAATGCAAAAATTGAAATAGATCCAGCAGGATATAAGACACAGATTGGGCTAGTTTTCTCTTTTATGGTTTGGAGTGTTCAGATGCATATCAATATAAAGTTCTGTGTGTCATCAGAAATAGTCACAAGTATTGAGAACTAAAGGGAAAAAAGAGCAATCAAGCTATTCCTGAGAGAAATTATGAATATGACATTCATTTTTGATGGGTTTATCTTAACACCCTCCTATTCCATGTATCTTCATATAGCCTTCTGATTTTTAATCTATTTTTATGTTTTCCTTATATGCTTTTTGCTTGAAATTGAGCTCTCCACCCTTAGCTAGAAAACCTAGTCTCCTTTAATCCCCTCATTAAAGGGATATAAACATGAAATTATTGATGACCTAAGGTAATAATAACAAAAATGAAGCAATGAGTTAAATTTCTTCCCAGAGACAAATATATTTTAACATATAGTGGGTGGCAGCTTAATTTGTAGATGATAAATTTGTAGGCATTTAACTGAAACTGGTGGGTGAGGAAGAATTATTGGGTGGGATTTTCAACACCTCTCATGTTAGGGTAACTAAGCTTGCTCTGTTTCAGACAGGAAGCAAGGGGTATGGTAAGAGAAGCGGAAAAGGCTTCTCTGGTATCCAACAAGTTCTCTCTCTGTCTCTTTCTCTCTCTCTCTTTCTCTCTCTCTGACTCTCTCTCTCTCCATGCATATACACACTAACCGACCAAATGTCCCTTGCAGTGAGGGGAGGCAATGACTTATGATACATTGGCAGTTGGTTCTCCCTGGTCACTTCCTCCTTCTTTACTGAAATGAGGACATGGGACCACTGCAGCAGCAATAGCCTTAGTCAATAGCTTGGAGGAAAAGCTAACATTCTGGAACAGTTTAGGTCTTCATATCTATCTATACACTTTTTTGTTTTGTCTTTATTCACTGCTACTTAGTTCTTCTGCCTTGTCTCCTGAGGAGGAAAAATATGACTAACCTCTTTGTTCCTTATTACTTAAAAATGATGCAAGAATTAGGCCCCAATAGATATTGGTCTGTTGCAGGACTCCTAAGGGCTGCTGCATCTGCTCTGGATTGCCTCCCGCAAATCACTCCGTAGATAAGGGGGGTAGTCTAAATGTGGCAGTTTATCCGACCATGTATGCTGTACTAGCTGGTATAAATATTCTCCCATGCTATCACAATCATCGTGGGACTAGCTAGATCTTACCAGCATATTAGCCTGGCCACGTAAGGACACCTAAGTAATTAGACCAGAGAGAAATGCTGTTTGCTTCCAAACAAACAAGCATGGCTCCCTGATAAAATATAAAACTACAATGAAGTAGAGGAGACTTGTGAAGGCTTGGAGAAATATTTAACTGGCATTGGTGTTGATCTTTGGTACAGTGACATGCCATCTCAGAAACCCCCTTCTCTACATTTCAAAGGCATTCCGGCTCAAAACATTAGCACAGTAAAGGCCCTAGGTGAGATGCAGGGAGGGACTACCTGAGGGCATTGGACCCTCCCTGCTTTCCATAACAATGGGAGGAAGGTCTGAGTTGTGGGGGGGGGGCTAAACTAGCCGGTTCCGCCTCTCCGGTCTTCTTCCTGGTGGGATCTCGCCTTGTGAGCGTTTATTCCCCTTTGAAGTTTTACACGTGGTGGTCGCCATCTTGGCCTACACGTGGCTGGGGTTCTAGCCTGGAATCCTAAGCATCGGGTTTTTCCTTTTGCTGATTTGTATGCCTGAACCTGTGATAAGTAAAGCCTTTTAAAACTGTATCGGATTCCTGAGTTTCATCCATTCCTCGCCGCGGAGGTAGAAGGGAACTTGCTTCCCGGCACTGTCTGGGACCCGCGGGCGCCCTACATTGGTCCATGTTGGACTGGCAAGAATTTTCATCAACTCTGACAGCATTTCTTACAATTAAATATTATTTTATTCAATAACTAGAAATCACTATGATAGAAGTCTGTATTAAAGTATAACACATTGGGATACACCTTAAACGTCTGGAAATGCTTGGAGATGTGTTAAGAGCTCAGCTTAAATAAAGGAAAATAATAATGCAGGAGGTACATAGAGCAATTTAAGTATTAAGTAATTTTTTTTTGTGGGACTGTAGCTATAGCACAGCAGGTGGGGTGCTTGCCTTGCACGTGGCTGACCGGGTTTGATCCCTGGCATCCATATGGTCCCCTGAGCACCGTCAGAAGTAATTCCTGAGTGCAGAGCCAGGTGTAACCCCCTGAGCATTGATGGGTGTGACCCAAAAAGCAAAAAAAAAATCTTCTAAAAACACACTTATTCTATTCACTTGGAACTATTCAGTCTAATTTTTTTTTTACTGGCCACCTATTACAGACCTCTTTTCTACTTTCTGACCCTCTTGCATATGTGAATGACTGGTTCGAGAGGGATCATATAAAATAATAAAGAATCATAAAACCATTACTATTTTCAAAGAAAAAAAGTACAGTGCCAAATATTTTTGTAAATGTTTCAAAATCCTTGATTCATGACTTATCATTTTTCTTTTGGAAATTTGCCATAAAAGACTTAAAGATATTTGTAGGAATGTTTATGTAATCAACATATAAACATTTTAGTCATAGTTATTATATTTGAATCTTTGAATAATTAAACAGTTCAACAATGGAGTATTATGCAGTCATTTGAAAAGAGCATAAATGGGACAGATGACATAGTATAGTGGTTAGGGTTTTAGGGCTGCATGTAGCAAACCCAGGTTTGCCCCTTAACACACCATATTTATTGTTTCCTAAGCCCACTCAGAAGCACTTTCAGAGAGTAAGCTCTGAGCCTAGCTGGGCCCAGAAGAGCAGCCAAAAAACCATAATTCTCTATTTCTCTGTACTGACAATGAACAAAATTATATGCACTGTATATCCTATTTTTTGTAAAAAAATATCATGCACATAAGTTTATGGATGGAAAATACATTAATGAACAGACACAACAAATATAAATGAGAATTATTTGGGGAGAGATGTTACAGGAATATTTTTCCTTCTGGCTACATACATTTTCTTATTTTTTTTGCATTAGAGATTATTTTATATGTGTCATTTTTGCTGCACAAGAAAGAACATTGAGAGAAAAAGTAGTAAAAAACTGTAAAAAGAAGCCATACTAAAAATCACATAACAAATTTTTACATTCTTTTGCTGTTAGAAAGAAAGTCATAAGATCATTATTTATTTGGGATAACAGAAAACATTTTTTGCTGTTGTTTTCCTGCTGCACTTGGCCTCTCAGAAATAAAATGTCTCTCAGAACAGTATGCTTGAAAGCACTAATGCCATCTCATAGGCAGATGCTAACCATGTCACTGGCCATGAGGAAGTAGTCATCCTAGAATCCTCTAATATAGAATTAACTGCAACAAATGCAGATTCTTTTATGCTACCTGAGACACTAATAGTGCAGTTGAAATGATTTATTTTCACTCTTGCAGGCCTCCTCCCAGTGTTGACCGGTGTGGCAGTGGGGGAGGGACACCCCTGACCAGAAAATATATTGTCTCCTGCTTGCAGCAGGAGATGAAGAGCTTCTATGCCAGAGACTAAATGGAAGTTGCTGAAGGGTGGAAAAAAAATCAGATATAAACTGTCTCTGCACATATTTTTGTAATAAATTATAAATAATATACTGTTTATATTTAAATCAAGAATGAGTACCAGAATGATGTTTGGTCCTTTTTGTATTTTTTAAACCATTGTGCCAACTTTCTCTTTACCTTGTCACTATCAGAAGCATATCTATGGATTCCCTATTGCCAGGCATATGTGTATCTGCAAGTATACAACTTTGTTAGATGGCAAGACAAACACTTTATTAGATTTTATGCCTGATGCAGAATTTTAAGTTTGTTGTCTTCAACTCAAATTTAATATTTTGGGGTTTTGGTACATATAAGCTTGACAAATCAACTTTCTGTTCTTGAGTTAAAGGCAAATATAAAGCGTTCAGAAAACTTCATGAACATCCAATGTCAATTGCAGCATAAGATTTTGATACGACTCTAAGTAAATCTGAAACATATGGATTGAATTTTCCTTGCAATATACTAGTGTTTGGAAGGAAAATCTGTGTAAAAATGTGTTGAGGGTTTCCTGAAACCTCCAAAGTTGAAAAAACATTTTGATTTATTTAGATTTAGAAATGGGATAACCATTTTGCACCCTGGGAAATGTAATTAAGTACCAAATTCAGTTCAGCACTGCAAGGCGCAGGGTGCCTGAAAGAGCGAATCCCCTCTTTCAGTTACATCCAACTTCAAATACATTTGAAGCATGGGATCTAATCAATGAAGGAAAAGGTTTCTTTCTAGGAGTTGGATTACTCTTTATACTATCAGCATTAGATTCACCTCATGGCACCCAGAGCAAACATATAATAATTAAGAAGCACAGTATGTGAGCCAAACTCTAGATCATAAGTAAAAACCAACCGTGGGACTGTTGAACAGACAAGCCTCCAAACAAGCCTCCCCCGGGAGAAACTCTTGAATTTCACAAGGAGTAAAGCACACGGAGACACTATCGGACCTTCTTGATCTTGCTTTGCTATTTTGAATCTCACTCATACTCTTGTCCTTTAGGTAGATTTGACTGAACTACTTTCTAATCCTCAGTAGAGTTCCACCATGAACTCATGTTCCTACAGTTCATATTTTACTTTTACAGGGTCACGTTGTAGGTAACTTGTAGCTGACAGGAAGGAACCATGGACTCAAAAACATTGAAGACAAACAATTTGCAATGGCTACTCTACTCTTATCAATCTATAGTTGCTTTTGCATTGTTCTTCAAAACAGTGACTGCAACTGCATTTTAGAAATGTCTCCTATTCCACTTTAAAGATTCCTTCCAAAGTAAGTTTAGTGAAAGGACCTGGTTTAAGACTTCCTTCCTTACCTTTATTAAAATTTTAAATCAACACATACACACACACACAAAGAAGAAAAAAGAAAGAAAAGAAAAACCAAGCAAGCAAGTATAAGCTTCCAGTTTAAGCAGTCTACGTGGTTTTGTTTCTGGATTTGTAAACTGAGGAAAGTACCTTAAATTCAGAAACTCATCTCTCTCTCTGTAAATAAGGAGACACAAATGTTTTCTTTGCTAAAACATTTAAAAGAAATAATAAAATAGAATAAACAGCTTACCAAGCAAAGTGTTTTATTCATAGTGGTGATCATTGATGTTACTTTTCCTTTTTTAATACCCTAACAATAGCCTAAAAAAAAGCAAAAATGATATTTGCATTAAATCACCCAAAACAAAAATGAAAAAGTGAATCATCAAAAAATAATACCTACAGAGTGTTAGTTTATTTTTAAACTCTGGTGTTTGGATCACACCTAGCAGTGCTCAGAGGCTAGTGCCATATGTGGTGCCAGGATTCCAACACTGCCTCAGCTGAAGCCACAAGCTCTGCAAATACCTCTTCTCCTTTGTACTCTCTGGACCAATGCATATAGTCGCATATAAAGTTTCTCTAATTATTGGTAACTAGGATTACAGAGCCATTAGAAGTATCCACTCCCAAATCATGATTGTTTAAAGACTATAAATAGGAAAAAAAACTCTTTTCCTATTTCTAAAACCAATAAGCATCAGGACAAGAAGAAAAATGCAAATCCAATTAGAATCTACTAAGTTAGGTAAATCTCTAAATTTTACATACAATTTAGAAACTGTCCAGAAGGAAAAAGACATACAATGACTGCATTCATTAATGGGATATAAATATATACCAGTGTTTTACTAAGTGTGGGAAATGGTAATGTCAGACTAGAACTCACCATTGAATATACACAGAGACTTAAATGATAGCCCTAAATATCTGCAGGGCTAGCTGCAATGTGCAAAAGAATCAGGTAGAGAGATGCAGAGACAGAGAGAGAGAGACAGAGAGAGAGACAGAGAGAGAAAGAGAAGAAAAGGGGGTACCTGCTATTGAGGCAGCTTGGGTAGGCGGGAGGGGGTGTGGGTACACTGGTGGTGGGAATGGGGCACTGGTGGAGGAATGGGTGCTGGAATACCGTATTACCAAGAACCAATTATGAACACCTTTGTATGTTTCACTGTGGCATAATATCACTGTCACTGTATCACTGTCTTCCTGTTCATCATCGATTTGCTCAAGCGGGCCCCAGTAAGATCTCCATATGTCCTGTCTCATGCTAGTAGAGCCCAAGGGCATCTGCTTGCTCCAGGAACATAAAGAGCCTCAATCCATTCCGGAATGAGGTCTATAATTGTTACTGGTATTTGGCATATCAAATACAACACAGGTAGCTTGCCAGGCTCTGCCGTGCAGGTAGCATACTCTTGTAGTCATCTCTAAGTCCAGCATTTATTGATGAACCGCGCTGTGATAGGCTGGTCTGCTGGGTGGAGTTCTGACGAGAGAGAAGTCCGGATGTGGAAAATGGAGGTCTTCATGGAGTGGGGGGGTCGTCTGGCTTGTTGCAAGGCTCTGCTGGGGTGGCAGGCCAGGGCTAGAACCCGCCATCCCTCCTGGGGGCCTCGTGAGCGGCTGGGCACAGGGAGAGCCAGTAGCAGCTCTGCCCCATGTCTGTGAGTCATGGGGCAGAGCTGTGGTATAATAACAAATTTAAAAAACAAACAATATAGAAATTGTCATTTTTTTCCAACTTCACACACAAAGACATTACAAAATTTAAAAATTCATGCTTTTTTTTTCTATTAAGCACTGCTTAGAAAGATATTTGCTATTAGCCATCATTTGGGGACTAGGTAACAAACAAAAAAATTAGCCAAGAGAAAGCAATGATTCTGATTAAGTAAATTCCATTGAACTCTTTCTAGTAAGCATTATTCAGGTCATGAATGCTAATTTGTCCTGCAGGGGGCTGTGGGTAATTACCCAGAAAAACTATCAGCTTTATTGAGTTGCTACAGCAGTATTACGGATGCTACACTGTAAAGGAAGACAACCTTGGTTGTACTCACAGAAGAGGGGTTTTCTTCCCTAACAAGAAAATTTTATAACCTACATAGAAATGATAATAAACAGCATTTTGCTTTTTTTTTAACTTTTGCAAAAAAGTCACTTCCTATTTAACAGCAAAATATAATTCCTGATGTGCAAGGACATGTATCTGAGAGGTGCCACCAAAATACCGCCATAATTTTTGCCTTCTGCATATTTGAAATTGTGTAGAATCAAAACTCTCTTTAAAAAGTGAAGCAAATATGGCACATTGGCTGCATTCCAGCAACTATGCAGAACTGCTGACATTACTAAAATCTAGATAATTTAGTCCCATATGGGAATCCATAGCACAATTATATTGTCCCTGCTCTGACGCAGCCCTGATTTTGCACTTCTTTAAGCTTGGCTTTTTATAATTTTAATTCCCTTCACCAATAAAACAATTTGCATTCACATAGTCTTGGCTAAGAAAGAAAGAAGAAATCTGTTACATGACCTTGGTCTCTTTACAGTTGATTACAAGGAAACAAACTCTTCAACTAACCCATTCTCTCATCTTTTTTTTTTATTGAAGTGACACGTTACACTATAAACCATTGCGCACTGTCTCAGCAGGCTGGAGACTCGCATATTAAAATGTAGATGTGTTTAAAATCACTCAATTTGCTAATTTAGCATGATGAGGCAAAACCCATATTGAATTCCCGCAAACAAACCATGGACAAACATCTAGATATTAAAGTGATAGCACTCCCATATGAAAAAATGCAGTATTACAAATAATTGAGATTTTAAAGGTTCTTTGTTTTCCCCAACGCTGCCCTTTACTAAAGTGATTTGAAAAATGTACTTTCTTGATTCTTTCAGAGCTATTCTAGTATTTCATAAGTTTAATAGCCACAAAAAATAATCATTTCCAGAACACTGTTCGTTCTAATTTGCTCCAAATTGTCTCACCTTGCCTGCCTTAAGAGATAAAGCAGTGCAGATGAAACATGTGGAAAGTATAATCATACCAAACAATTAAACTTTGATGGAAAAATTGAGATTACTAATTAAAAAACTCCTTTCCACTACACAAGGAAAATAAAGATGCAATTTACCTCTAATTTAAAACAACAAACTTTTAGAGAAATAAATATTAAAGAAATCCTAAAAGTCCTTGTCATCTGTGTATCAAAAGGACTGTGATCTTTTTTTGTGGTTCTAACTGACAGGGAAATAGCAACAGCTAAGTACTAGGGAAATTTTGATTACTACCTGAAAGGTTTTTATTTTACATTAAAAATTGTTGAGTAAGTGTAGCTGAGACATTTCATAATGTTTAATATTCACTTTAAATATTACTTTTGTAGGCATAGTTTTTATTTGAAAATTGTCAAGATCAAGAAATATTTGTGTTTTCTGTTCACACCGAGCACCATGATATAAATTTGAGCTATGATTGTATTATGAGTTAATATGATTAAGCTTGCAAGGCACGCTCTTCATTTACTTTCTTGTGAAAACTTGTGTGAACTTGTATATACTCACATATCAAACCAAGAAAGCTATTTTTTCCTTGTCAAATAGTTTTTAAAAAGAAGCCTGAAAAAGGCTCTGACTATGAAAAAAGACAACCCAATAATGGAGAGTTCAAACTGTTCATGTGTACTAATAATGAAATACATCAAAGTATTTTTTCTTTCTTTCTACACCTTGACAATGACAAAAAAGGAGCCAACATAACATTCCCCACCCCACCCCAGGGATTAAAGCAGCTCTTAGTTTTCCCTTTAACTATAACCTATGTCTAATAACGGCTGTTGAGGAGTTTTTTTTTTATTTAAATCAATATTATCACCAATGCATATCTTCTCTGTTTCTAGCCTTGAGAATTTAAAATTGTTTTTTATTATGGTTCATTTTAAGGGAAAATGAAGACCATATGTATTTAATATATGCTATTAAAGAGTTTGAATGAGTGTGTTTGTCAGGTTAACACTTCTGGTTCTAATAAGGAATTTTGTTTTTCAACCTTCTTTTCATTACTCACCTAGGACCTAATCTACCATCCTTACTCTCAAAATATTCCCTATAGTTTTCAAAACTGGGCCACTGGGGTACCTGCATGCTTCTGTCAAAGCTGCTTTAAACTGGTGCTGTGCACCCGAGAAATATGATTATATTCGGCATTCACATTATGATCATCACCCTAATAGAGCTAGCTCCGTAAGTAATAATTATTAACCTGAATGTTAGTTCAGTCTAATTTAGTTCATTAGCAGGATAACGCCTTTGATTTTTAAAGAGGCATCATGACACTTTAATCAGTGGGTAGTAACAGTCTGTTTATTACCACCGTTCCTTTTGCTTCTAATAGTGGTGTTTGTTGTGTGAGCAAAACTAAATCTTTAACAAAAAACTACAAACTTTCTTTTATGGACTTGACTGTATGCAAGAAAGCTGGAGACTGCCTTCATCTGTCACCCTGGAATTCCCTCTGTTGGGCAGACTCGCAAGGATTAAGAAAGCTGTCCTTAGCATGTATTTCACTAAATCCGCACATACCATTCGGAGAGGCTGCTGCCTGAACAAGTTCCTCCTGTTTGCACACAAGAAATGGCTGGTGCAAACAATTCAATAGGGAGCCTGCCTGGCACAGCAAGTCAGGGTGTCAGTTCAGCTTCGTGCCAATTGTTAATCCATTTGTTTTACATGAAAGATGGAAAATAGGGTTTGCTAACTTGTACCAGTTCTATGGGCTCCATTTTAAAGGGGTCTCATTTCCGCCCTTCTTCCTCTTTTTTCTTTTTTTTAAAAACAATTTCTAACATCTTAAATTTTTTTTGTTAAGAATTTGTAATCTGATTTCTACTACAATGCAGACAGTCTCCATGTTACTGTAAATTCACATGGACTATCTGTCAAAATGCTGTATGTTCCATACCAGTTGCAAAGCGCAGATCTGAATAGGGCAGAGGGTTGATTCCATTGGATGATGGCAGGCAGAGTGGGGAAAGCGAAGTGCTGGGAAGCAGCATTTTATTTCCATCCCAACACAGGCAGCATTTTTTTTTTTTTTTTTGCTTTGCCAGTTATGAATTTTTTTAAGATTCCCCACAAAAGGGAAGATAATCCACATTGCACAGGATGTGTTGTCTCCAAGCCCAGAGCTAAGATGCATTTTGTGGGGTGTCACAATTACTATCAGGCTCGGTGGCTTTGTGTGTTATTTTGTATTGATCTCCGATTCATTTTGGCAGTTGAGGCACTCCATTACATTAGATTTACTCATTCTGAAAGACAGGGATTTGATACACAAGGAATGTGGCAGTGGTTGAAAGAAAGGAGGAAGCAAAGGGCGACTTTAATCAAACTGCGATTTTAGCATGAGAAGAGGGAAAGAGGAGCTCTGATATTGCATACATTAAAGGATGGCTAAACCATTCCATTAGCAGATCAAAAGTGTCTCGAATTGAGCCTAGTGAAAAAGGGCACATGGGCTGGAAGCATTTTGAGCTTAGTTGTTTAAACTAAGTCCTGAAGCTATTTTCAAACTAATATTTAATATATATTCTTGGTGAATATTTTACCTTTTAAAGGTTATGTCAGAGGTACATCTGGAAAATAAATGAATGAGCAGTGTTTGTAACATTTCTTTTGAGTTGAAATACCCTCATTTGTGATTCCTATGTTGCCTGTTGGTGTGTTCTGTAAAGTAGCAGGGCCAACATCATGCATGGATACACAACAGTAAGGGCTGGCACATGCTGACATGCTCTGTTATAATACTCTTGGCAGCCCTTTTTTAAAATTTTAATTTATGCTTTCTTATGCATAGAATAATATCTATAATACATGTAATATGGTATAACTCTATAAATATCTTACTTTGAATCACTTGTGAAAATAGATTTTTATTCCTTTCTTTATTCTTAATTTGATGCTGTTAGCCAATTCTCTTCTTTAAATTGACGCTTAAGACTGGAGTTAATTTGATCTACAAAATGTTTTTTTCTGTTAATAGAGCTTTCTTTTAAGCACTTTTTTGTAGGGGGCTGGGGCGATAGTCCAGTGGGTAGGGCATTTGCCTTGCACGCATCCGACCCGGGTTTGATCCCCAGAATCCCATATGGTCCCCTGAGCACCGTCAGGAGTTATTTGAGTGCAGAGCCAGGAGTAACACCTGAGCATCACCAGGTGTGACCCAAAAAAGCAAAGAAAAAGCACTTTTTGTAAATCTTTATTCCCATCTCATTCCAATTTTGTTGAGATATAATGACAGATAATATTAGTCATTTGAGATGTATTAGTCGTTTGAGACCCCCCCACACACACACTCCACGAGGGCCTCCATCTTCCACATGTGGACTTCCCCTCGTCAGAACTCTACTCAGCAGAGCAGCCTATCACAGCCCGGCTCATCGAGATCCACCCCGCAGCAGTCTTTTTTTAAATCTGGCCCAGGTATGCTGATCCAGAGACTCACAGACATGGGGCAGAGCTACTACTGGCTCTCCCTGTGCCCAGCCGCTCACGAGGTGCCCGGGAGGGAAGGTGGGTTCTATCCCTGTCTCGCCACCCCAGCAGAACCTTGTAACAAGCCAGGTGAACCCTCACTCCATGAGGGCTTCCATTTTTCACATCTGAACTTCCCCCTCATCAGAACTCCACCCAGCAGACCAGCCTATCACAGCCCAGCTTGCGACCCACTTGGCGGCCGTGCGGTTCATCAATAAATGCTGGATTTAGAGATGAGTATGCTACCCGCAGGGCAGAGCCTGGCAAGCTACCCATGTCAAATTTGATATGCCAAATACTAGTAACAATTATAGACCTCATTCCCATGACCTGATTGATGGAATGGTTTGAGGCTCTTTATGTTCCTGGAGCAAGCAGGTGCCCTTGGGCTCTACTTGCATGAGACAGGTCATATGGAGATGTTACTGGTGCCCGCTTGAGCAAATTGATGATGAACGGGAAGACAGTGATACAGTGAGATGTAAAACAGGGTACCATCTAACAACCCATCGCCACACATAATTACAATTTGTTGTAGTAAAATCATTTAAGATCTATTAAATCTATTAGCAACTTACAAGTATATAATTCAATATTGTTGAACCTATGTTCACAACACTAAAAGCCATATAAATAGAATTTTACAAGTTTGCAACAATGGCCAGTATTTTCTCCAGTTCTTCCCTCCCCACCCCAGCTTCTTAAAACAATCATTGTATTCTATGTTATGATGAATTTGCTCTTATGGACATATAAATTCCATATAAAAGTCAAATGCTATAGGAGCTGGAGAGATAGTACTGTGGATAGGGTGCTTGACTAGCATGCAGCTGACCTGGGTTCCATTTCAGCATCCAACATGGTTTTCACTGGGAGTGACTCCTGAATGCAGAGTCAGGAGAAAGTCATAAGAAATGCTGAGTATGACTGCAAATCCAAAATTAAAAGGTTAGAGGGATATCATAATAGTTATCTTTCTCTACTGGACTTATTTAACTCAGGATTTCAAATTTCTTTCATTTTTATGGCTGAATAATATTAATTTGTGTGTGTGTATGTGTGTGTGATATTTGCTGTGTCTATGGGCACTTGGTTGTTTCCAGGTCTTGTCTGTTATCTGCAAAATGTGCAGACATGTAGAATTCTCATGTGACCATTTTTGAATTTTCTTTGTATATATACCTAGAAATGGAATTGCTGGATTATTCATCAGTTTGAGTATCCATTTGGGGGTACATACTTAGGCTACTTGGGGGAACTTATTTAATTTCTGATGGTGTTAGAAACTGGATCGGTTGCTCTAGAATATATATCACACATTCTAGCCCTTTCCCAACATTAGGTTCAATTTTTTCACTGTTTTTCATATTGGGAAAACAAAGCATTACTACAACAGTTCTAAGGATTCCCCTTTCTCTGCATCTGTTTTAGCTTTTGTTATATTTTTCTGATAACAGCCATTCTAAGATGTATGAGATGCTATCTCGTGGTTTTGAATTGCCTTTCCCTGATGATTAGTTATGTGAACACCATTTTATGTACTTGTACATCTTTGATTATCCAGTTAGTTTCTCTGCAAAACATTCAATCAATGTTTTTGCTATTGAATTTCTAGATTCCTTATATATTTCAAGTATTATACCCTACCTGATACATGATTTGCAAATATCTTCTATCCTTAGATTGTTTCTTCATTCTATAAATTCTTATTTTTCTGTACAGAAGCTTTTCAATCTGACATGTAAAATTCTTGATAATTTTGTCTTTAATTTTGTTTTGTATGACTTAAATTTGATGATACAATAGAGCACAGACAGGAAAGCAGATGTGCACAATGAATATATCTATTGTTTGTTGCTTCTCCATTCACAAAGAAGACTTGTAATACCTCAAGTATGTAATATCTGAGCACACATAATGTTGAAGGACCTATAGGAGACTTCTGTGTAGTTCCATGTGAGTATATATAAACACATTACATTGATTACTCAGGTGATGGTAATGATATAAAAAGGATCTAAAGTACATGGCAAAACATCTCTTTCAATCTTTCCTTTGTCATTAATAACGCAAAGAGTGACAAAAGAATGTGCCTGTGTGAAGAAGTGAATTCAGGGGTTAGAGATAGTACAGGAGAGATAAGTTGTTTGCCTTGCATGTGACTGGCTCTGGTTTGAAACCATGGCTCTATGTGGCCTCGCTGAGCACTACCGAAGTGATCCTTGAGCACAGAACAAGGGAGTAAGACCCAAGTACCACTGGATACAGTACCCCACCCTTAAAAACATATAGAAATGAAACCAAAGAGTTGTTTGTTGTATATTGACTTTCCACTGTACTGGTAAGAATAATATGAATACAAATGACCAGGTTATAAAGTATGTATTGCATGACTTAAGAGATTACACATGATTTAAACACTCTTAAATTTGTTTGCAGAATGGGCATTTCAATATATTAAATCAATAGTAAGATTCATGCCAAAAATTAAAAAAAAATCTTTACTTGAAATTAAATAGAAACAAACTCAAGTCAACAGAAAGAGACCATGGAGGAAAAGAAAAAGGAAACCACATATTTCAAATATTGTAATGCCATGTTCTCTCCCTGTTTTTGGAATAGGATCCATATTTTAATTTTGTACTGTACCCCACAAAATGTGTAGCTATTTCTAAAAGTAGGAAATATATCTGCCAGGAAAGTGGAAAATGTGATATGTCCCTACATAACCCAAGGTAAACTTTCCACCTTTTAAAATGATTTTACTTTGAATGAATGTCTTTCAGTCTCAATTACAAAAAAAAAATAGAACCTCTTCTTGTGGCATAATGGGATTGATATCTCTATGGTCTATCATGTTGCATTCTGGGGTTGGAGAAACAGGTATTTGCTGACTGGGGTTCAATCCCCAGTACCCATTAAAGTCCCCTGAACTTCACCAGGAATGGTCCCTGAGTACAGAGCCAGGAGTAAACCTGAACATTCTGGGTTGTGGCTCCTCACAACAACAACAACAACAATAACAACATAAAAACATTGCCACACTCAACTCAATCTGAGTGCTTCCTTTCTAGTTATAAAAAAAAGGTGATGAACAGTTTCTCGCAATTCCCAGGATTAAACTAATGGCTACCACAGAAAGTGAAAAGAGGACTAAGAGACCAATGGAATTCTAAAACAAGACCTAAGAGAAAGTCACCAAACAGCACTGTATAAATGAATGACCCCCGGGTGGGCCCCGAGTTAATTTGCTTTTAGATGAACAATTTTCTCATCCACTCTGCCAAAATCAATCCCTTGGAAGAACTGCTTAATGACAGAGGATCTTGCATAGCACTTTCCTATCAGTAGACCTTTCTATTAGGGAGAATGTGCTGAGGGACTCATTCTAGGTGAATGCTCTCTTCCCTAGGATTTGCCTTGGTGTGCCAGAAATGAATTAAATTAGCTCCTTTCACCTTTGTCTCAGGTGCCATGGATTTTGTTTTTGTGTTTTACTGGATAATTTTTTTTTTTTTGGTGGAGGATCTGGAGCCAACCCAAATGCCTTAACACTTGTATTATATTTCTGACTACTATCTGATTTTGTTCTTTTCTTCTTTTCCTTTTTTGGAGATGCACTTAACTCTTTCTGATAATTTATATGAATACATAAATTATTGTGGCTTGTCTCATCCCAATAATGTAGACTACCAGGCAAGTCTTTGTTTTTTTTCCACTACTGTATCTCTAAGTCTTAGGTTATCCTAAACATCTCTCAGATGGGTAAATATTGAAGGTAATTGTCTGGGAGGACAGGCGCAGGTGTGAGGGTGATAAAGAGATGGAAGAACAAACTTGCCTGGGATCGAGCAAAGGGAAATTCAACTATTCTTCATTGTAGGACTCAACAGATCTTTGATAGCTAAAAGTTCACTTATAATTTTCAACAGAGATATGGTGCAAAGCCAAGGGACCAAAAGACTTTTTCCCCCCCCACTTAGAACAAGTAGTCTTTGGAACACATTTTGGGAAATTTCATCTTAAGTGACAAGTTAATGACCTCAGAATGAGAAATGAATCTTTTATCAGAGTTAATCCACCCTTTCCAAATTCTTTAATATTTTATAAAGCAGTCTTTCTTTCTTTCTTTCTTTCTTTCTTTCTTTCTTTCTTTCTTTCTTTCTTTCTTTCTTTCTTTCTTTCTTTCTTTCTTTCTTTCTTTCTTTCTTTCTTTCTTTCTTCCTTCCTTCCTTCCTTCCCTTCCTTCCTTCCTTCCTTCCTTCCTTCCTTCCTTCCTTCCTTCCTTCTTTCCCCCCCCCCCCCCCCCCCCCCTCTCTCTCCTCCCTCCCTCCCTCTCCTCCCTCCCTCCCTCCCTCCCTTCCTTCCTTCCTTCCTTCCTTCCTTCCTTCCTTCCTTCCTTCCTTCCTTCCTTCCTTCCTTCCTTCCTTCCTTCCTTCCTTCCTTCCTTCCTTCCTTCCTTCCTTCCTTCCTTCCTTTCTTTTCTTCCTTTTCTTTCTTTCTTCGTCACACCCGGCAATGCTCAGGGGGTTTCTCCTGGCTCTGCACTCAGGAATTACTCCTGGCGGTGCTTGAAGGACCATATGGGATGCCATGGATTGAACCCTGGCCGGCATGGGCCGGCCTCATGCAAGGCAAACGTCCTACTAGGAGGACTATCGCTCCGGCCCCTTGAGTGCTTTCTTGACTAATTTAAAAGTGCTAAAATCCAGGTCTTACTCTTTCCGGTCTCATCATACCCTTTCACTTTTTACTAAAATAAATTTACTCTAACTGCATCTGATACAAATGCCACAGTTTTGGATTTCTGTTCTTCGTGCTCTGCATTTCCTATAATTCTGCATGTTCATGAGCCTGTCTCTTTAAGAATAGAGGGGCCGGAGCAATAGCCCAGCAGGTAGGGCATTTGCCTTGCACGGGGCTGGCCTGTGCTGGCCTGGGTTCGATCCCGGCATCCCATATGGTCCCCCGAGCACCGCCAGGAGTAATTCCTGAGTGCAGAGCCAGGAGTAACCCCTGAACATCGCCGGGTGTGACCCAAAAAAGCAAAAAAAAAAAAAAAAAAGAATAGAAATGGACACTATACTCCGGCATAAAGTCTGATCAACACACAATGATTTATGTACATTACTAAATTTCAATGCAAGTAGAGATGTAGCACCTAATAGTGACTTTTCAGGAAACCAGTGTAATTATACTAATCCGATTTCAAAGAGCAAAATACCAATGTCAATACAACAAACAAAACAAACAAAAACTGAGGTTTTCACAATTTCAGATTTCAGGGTTCTGCTGCTTTTATTTAAATATAGACATGAATAGAAATGCTCTTGAGAGGTGAGCCAAATATAAACATGATGCATATAGTTCATTTTGAAAACAGAGAACTTTTACTAAACCAGGATTTCAAGTTATAGGAACCCTAAGTAGAAGCAACTTGAATTGCACTCTACACACACGCATGCACACACCCACACACACTCACACACACACACTGACATACACACAAACTGACTCAAGAGTTAGTCAAATCACATAGCAGAAATATTGCAGAACAGGGCCAGAGCGATAGCACAGCAGGGAGGGCGTTTGCCTTGCACACGGCCGACCCAGCTTCGATCCCCAGCACCCAGCATCCCATATGGTACCCCCTACCCCCACCCGAGCACTGCCAGGAGTAATTGCTGAGCAAAGAGCCAGAAGTAACCCCCTGTCTCTGGGTGTGACCCAAAAAAACAAAAAAAAAAAAGAAAGATATATTGCAGAACAGTACACCAATAAGTTATGGAAAGGTACTGTTAAACAAATCTTTAGATGTCCTTGGTAAAACGCATAAAACTGTATGCATAGTTTGAGGACAAAATGTTACATTGTAGAGAAGTGAAAAGATAAATTATAGACACAAATAGTTTTGCACTTATATTTTTAAATAAGCATCAAAATACTCTTTGAACAACTAACCTTACAGCAACAATGAACTAACTGAATTTGCCCTGGAAGTAGTAAACTCAAGAGCACTAATGAGCCTTTCTTGTCTCTAAAGGAGGGTACAAATTTGTAATGAAGAAATTTTTATCTACCTTGAGCCTATTACCAGTAATACGAAATAGCATCTTAGAGACTTTACCCTAATTCAAGTTTCTAAATTTATATTATCTCCTTTTTAATAGTGTTAAATGGCAAATTTGAGAAAGTTAGTTTTAAGAAGAGACACTACTTTTCATTTATATTGCTGTGTGTGAGAGACTATTTGTTTATGCATTTATCTGTAGAACATTTGCATCATTATAACCTTTTGATATTTTGAATAATGCTACTTTATGCATCATATCTCTTTATGCTTCTTTATGCAAAGATCTGTTCAAGTCCTCCTTGAATTCCTTGGGGATATATACTAAGAGGTAGAATTTCTGAATCACATGGCAATTCTAAGTTTTTAAGAACCACCACGCTGTTTTCAGTGCAACAATATTTTTACATTCCCACTAGCTCAGAAACAAGGGTTGGCTTAGTCCCTCTCTCCCTCCCTTCCTCCCTACCTCCCTCTCCCCTCCCTTCCTCCTCCCTCCCTCCCTCCCTCCCTCCCTCCTCCCTCCCACCCTCTTCCTCCTTCCTTCCTTCCCTTCCTTCCTTCCTTCCTTCCTTCCTTCCTTCCTTCCCTTCCTTCCTTCCTTCCTTCCTTCCTTCCTTCCTTCCTTCTTTCCTCCCTCCCTCCTTCCTTCTTTCCTTCCTTCCTTTCCTCCCCATCCCTCCCTTCCTCCCTTCTTCCCCTCCCTCCTCTCCCTCCCTCCCTCCTTCCTTCTTTCCTTCCTTCCTTTCCTCCCCCATCCCTCCCTTCCTCCTTTCTTCCCTCCCCTCCCTCCCTCCCTCCCTCCCTCCCTCCCTCCCTCCCCCCTTCCTTCCTTCCTTCCTTCCTTCCTTCCTTCCTTCCTTCCTTCCTTCCTTCCTTCCTTCCTCTCTCTTCCATGACTCTACTTTTCCCCTCTCTGGTCTATATCCCTTTCTTTCTTGAGAATAGCAATCCTAGTATGGACATTAGTTTTATCATTTACGTTTTATAAGTATTTTTCCTCTTCATTTTCACCCTAATTTCCTCCTCTTTTTTAAAATTCTATTGATGTCATATCTAAGTGACTTACTGTGATTAAAGACTTTTCAGTCCAAAAGTATTTTTTCCTTCTGCACCATATCTATTGTGTGTATTCAAGGGGGCATGCTGAGTACTCTATGTGTTTATACTTGGACATTTTGTGTATATGCTGTATGTATTAATATCTCTAGGCTTATTTTCAGTACATACTGCCAAAAGAATAATGAATGTGAATATAAAAACACTAAAAGAATTATAAAAAAAAAAGATAGGCCAAATAGTTTCTTTTGACACCTACATGCTTTTCAATGTATTTATAGAAGTTGTGGGCTTTTGTTCTCAGGCTTGCAAGTGATGGAATCAATATATCTCTTTTTAACTTTTTTGCATTCTGGATCATATCATACTGCCTCACATAAGCTTCATAAATACAGATGCATCCTGCCTGCAAGATTCTCACAAGGGCATAGATTCTAGGCTTCAACGATGAAACATTACCTCTGTTAGAGACAACACCAGCAAGATGCTTGTATTAAATAAGACAAACAGGTGACTCAATGTTTTGTGATAATTTTAACAATCCGGTTCAAGTCCCATTCTCCCTCCTAAATGAAGTGCAAGGAGATTAATCATCCCGGCCAATAACTTCCATGACAGGTTGTGTGGACTTCACCACACAGGCTCGTGTGATCATGTGTGTGAATCATAGCATTTATGCTGCCTAAGGCACCAGCATATGAAAGCACAACCTAGACCCAGCTGATTAAGCTGTAGCATAAAACAACACTTCAGTAGTCAGGGAGCATGACAGCCCACTATGGTTTATTGGACCAAAGAGTATAACATTGTAATTTACTTCTCTAATACATGTCATGTTTCTCTTATTGTTTCCCCTTATAGAGTGAAATATGTAGGCAAGAGATTGCTGTACAAGCTTCATGTGTTATGCCCCTCCAAAATTATTAGAGGGTAACAAACTGTCTTTATTATCCTGTGCCTTTGGTAAGCTGCCACAAATCACAGAAACCACTGCAGGTGAGCATCTAGTGGTTTAAAAAAGTCAAGGCAAACTAAAAGACTTCATGTCTCTGCCTGAAGCTATTTTTGAACTACAGTACAGCAAGACACAATTATTATACTTCCTGGCCCTTCTTTTTTTATTGTATGTTCGTAACCATTTTTCCCTTCTTATTGACAGGAAACCAGGATTTATAAGGTCTGGTTCAATGCAAATATTTAAAGTCCTAATTTTTTCCTCCCCCCAAAACATAACAATGTAAGTTGAATAGTGTTTTGGTGGGTTTATTTTTCTTTTAAAGTGGAATTCATGGCTGTATTCCAGCTGAAAACAGCACTAGTCACAGATAATTTAAAGAGAATAGCTTGCTTGTTTGTCAAGCAAACATGTGTAATCTGATGAAATTATTAATGTCATAGTGTTAACTCTCTTCTTATAAATACAGTTAACAGTGCTGACACTGCAATTATACTCAAATGTTCCGGCTCTTGCTCATTCGTTCAATCTGTCAGTCTGGTATGGGGGAGACAAATTGTGGTGGGCACTTGACAATGCACAAAAGAGATATAAACCTCTTCTGATTAAACCTTGATGAAAGAGTAAATGGTTCTGAATGCTTGCCAGAGACTTATGATATGACATTTTTAACCAGCAGTAATAAAAATTTCTGCTCATTGAAGGTTTTAAAAAAAGATATAACATATATAGATAATGTATGTATATGATGAACACATGCTGAATAAAGATCTGTCACCTCTAATATTGAATAAAACTACAAATAAAATACTATCATTTATGATACTAACCAGATTTTCAGTCACTTATTCTGAGAGTATACAAACATTCTAGTATAGTATATCCTTGATACTTTTCAATCTCCCAATGGAATCTCCCAATGGAAGTCACTATATCCTACTCATAATGAGTGATCCCTATTTTTAATTTTGCAGAATTTTCACCAACTATTTTTGCAAGCTCTTAATAAATAAAGCATTGGGTAAGCAGAGATTTTTTCATATTAAAGCTTAGTTCACATATTTTCATTTTTGGCTTTAGATCAAGTACAAATTGACCAATTCATAATAACGGCTAATGATTATCTATCTTTCACTATGCCCCAGTAATGCCATACACACTTTATATTTTTTAAAATATTTTAATCTTTATATAAAACTACTATTATCACTTCTTTGGTACATGAGAGTAATGAGACACACAGATTAAAAAACTTGCTTAGCTCAGAGACAATGGTGGAAGGAAGCTGGTATTCTGATGGTGTTGTGGTATTGGGACGTCATATGCAAAAAATCCCTGTCATTGATAGTATAGTAAATCACAGTGACTAATATATATTTTAAGTTACGTAACAATAAATAGATTTAAACTTTGAACTTTATATTTAAACTTGGTATATTTAAACTTTAAACTAATATATCAGAAAATAAACTTGTAAAGAATTTGTTTATGAAGTATCAATAACTTTTCTTATCTTTTTAGATGAATAGAATTTTAAAAAGCTTTTCAGTACCATAGGGTATTTCTTTAATCTCATTAACTTTCTCATCTGATTATATAAAACATTCTTGAACTACTTTCACAAACTGGTCATAGAATGTATTTATATAAAATGGGTTGGATATGTAATATAATGATTAAGGCACTTATCTTGCATGTAGCCAATCCGAACTCAACCCCTGGCAATCCACATGAGCTCCTGAGCACTGCTTACAGGAGTGATCTCTGAGCATAGAACAAAGAGTAAGCCCTGAACACTACTGGGTATAATTGCAATGCAACCAACTATCCCCCCAAAAAATCTATAATATCATGGATTAACAGTCATCAGTGATCATATTAATAACTAGGCTAATATGCAGAGAGAGAAGAATTGAGAACTAGAGAGGATACTTCACATGCACAAACTCCAGTTTTAATCCCTGGTATTGCAGAGTGATCATCCTGGTCATCCTGATCACTGTGCTGGCAGCAACTCTTGAGCACAACTATGTGATGCCAAAACATAAAATGAAAAGGAATAGACTAAAATTTTTTCTTTAAAATAAAGTCATCAAGAAGCCTTTCACCTTTTATATTCTAGTGCCTAGAACAAAATAGCCACATAAAATGTCAAAATAATGAGAAATCAGAAAAGGTGAAGCTGGCTACTAGACGTTTTTGTTGACTTACTTAGAACAGATAAATCAAAATATGATGAAAACTGGCAGCTTTCTACAAAGTTGCTGGTAGAACATTGTTTCAAGTTCAAAAGGAACCTATACAAATAATTTCCAACCCTTCTGTTTTCTTTGTATTAGGTTGAAGAAATTGTTGTGGTTTTTCTTTTCTACACTGAACAATACATCTCAAGTTTGTGTGGACTTATATATAAAGATAACATATTAGGAGAATAGGATAGACCTGAAAATTAGCCAATAGAGAAAATGCCATTATAAGAAGAGGATAAAGCAAATATATCAAAAGAAAAATATTTTTTTTAAAAAAAGTGTGTTGAGCAATTGTTTTGTTCTTTGAAAGTTCATTATATTTATTTGTCATCAGGGTAATTGATCTGCACTTGTTGCTAAGACTGTTACTTGCCTTCTGATGAAAGGATTCATTAAATTCATTTCTAATCTCTGTCTTCTAAATTCAATAAGTACTATAAAATTTCTTTCCTTGTATGGGAATTCTTAGATCTTTTTTTTCTTCAACAGCTTGAATTCCTGTATTCTGATTAAGATAGATGAAGTATTTGCATTCTATCCATATTCATAATCCTCTTTCAGAGTCAACCTAAAATACCACATTTGTTGCCCAGGCAGACACAGGCAATGTGTTCAGATTGTTCTGTAGCTTTTGTTTAGGTAGATAAGGACCTATCCCTTTCAAACTCAACAGATGAGATGGTCACTAGTTGGATTCAGCCTATAAAGAAACCAGAACAATCATTGTGTCGTTTGTGTGTGACAGAAACTGTAATTAATGATTTCCTTTCTTTTATACTAAAGGAAAAAAGAGATGTGCAGTTGACAGACATTTTATTAATAGTTTCTGCCAACTTGCCATGCATAAAAGGTTTTATTGGTTGGAATGCCAACTTAAGAAAAAGTTCTTTTTGATGAAATGTTCAAGATAGTTGTTTTATGGATGAAGAATGAAGGCAATCTGTCTATTGCCACTGAAAGTTTGGGTTTCAATAATGAAAAAAAATCAGAAATTTTGTATTGTGTTATGTAAAGTTATTCCTACTAGTGGTTATCAGTAATGGTATTACCTAAGTCTTCTCAATTGTGTCTTATGGTCAATTCTTGAGAGGTATATACAACTGATAAAGGTTTTTCATTATTTTATAGCGATAGTTCTTCCCTTAAAGGAGAAATTCTTTAGACTCATACTTGAGGGTTAGATATTCAGACCGACAATTAACACTGACACATATTGCTCAATAACTAGAAATTTAGAAACTGTATAAGACAACACTGAGGAATGTAAGTCAAGATAAAATTTACCAGATTGTGTTACGTGACCAGTTTAGCATCTATCATCTCTTCCCTTGGCATTTCATTAATTCACATCTTCAGAATTTTTTTATCCATATCAACATGTTATATCCATGTATTATTATTTATGCCCCTGAAATGTTGTTTCATTCAAGGTTTTCATTAGTGTATATGTGTTGTTTTAGTAAGTTCTGTTCATCTCTGGAGGTGGAAAAAAAACATGCTACCACATGGATTCAAAATAAAGCAATGTGGGTGTTTTACTATAGCTTGCTTAATTCTTCTTGACAAAAGGTGAGGAAAAAAGGGATACTCAATATTTTAATTTGTTTAGACTTGGTTGGGGATCAAAAGCAATTTAATTAAGAAATGTAAAACATTAGGCATGAAAGTATTTTAATCATTGCTAAACTTATAATATACCTGTTTTATTTTGCTTATTGTCATTACTGATTTAAACAACCCTCCGTATTTGCCATATCTTTCACAAACTTCCATGTTAGAAGTTTTAACAAGCTCACATTTTGGGAGAAGACAAGCAGCTGGAAATGTGCTCTCTACACATTGATCTTCAAGTAGTCATTCATTTTCTCTGGGAATTTTTATGTAAGCTCCCTTATTGGGAATATGCTAATGACATCCGCCATGATTACTGATTTTCTTTTGAATCGTTATTCCTCTGTGGGCAAAGCAATCAGAAAGGGAGAACAGGAGATTTCCTTCTTGCTTGTGTGCCTTCTTCAACCATCTGTTCTATCTTGATTCATTTGAATAAGATCTGCAGTTTTCAGATTCTTTTTACTCCACCATTCAAGGCATTTGGAAGTTTAAAAGGAGTTAACAGTTATCTATGTCACAACTGTGATTCTCTGATGCAATCTTGCCTACCCAGAGTTTACATGGGAACATTAATTTTGTTAAGTAAAAAAATGGTAATATAGATTAGCGTTTTTATTATTTGGAATGTGTAAATTTAAAACACTACTGTTATTAATGACCTTAAGCACACACAATGTAAAAATACCTGTCACTTGTCACTTGTCTTCCCGTTGTTCATCGATTTGCTCTTGCGGGCGCCAGTAACGTCTCTATTTGTTGGGAATGAGGTATATTATTGTTACTGTTTTGGGCATATTAAGTACACCACGGGTAGCTTGCCAGGCTCTGCCATGGCTCTGGGTTCATCCCAGAGGGCCCAGAGTTTTTCTATGTCAGACCATCAACCATTCAGGGCCCACGGTGCAGAGCCCTGGGTGTAGAAAAGCCTGTCTCCTGTCTGCCACCTGCCAACACAGCTGGGCACTGCAAACACACCTGCAACACCTTGAGGGGCTGTGAAAATTAAACCAGCTAAATGAGTTATTGAAACATAACATTCTAGGACTGGGAGACAGTATAGCTGTTAGGGTATATGTCAAGATTGTACTTGGTCTGTAGATACTCCCCACCCCAACCCCTGTCAGTTGAGCATCACCAGGTACAGCTCTGGAGGATCCCTAGTACCAGCAGGTGTGATTCTGAGGGCCTCTGGCAATGCCAGGTAGGCCAGGGTGCCTACTGCGAAGCCTATGCAGCAGTGCATGCTTGGGTCCCAGTGTTAAGTCAATGTCTGGTTGACTGATATCATCACTGAGGTCCACAGGCCTCCTCAAAACCATTTAGGAGCATCCTCTCCACAGGACAAAAATTAATAAAGTATTTTACTAAAATAATTCCTGACTCTGAATATCTCATGGTGAATAAAAAGTAAAACTATGTAATTTGAATGTGTATTATGTGTGTGAGAGAGAAACAGAGACAAAGAGATTATCCATAGGAAAAACTGGATGATGTACACTTTCTAATAGTAACTTTTGCAGGTATTTTGAGTAGACTATTGGACTGAGACTCAAGAAGGTTGCTTGCTGGCTGCCAGCCCATGCACTGACAACAAAATGCTGTCTACTAAGGAATATTATTTAGTTTTATACTGCTACTATTTATACAAGGTGACAAGAAAAAAAATGTCATAGGTGATATGAAAATCTTTCTCACCCTATATAATTATGTAGTGCATTATTTATTCCCATGAAACACATGGAAGATGATGGAAAACTGCTCTATGGTGTGCCTTTAGCATGGACATTTGATCTTCTCCAGGTAAAAAGCCACTTTAAAATAAACAACTCTGCCTTGGAAGAGGGGTACAAAGGCTTCTAATTATACTTTGAAAAATGATGAATATAGACAAAATTTTTAAATGGGACACCATATCTTGCTTCAGTTTACATGGTATAGATAAATTGCTAGGAATGTTACTACTGATTGATAGAAGCAAGTCTTTACTGAGTCAAAATCAAGATTCTGACACCCTTAGCAAGACAGAGCTAACTTAATATGCAGAATTGGCATTTAGGCAAGAGAGTTTGCAAAACTCAATACTATCAGGTCGGTGAACATTGTCAAAACATGAAGAAGACATGAGTTTGGGGATGTTGACACTCGGCCTGGTATTCAGCTCATTTAAAGTGAAAAGAGCTATTAGAGGAAAATTGTTTCACAAAGTGCTTTCCTCAAATCTTATTCTACTCAAACAACAACTTCTTTTACTTTTCCCACATCAAGAACAGATTGAGAACAACCAGGCTGCCTTATACCCCCAGTTTTTAAGTTTTTATGGGATTTATTCAAATGGTACAGAATATCCATTGACCCAAACTTCTCATGAGGCAGTTGGCTTCTATTTGTGAATGACCACTGACGACGATTCCTTACACCTTATAAAACTAATTCTCATGACTGTGTTTTTTTGTGGCAAACATTACTGTGTTCTGATTTCTGTTTGATAGTTCTGACTTACTCTATAGTGAGTGACAAAGCCAAGACTTAAATAGAAATTGCTTCACTTACATGTTTCAGCTGACCAGAGACAAACTCATGCCCAGAATAACCTCCATTCCCTTCCTTCCACATATTCCAACAAAGGTAAGAAACACACAGTCACTCTGTCCTCATTTTTGATGTATTATACAAATGGAACACTTTTGAGAAATAGCACTAAAAATAGGAGAGCCTTAATATTTCATGAGATAGAACTTCAAAGACCTGAAATTAAAGATAGGCAAGTGGCCAGTGATATATGGAGAGAAGTATTTATTGCAAACACGGGTCTATGTTTGACAGACAGCAAATATTCTTTCTCCAGAAGTTGGTGTTAGGCTACATAAAGCATTCCCATGGAATTGTAATACTCAAAACAATGTGATGTGACATTTCCATCTATTATATAATTATTTTTAACTTTGTCTCTTTTTTAAATTTCATATTTAGAGCCGGAACGATAGTCCAGTGGGTAGGGCGTTTGTCTTGCACGTGGCCGGCCTGTGCCAACCAGGTTCAATCCCCAGCAATCCCATATGGTCCCCTGAGCACCACCAGCAGTAATTCCTGAGTGCAGAGACAGGAATAACCCCTGAGCATCGCTGGGTGTGACCCAAAAAGCAAAAAATAAATAAATAAACAAATAAACAAATTTCATATTTAGAATTGTGTTTCTTCACTCATGAAGCAGATTTTTATGTATGCCTTAAAGCTAATTTTGCTTCTTGTAATGGTTATCAGAACTGGGTAACATTCAGAATCAGAGAACTCCCATTACTGCCGGAAATATAAATTGTTTTGTTTTAGTTTTATTTATTTGTTTTTTGTTTTCTCCTGGTTCTATACTCAGGGATCATTCCTGGTTGGTTCAAGGACGATACAGGGTGGCAAAGATCAAACCTTGGTTAGTTGCATGCAAGGAAAGTGCCTCCAACTTAATATCGACTACTCTGGCCCCATATTGTTTTTTTTTGGGGGGTCGCACCCAGCAATGCTCAGGGGTTACGCCTGGCTCTGCACTCAGGAATTACTCCTGGTGGTGCTCGGGAGACCATACAGGATGCCAAGGATGGAACCCATGTTGGTTGCATGCAAGGCAAATGCCCTACTCTACTATTGTTCTGGCCCCCATATTATTTTTTAATGTGATTTTTATTCTATTATTGTGGGAATGCTTATCTCTCTAATATCATTTTGTATTACTTTTCAGGATTACAACCCTTTTTATATTATGCATGTGATATAACAGAGATCATAATCCAAGCTATTTTATAGTGTTTATGTACTCTTTTATTCCCCAACAACCTCTCTGTTTCTGGAGAAGAGACATTCAGAAAGGAAGTATATTCATCAGTCCCTACATCAGCAAATTTCCTTTTGACATCGGCAATACATTCTGCATCAGCACAACAGAACAATATCTGGACAGCAATATTAAATGCCCTGTTGTTTAAAAACTTTTCTGAACTCATAATATTGAACATTTTATCCAATTTGGGGCATGATTTTATTCGCATCGAAAGCAGTCTCTAACTTTAGAAATAAAGCATTCTTAGTTTAAGTTTAAATGTCATAGAGTGATGATTTTCAATGATTGGGAACATTTGTACTATAGCACATCTAGGTCCAAAAATTTCTCATTCACATCCCATTTCTTCTCTAGCAATAATCTGTCTCTTCGTGTTTTATTACATTTCTCATTCCCAATGTGATCTCAGTCAATAGACTGTCATTATCAAAATACAGTTTTTATATTTAACTGAATTTTGGACTTATGAAACACACAAATCCATTTGAAAATTGATATGAAAAAAGTGAATAGAATTTTAAGTGTTCTTTACCTTTTTAGTAATTTTAAGAATATATTAATAGGGGCTGGAGCGATAGCCCAGTGGGTAAGGCATTTGCCTTGCACGCGGCCGCCTATGCCGGCCTGGGTTTGATCCCCGGCATCCCATATGGTCCCCCCGAGCACCGCCAGGAGTAATTCCTGAGTGTAGAGCCAGGAGTAACCCCTGAGCATTGCCGGGTGTGACCCAAAAAAGCAAAAAAAAAAGAATATATTAATATAAAGAAAGTGCCATATCATCTTATGTTTGATGCTTATATTTTATAAAAAAAATTTAAACTAAAATAGTTTTACAAGTATTATTTAAAGATATCTAAAATATCAGTTTGAAATATGACAAAATCAGTAAATTTCTTACTAGAAACAAACAAAAGGTTAGAATTAATTCACACACACTTTACTAAACCATGTTTTACAAAACTGAACACATGTACTAGCATGTGTAGTTACAAACTCATACATTTCTATGTGTATGGTAAAAATATGCCTTAAAACACACATATATGTACATATATATATGATATGCCAAAAACAGTAACAGTGATAATAATATATACATGTATTTTTATACTTCCTGTTCAGCTTGTCTATTTTTCAAATAACTAAGTATTCACATAACCTTTGTCTGAGATTCTAAAATATTTATTGAAATGATTATATTATTTGGCAGTGTTATTGAATATACAAGTTTACTTTCTTTGTACTTCAGCAGTATTCTCCATTTTCTAATATATCTTCAAATGTGTTCAGATTGCTTGAACTTCAAGAATAATTATGTTTTTATATTTCCTCTTATAAAATCCATGCAGCAATTACCTTGCCTTTATATACATGAGGAAATTGCATCCTTTCCTGTTACATAGAAACTACAGTAGATAGTTTCAGGAAGGTACACATTTGATTGAGGTTACTTTTTACCATGTTAAATTAGTAATCACAATTTAGAATTAGAAACAAAAGTACTTAATCAGTGGGAATGGACAAACATGAAGGAGGTGTTTTGTTGACCTATATTCATAGCATGAAAAATACCATGAGCTATTTGCTAAATTAAGAGCCTGGAGAAATAGTTCTATAACCTGAAGTATTTAGTTAAATTCAGAATTGTTCTATGGCACTCTGAGAGAAAAACAGAACTAATGGAATATAACTTGATATTTATTTAAAATAATTCTTGTCTACCCATTAGTAATGTGTATTTTGTTGAAGTTTTATCAATTTATAAGGCATTAATTCTTCTTCATTGATCTATAAATAATCATATTTCATTTTGGAAGTGTCAAAATTCATACCCTTTTGATCCCAAATAGTTAATAATTGTTACAAATATGTTGATGTTTTACAATTCGATTTTAGATTACTTTAAGAGAAAATTTATGAACCATAGCAAAACGTCAGCTCTTTTTGGCCTGTGGCCAGTGTGTTAGGAGTTGACTAGGAAGATAATAGTAAGGTTTCTGACCCAAAGAAGTTCAGTAGTTCAGCGGTGGATAACTCTTACAAAAGTTGATATTAATAAAACACAGCAATACTGAGAGAGAGGAGACATACCTTTGGTTTTGACCATAGATGTGTAATCTGGCATTTTTACCCATTGATTGGCTACACATGGCAAAAAGTAATTCCTGGCTGCTTTCAAACCAACCTCCTAGAAAACTCATAATCTCGTCTTACTGAGGATGTCCAAAGGAAAGTTTCAGGATCATCTCTGCAAGAAAACTAGCACCATAGTTTGTATATAAACTCATTAAAAAAATCAATAACAACAAAAATTAAAAAAATAAAACAACCTGTTGTACTATACATGTGTACAAAGCAAGAGGAGGGTGCCATGCTGTAGGACAGAGGAGCAGGCTCAGAGATGTTTCATTTCACTGTGGTGGTTATCTCTGAGTCTTTATTTTCACATACTGATGGTCTTTGATCTTTAGTCCGTCACTTGATTCATCATTTATACATGAGTCATTGATAGGTGAATCAGGCTGGACTGCTAATCAATGTTTACTTGAGTGAATTTGGTTTTCTTTTTTCCAAATGTTTGTTTATTCATCTCAGAGTCAGGGACAGAGTTCCCTAGCAACCTTCTTAGTGCAGAAAGGTCATAAGTGTCTTTGGTGTCTGCTTATACCTGCTTGTGTTCTCTAGTGGTTCTGTCTAAGAAATAATCACTTTTCTAGGAGACTTTCTTTTATTGCTCTTGAGGCATCCTAAAGTTTCTTTAAAAATAGAATACTGTATATAAACCATAGCACAGATATATATTATTTGGACCATATAAAGGAGCGTTCTGATAACAGTTTTTATTCTGCCTTAATATCAATTCTATTTCAAGGCATAAAATTTTAAATAAAAAAAGATGGAGACTATAGTCTTTTGAACCAGATAATTATGCCACTGCAGTCAACCTATAATAAACATTTTCCTATTTCCTATAAATTCTTATAGGCTGGAAAAATCCTCTGATGACTTTGATGTCTTTTCTCAGTTTCAAATCATTATATACCACCAGCAGGTAAATTTGTTTTTTTTTTTTGATATATTCTTTTCTCCTTTTTAACTCCAAGTTTTTCTTCCTAAAATTCAATCTCAGTGTGAATGAAATTAATAAGGTTCTACTGAAGAACATTTGAGTATCATAGTTTGTCAAAGCATCTAAGATATATTGTATATTTATCATCCTATGAAGATTGCATTACTTATTTTGAAATTGCGTCATGATTTTTTTATTATTTCTAAAACAGAATTTGTGATAAAAGCAAAACAAAACTGTATTTTTATACCCAAATATATTATTGGTAGTCTGTCATTTTCTTATATGAATTTCTATCAAAAAGTATATTTTCTGGGAAATCAAGCAATAGTATGTGAGGTACACCCACCAAAATTTGATCCCCAGTATCCCATATAGTCCCCTGAGCAAAACCAGGACTAATTCTTGAGTGCAGAGCTAGAAGTAACCCCTGAGCACTGACAAATATGGACCAAAAACAAACAAGCAAACAAAAAATCTGGGAAGGGTATCTGAGATACATTAGTTTGAAACTAGAAAGTTTGAAAAAAATATGTATCTGAGATATATCAGTTTGAAACTAGAAAGTTTGAAAAAAAATATGTTTCAAAATTGCTTTCTCAGTGTATGATATAGACAGAATAATCCAAATGGAGTAAGTAGATTTTTCTCTTCCAAGATGGCTTTAGTTTTTCCCTTTTAAGAAACATATTTGTGAAAAGTTTTTCTGTTGATGAAGTAAAAGACTAAAATCTTACCTACATTGTGTACAAGATCATTCACAATAAACAGCTTGTAACTGAAATAAAGCTGAACCACTAAGTAGTTTAGGGAAGAAAACAAAAAGTGGCTCTTCCTGCTCCTGGTTTTACTCAGCAGTAAAGAGAAATCCTTGCAAGTGTTGTTTACACAGTATGAAATCCTTGTAAAGTCATAGTGGAACAAGTCTGCTATCTGACACAGCCTTTAGGGCTCCTTAAACACCTGTGGATTTATGGAGTTCAGATGTCTACCAGGGTCTGTTTAGAAGTTCATTCAGAAACCTGAAGCTCAAACAACATGATCTCCTTAAACAGTTAGCGTTTTTGCTCCTCTGCAGTCCAATTCATCCTTAAGTACAAAAGGTATAAATATTAAAGAACGTAAAAATTTAACTAGATTTAACAAGAAGTACATGCATTTGGCTTTTTACAAATCCCGCTGAGTTATTTTGATTATATTTGAATTTTATTTATACATTTTTTATTTATAAACGCCAGATTGACAGGGATTTATCCTCCACATTACATTTATATAGGAAACCCCAGCAGTACGCATGTGTGTGCAAATGTATCTATATGTATGTATAGATATATATGCACACACATCTGGTGAGAATTGGTCCTTTTATACCAAATTTAGATGGTCAAAAACATGAAAGTCTATACCCTTTAGTTACTTATACCCTTTAAAAATGATCAAATATACCCACAAAGTTGTCCTAATTAACTCCATTACAATTGCTTCTTTGGGGATTTGATTCAGTCTTTTGAAAATCAGAGACACCATGATTTGGAGAATGTTCAATCTTATTCTGCAGAGCTTCAAATGAACTTATCTTATAATTGTTAAAATGTGTCCTCCATTTCCATATGTCTACTAAAAGTTGTATGAAAGGAAATATGCTTGACAATGTTGTTAAAACTCAGACATGAAGTCACATCCAATGTAAAAAAAATAACCTGGTTACATATCCTTCCTACTTTTATATTCTAATCATTTTGTGACTGACAGTAGGTATAGAAATGTGAGCAAAACTACTGTGGCTACCTTCTTGATTCTATTTATGCATTACTATTTTTCTCCTGAAAAAAATATATAGTGTTTTTATTTGAAATGGTGTAGTATTGGGGCAGACCAAGTGATAATCAAGGGCTACTCCTGACTCTGTACTTAGGGTTACTCTTGGCAGTGCTCAGTAATACCATGTAGTACAAGGGATGGAATGTGCTATACTTTTGAGTTCAAAATTTTATGTAATGTTGTAATTTAAAAATCAATTACCATGAAATAGAAATAACAATTTATCAGGTAATTATTGGTCTTGTTTTGCTTTCCCATTTAAAAAATATTATCCTACTTTGCCTTATTTTGTTATCATACATCTATGGCCTCTAAATGCACACAAAGGTAATTAAGCATTCATTTTGGCTGCTATATATTTTTCTTCTTGACTAATTCATCTATTCCCTTTGTTAGGAAATAAGAAAAAACTTTTTAAAAAAGTAAAATGCATTTGGAAAGACTCAATATAAAAGACACTCAATATTTTTCACTGAGAGGTCTGAAGAGTGTCACAGCAGATGAAGCATCAGCAGACTGGGCTAAAGTGAATATAGTGTGTAGGCACTTGCTTATATGCAAGAGAGCCGGGTCCAATCCCCAGCACCGCATCTGGTTCCACAAGGGATCACTGATACAAAGCCAGGGGGTGTATCTTCAAAACTAAAACAAACAAACAAACAAACAAACAAACAAAGATGCTGCATAACAGTCCTGTAACTGCATATCAGGTTTGGGTTCAGGTTTCAGGAAACACATGGTGAAAGCTGTTTTAGAGGGAAGCTTGGAGTTCACTTTGTTTCCTATTGTGATGTCATGTTTCAACCTGTCAAATTTCTAGACTGTGAAGATAATGAAATAAGAAAATAACTCTTCAACATCAATGTATTTATGTATAAGTGCTGAGACAGGAGTAGTCAAGAGAAGACAGTGACCAAATTAAAACAGAATCACAGAATGGTGTTTTCTAAGACTGTGTCCCTAACGTAAAATGGAAGAAAGTATATAAAGCAGAAATCACGCTAAAACACGAGACTAATAAGAAGGAGCTGTTTATTGCACTTACAGAAACAACCCCAGTTAATGTCTGCTGTGTTCATAAACCAGAAGTAAAGATATACTCATGTTGTGGTGTATTTTAACAGTTTCATAATTATTATTATTTTACCAGCATAAGGCACTAATAGAAATGGAAACAAAATAAAAGGTAAACATGCTCAGTGAATTCTCACAATGTAAATAGAAAATTAATGGCAATTGAACTGCACAACTGATTCTGGCTTTTTGACCTCAGTTTCCGAATCAGACAAGAATCAAATACAAGTGGCTACATGCCTCACTTCTTTATACTAATTTATATGTGAGTTCAGTTCATGGAAATATAGTGAGAGTGTATATTTTTACTTTTAAAAATGCACAACATTTCTTCCTGAAGAAAATAAAGCAAAACATTCAATTGTGTAATTTTTCATAAATACACAAATGAAAGAAAAAATATACTATTTTGAAAAGATACTAAAATGAATCCTTCATTATCACCTTTCAAGGGAAAACAATGTAGGAAGACATAATGTTTTATATAAAATTTTTTAAAATTTTGGGGCCGGAGCGATAGCCCAGCGGGTAGGGCGTTGGCCTTGCATGTGGCCGGCCCATGCCAGCCCGGGTTCGATCCCCGGCATCCCATATGGTCCCCTGAGCAACGCCAGGAGTAATTCCTGAGTGCAGAGCCAGGAGTAACCCCTGAACATCGCGGGTGTGACCCAAAAAAAAAAAAAAAAAAAATTTTTTTTAAATTTTTCATTTTGACCACAAACTTTATTCAATTCTTGATGTCAGATAGAATCATTATGTTTCTATTTATGCACAAATAATTGACTAAGGTACTCATTACAGTGCTAAAATAATTTTGATACTTATTAAAATAATATAAGCAACTGAGAGCTTGAATTTTTGTTTTTCAAGGTAATATATATATATCATATATATATTATATATCTATATATAATATATATTATATATATCATATATAATATCTATATATCTCTATCTCTATCTCTATCTATCTATCTATCTATCTATCTATCTATCTATCTATCTATCTATTTATATATATATATATTGCTTTTTGGGTCACATCCGGCGATGCTCAGGGGTTACTCCTGACTCTGCACTCAGGAATTACTCCTGGTGGTTCTCGAGGGACCATATGGGATGCCGGGGATCGAACCCGGGCCGCCGGCCGTGTGCAAGGCAAAAGCCCTACCCTCTGGGCTATTGCTCTGGCCCTCAAGGAAATATTTAATCTTGTATAGATATAGTCTTTCATGATAAAGTGGGGATTAATAGATTCTATTAAGAGACAACAGCAGAATACAGAACCTAGGACACTGTGTCTTGCATTATCAAAGGATTACATAGATATGGGTGGGAATGTTCTAAAGATTTCCTGGTAACTGACTTGAAAAGACGGGGTATGGATGTGGATGAAATGGGAAGGACTAAATACTTGGAGTAAAGGTAGTAGGAAATCAACATAGGTATAAGAATAAAGTAAATGGATGTAATCTGCCCTCTTCAAAGTGTTTTCTGACCCTCTTTGGAAACCAACCTATACTGCAAATGGGACCAAAAGTGGGTTAAGGAACATTGTAACCTCATTTCACCTTATTTAGCTATGTGCCAGAGATCTCAGCAGGTAGTTCAATTAACTCCCACTAGTTAAATGAGAAGAAAATGAGGTTACCCAGATTAACAACACACCAGTCTTGGTTTTCCTCCAAATCAGGAAGAAGGCTCTGGGCTACCCATTGCTAGTTCAGTCCCAAGCAATTGCAGATTTGCCTAAGAGCTTTTGAGTTAAGCGCCACAAATCTTGTAACCATGCAAGAGATGATGAACGTTATCAAAATGATGGCTAAAACATTAAAAATGATGCTGATGACAGCATTCTACTTTCTTTATGTGACTGACACAGCTCAGGATGGTGAAATATTTCCCATATGATTGTACATCGAAGAGAATTTAAACAAGAGAGTTTGGTTCTTCAATGCCTGGATTTGGGGAATTATTTCTATTGAGAAAATATTGGGTTTCCTAGTTTAGATTTGATAAGTTCCTCTAATATTTTCTTTATTATTTATATAATTGTTGACTCTTAAAACAGCTATTGCTAGATACTGGTAAATAGCTTAGCTAGAAATATTTAACAGTTTTAGTTATCCATCATTCAAATTAAATTTCATTTTCCTCCCTTTATTTCCCCAAAGATGGGAATATCTGACAGTGCTCAGGCATTACCCATAACTCTTTGCGAAGGGTCACTTAGGAGTTACTTGCAGGACCATATGTGTTGCCAGGATTTAAACCGATGTCAACCACATGCAAGGCAATAGCTTTAAACCCTGTTCTATTTCTGACCCCCTAGTTAAATTTCTAACTTTGTATCTATTTTCAACTTTACTCAGAATTTTTATTGAAAATGACTGAATTTAACAGTGACACCAATACACATATACACATATATTCCTATTTGGACTACAAAACCCCAGCTTTTCACCATGATTACAGTAAATATGTTGATAAAAATCAATCACAAATAATTGCTAGTTTCCTTTTGGGTAGTATATTGAGATTGCTAGATGCAGACTTTATCATCAAACTGGCATAAATTCTTGTGCTGAGTCACTTTGTCATTTGGTGCTTCATTTTCATCACCTGCAAAATGTATTTTATGAAAATTTCATATCAGATAATTTTTCTGAGAATATCATGAACTCAGAAATACTTCATAGTTGTAAAATGAATGTTATTTATGTTATTATTACTATTAGAGAGTTAAAAATGTACACTTCCTTTCCCCAAAATGCTTATATATTTTATGCTATTTAAGAAATATTTTCCATCTGTTTTACACAGAGGAAGATCATGTTTATACGTTATGTTCTAGAAAGTAAACTTATATCTGAACATTATTCTGTCTCAGGACAGAATCGTCCTGAGACAATTGTCAAACTTTGTCAAAGTTTGACAATTGTCAAAGTTTGACAATTGTCAAAGTTTGACAATTGTTAAAGTTTAAGACAATTGTTAAAAGTGTCATAGTTTATTTATATGATAGCTCTAGACCAGGCATTCATATTTAACAAGAGAAATGAAGGTAATTAACTTTTACTATATAAATACTTGGCCTCTTATATTATCTAGTCTTCATAATATTTATGTACATTTAGTTGATTTTGTTTATTTTTAAAAAGGACAATACTATGCTCTGAGATGTTCTACTATTGGGTCAAAGTAACCTGACTGATAATAATCCAGGCATTACTAACTCCTACAGCCTTTGAGTCCCCCTGGTCGGTTTTCACTAGGACTTCGATTACAGTCAAGAATAGAGAGATTAGTCAAGTACTAATTAGTGTTTTTCCAACCTTGTACTTTGTAACAGACTTTAAACTTGTGATTGGCCTCCTTGATCACCAGCTGAGACACCCAGCTCACCATTCATTGAGCTGAGTAAATTTCCCCTTTCTTATCTGTAAGACTCAGGATTATCATGAGAGACAAATCAGCTTAATTCCAGAAAACATTATGTAAGCAGTAGAAGGTTTATTATGATGCAGAATGATAATTTAAACAGGATGATCCTGAAGTTAAGAGTAGAAATAAAGAAACAAGGAAGATAACACAAGTAGCTAGAGAACATCCCTAGTGTACTTGGGGCTCTGAACTAATTTCCTGACACCACATGTCACTGAGCTCCATTAACTATGCCCATATTTTCAAGTTCCCGAATGCCACTTTGTGTAGTCCCTGTTAAAAATAAAATGCTAAACAGGGGCTGGAGGGATAGGACTGCAGGTAGAGCTTGCATTTGCCCAATCTGGGTTCAACCTCAACCACCTACCCTATACAGCTCAAGAGCCAACAGAAGTGATCTCTGAGCACCACTGTTTGTGGCTTAAAAATCAAAACCAAATAAAAGAACAAACAAATAAAAAGCCCGCCATAAAATGGAAAGATATCTGGCATATTGCTGGGATATTGTATCAAAGTGATTTAAATTGGACTTATTTTATTATATATCTTTCTTAAATATCCACTACCTAGAATACCTATTGTTAAGGCTCTGAAATAACTGTATTGGAGGAAGGATTGTGGTTCCCCCTGTCAGGGAGGTCCCAAGGCCGGGGCTCAAGGGACCTCCTGCGGATTCCATAGCCTTAACATTACTTGGGGGTCAGGGGTGTAACCTGGCAGCAGAAGCTGGGTGGGGGTGGGGGTCTAGCTGGGTCCCCAGCAGTACTCACTGTCCATTAGGGCCCCAGACCTGTGTCATGGCTGACAGAGTTCCCCCGACCTGCCTGTGGAATAACCAGCAAGACTAGAGGTTCCTGAAGGTTATTCTTTAACGTTACTTTGTTTCCTCTCCTTATTTGCTCTCTGCAGGAACCTCTCCCCGACCTGACCTCAGTCTCTCTCCTACAGGCTGCTCTCTTTGGGGGATTTTCTGTGTAGGCTCTTCTTCGGTTCTCCCTGCAGGTTCCTCTCTGGGTCTGTGTGGGCCCCTCTCATCAGGGCCTCTCACTTCTGGATGTCTCTCTCTAAGGCTTCATGCTTCTGGCTGTCTCCCAGGACATCTCCTTTCTGTGCCTTTTCCTTAGGCCCTTTCCGCTCAGGGCTTTTCTCTTCAGGGCTTCTTTTCTCTGGACTCCTCGGCTTTGTCTTTATTTCCCTAGCTACCTTGTTTTATCTTTTGCTACCTTGTCTTGTGTCACTGAATCCCTATCTAAATCTTTGAGTTCCTCTGTGTTGCCCTGCTGCCCGTGATCCTAATACTCAGAAGCCTTGGAACTCTGTAGCCCTGTAGCTTTGATGCCAGCCCTTGGGCCCAGGTACCAGGCCTTATGGCTCTGGTGCTGGCCCTCAGGTCTAGGCATTGGAGCAGCTTCTCCCTGGTGCTGGCCATCTGGCTCAGGCACCAGGAGCCCCATGGCCTAGGTGTTGGCCAGGAACCAGAGCTGTTGTCCTCACAGTCTGGAAGATCTCCTTCCCCCATGTTTTCCTGGATTCTCTATTTACAGTCTCGGCCAGGTTCAGAACCTTGGCCTCAACTGTCTTAACAGACCTCGGGAGGTCTGTTAAAACGCCTTTAAGGTCCCATATCTATAAAGGTGTTTAAAAAAAAAAGACACAAATAGAAGAAAAATGCTTTTATCATCTCTTATAATATTGGTAATAAGGCCAATTGGCATTAAAATTGATTTTAATATGTATGATCATTTTATTATAATGTGCAAACATAATACACATCAAGATAAAAGCTAAATAGTGATGTAACGATAAAACATTTTTTTTTAACAAAAAAGACATTACATTCCCATACAGCTATATAGTCTTGGATAATTGTGCCTGTGTTATGGGGAAGAACTGCAATGAAACAGAATGCATTTAGTAAACATCCCACTTTTTTTGAAATGAAAAAAAGAAAAGTTTCAAATAAATGCATAAAATGCTGGCATTTTGCTTATAACTTGCACCCATCCGCAGGCACCACTAAAAATGCTAAAAGCAATCACCACTAACTTTGAACTGCAGAGAAACAGCGATGCCTGTGTGTGGAGACTTCCTTGGGTGGCATATCATTAAAGAGAATGTGAACGAAGCTACTATTAATATGACTACAAATTGTAGCAGATCAAACCAGAAGGAGCCTCAAATGTATTTTTGCTGAGAATTGCTTAAGGCTTAAACACCAGGGACTTGAAACAAACTGTTCTTATCACCTTTTTCCAAACAGAGATTTAAATTTACAATGAAAGTGCCAGCACCAGCTGCACTTAAAGAAAGCACCACATGTCTCAATGAGCTCTAAGAAAATGGAATGGAGCCCAACTCAAGCTGGAGGTGTTGTCTTGTTCTAGCCAGCTGGGTGACACCTAGCTGAAAGTGATGAGGTGCTAATTAAAGCGAATGAACAACCTCATTGTAGGCACCTACTTGTGGCCTCTGCAGCATCCGCTGGTGCCCCAGGCACAGAACCTTGCCCGTCTGGCTGGGCTCTGTACCAAGCATGATCATGACATCGCTTATCTGGTACCTCACCCCACTAGGGGCTCTGTTGGAAATGATGACTCCTACCCTCTGTACCCGATTAACAGTAATCCTGAGTAAATAATCATCACATGGTGCGAAGTGCTGAGCACAGAACCCTTCTGAAAGCAGGGATTAAAAACAGCCAAAAAATCAGATTATATTCTATGTGAAAACAAAAAACCCTGAAAACTCAAAGATACATAAAACACAGATGTACAACATCTAGGGAAAATGCAAAAATCACACCCAAACATATATAAGAGATTCTTTGCAGCTTTACACCTTAGTCTCTGCTTTGTTCCATTCATACTTTCACCCAGATTCCTATGGAAACCACAAAAGATGATGCTCTATGGAGGACTTCACTTAGCTAAAGATCATTTAGAAATGTTTGCAGCACCCATGGTAGCTACTTTTCAAAACCAAGAACAAGCATTTTTGTTTGTATGTTTGGGGGCCACAATCAGCAGTGCTTAGGGCTTCCTCCTGGCTCTGTTCTCTGGATTACTGAATGGTACTTCAGGGACCACAGACATTTCTGCAAATGGAACCAGTCAGCCACATTAAGGTAAGTGCATAAATCCCTATACTGTGGAGAAAAGTCTCAACAGAGTTGAACCATTACACAAAGAGAAGATGATTTTTCATACTATAAATGATAATTCTGGAGGTGAACGATAGGACAGTGGGTAGGGAATTTGCCTTGCACATGACCAAGCTGGGTTTGATCCCCAGCACCTCATATAGTCCCCAGAGCACAGCCAAAAGTGATTTCTAAGCATAAAGTTAGTAGCAAGCCCTGGATACCACTGTATGTGGCTCAAACCCCAAAATATAAATTAGTAAAAATGGCCAATTTACCAAAGATTTTTATTAACTTTATACTGTTACGCATGCAATACACTATCAAATACACATTGTACCTATTAAAAGATCCTATTTACCTGTTTAGGTTTTCATATAAATGACAAGAAAACTACTGAATTTATTTTCCAAGTGAGATAATGAGAGGGGACATAATTCTACTGTGAGCTTTAGGAATTTTTTTAGGCTAAGTTTCTACTCTATTAAAAAGACTTTTCTTCAATCTATGCCAAAGGGTGTTGTGCATAGATTTGATATGACCTACATGGACTGAAGGAGAAAACCTGGTGTTTTTTTCAAAGTGGAACAAGAGGTGAAGAATGACTAAACAGGCCTCACATATCACCATTTCAATGAGAAAAGCATCCTTAGTTGATTCATAGCCTGATCAATCTCCTGTGCCCCTTAAGCCTGGCACCCATCTCACAGGGTTCTGTGGATTTAGGGAGGAATTGTTAAGTGAGTGGAATGGGTGTTGACTGCTTCTCTCTTTATAGGAGACTCCATTCTATGAAGATGAGAACTACTCACTGACAGTTATAAACCCACTGACAAAACAAAAAGACCGAGTACATTGTTTGGGATTAAAGAATTTCAATTTGGGGTACTCAAGTTGGGGAGTGACCCAAATGCCCTTGGAGCTAACAAGGGCTAAAGTTAGGGGTTTGTATGGGAGGAAAGGAATATGTGGAAAACAATCTAAGAGAATGGGAGTGATGCAGGCAGCTAGACAGGGAAGGGCTCCAATGGCAGCGGAATATCTGGAAAGTAATAACCACTTAGCTCTAAGACTTTCAGGACCTACCTAGGGACACAGGAACTAAGACCTGATAAGATCTTTACCTGAAGCTAGCCCAGACCAGAGAACTGTGGACCCACCCTCCAACAGAAGCTCTAGCAGGAGCAAAGGTCAAGGAAAGGGGTTTTAAAGAAGACCATCACAACTCTACCTGCCCTAGAAACTACCCTGGCAATAATGGACTCTCACCTAGGTAGAAAAGCCCCACCTGGGGCAGCTTGGAAAAACCCTAGAAAACCCAACTTGAACAAAGGAAGCTTGCATGTCTGCTGCCCAAACCCTATGTGCTGCTTGAGCCACATGGCCAAGCACATGTGGTGACTGAGCTCACATGTCAACAGCATTTCCCTCTTCAGAGAGTACTAGGGCTCTCTTGGTCTTTGGAGAAGCCTGTGTTCTCTCTTGATGCTATTCTCTCTCTCTCTCTCTCTCTCTCTCTCTCTCTCTCTCTCTCTCTTCCCTTTCTCAAAACCTTTGAATCAAATCTGGTTTTGCGCATCTCACTCCGACTCCTCCCCAACCCCCAAATAAAACAGTGTAAGAGAATGTGGGGCTGGAGAGATATACAGGGATTAAAGCTCTTTCCTTGCATGTAACCAGACCCAATTTGATTCCTAGCATTATATATGGCTCCCTGAATATAGGCCAGAAGTAAGCCCTGAGTGTCACTGGGTATGGTCTAAGAACAAAAATGAAACAAAATTGAAGGAATGATGAGAGAATATATGATGGCTACAGAAAGAAAAACATATGGAAGAATACTTATTTTCTCCTTAAGAAAGATTAAATTATTCATCTTTCTTACTATTCATGAAATGATAGAAATTAGGTAAAATAGGTCAAATTTCTATTTCAAGAAATACAGATATAGACTCCTAATTTATTTTCATTGATTATTTTGAATAAATTTAGAAAACTTTTGAGAAAATCATATCTGCTTAGCATAAAGGCTAGTTGGTACCTTAGAGCCAAGATGACAGGTCATAAGTACACACCAAGAACTATCAGGACATAAATCAAAATAATAGGAACCCTAATGGTCCATTTGTAGTCAAAAGAGGGCCCAAGCACATAGGCAGCCTTGGGTCTACATCCACATGTTCAACTAAAATAATCACTGTCTTATATTGGAAAGAGACTACAGTGTATAGGGCACTTTCCAATCCTGACTCAATCCATGAGCACCAGCAAGATTGATTCCTGAGCACAGTGCCAGGAATAAACCTTGAACACAGTCAGGTGTGGCCACCAAATCCCAGAAATAAAATGAAAAATAATCATCTTCTTCTACTGTGAAAACAATAATATTGAGGCAAGAGCACATCATGAATATTTTTAATGTTCAAATACTTTTATAAAGCTTTTGACTTTGAAGTACAAAAACACATGTCTTTGAGATTTAGAAAACTAAAGAACAGAATATTAAAATCTTAGAGGCCTAGAGAATGAATCAAGCTGAATGTGAGTGCCTTTAGGCCCAGTGTCCTGAGTGCAGCAATCATATACCACCCAACAAGGTGTTTGGTTAAGAAAGATTAGAATCTGTACAGGTGGGAGCATATATCTCTATTAAAGACACCAGCTTTCTCAGTGTTGCTTGAATCTACATAAAATAATGATGAAAGCATTCATCACACTCAAAACTCAATCTCCAACAAAATGACCAGTAATTGAAAAACAAAGGTAATTGGCCATGAATGATGGAAGAAATTTCACTAAGGATCTTACTGACTGAACGAGGTTCAATAACTCTGAGATACAGGAAATATTTTAAGCACCACAAGCCTTAATATGAGACTATGGGCAAGAAAAATTTAAAAGAGTTCCTGGATGTAAAGCATCATGCAGTGATTTTGACTACACACTGTAATTTCTAAAATGGACTGCATTTGCTGAGCTGACCAGCAGTCCCTCCCATTTTCTACCAGCCACTTCATGCTCATTAAATGGCATAGGCATTGTTTTTCCTGACACAAGAGTTGACTTCATTGAACACGCTAGGCTGTTTGGTGCAAAGGAAGCATTTTTCTCCAATTACTGCCTTCAATCATATTACGCAAACTCTTCATTAATCAACACAACCAACATTCATTACAGAGTTTCAATGTGCTGAGCACTATTTTAGACTTTTAGCAAATGTGAAACAACCTACCCACCTCAGTTCTACCCACAAAAGGGAAAATCCTTAATAAAGCAACCCTGCTCTCCTAAAACTTCTATTTTGAAAAGGATGAAGGGAGAGACCAGAAATGTCACAGAGCTTTTCACCAAAGCCAAGAAATATTTCATACGTTTTCTGCTCTTTTACGTGTAGTAAATGTGTCACTTTCACTTATTAAAAAGCTCAATCCCTATCCACAGCAAAATGTTCGTTTCACCTCAAGTTTGAAGCTCCTTTCCCTTCCCCAGCAAAAGCCTACTCACATGAGAAAACGTTATGCTTCAATAAGGTTAGCAGAAGAGGTATGAACTTTGCTTTCCATCTCCTTGCTTTCCCTTGTCCCATCTCCATTAACTACTATACCTGGTCCTTGCCAACTCTCAGACCCTCAAGTCAAGGTTTCTTAATGTCTATCTTACCCACTCAACTTCTTGTAACTGAGTGAAGTGAAGGGGGTGTAAAAAGAAGCGAAGGAGTTGACAGGGTAGATGAGGGAGTGGGAAGGAGGGGAGAAGAAGGGAAAAAGGGGAGAGAGAGGGAAAATGGAAAAGAGTGGCTCAGTAGTTTCTGGAACTCCTGAACATCTTTGGACATCAGAACTCTTTCCATCAGATCTCAATTTCCATCAGAACAGATTCATCTATTGGGATGGTCCACTTTGCCTGATTAGCAGTGGGCATATATCACATTACTTGCCCAGTGGAATAAAAAGATGTCTTGTGAGCTACTCTTGATAGGTCTGTATGTTTGGATTGCAAATAAGTCTTAACTCACAAGTCAGTCTTACAACACTAATCTGGAGGAAGGGACTACATTTGACTCAGCGTTCTGAAACCTCATGGCTTCTGGGATCAAACCAAGCATGTAGTGAATCCATTGATGAATCTCTCTAACATATATCTAGAGCTACATGATAAGAAAATGATCTAATAAACTCTCATTTTTGTTATTTGTCAGCATCTTGAATGGCTCAGTAGAAATGAGAGGATTGCATAATTAGAAATCGTCTATTAACTTCACTTTTAAAGTGAAATAAAAACAACAACCAGAGAGATGGTACAGCAGGCATGCAGCCAGTCTAGGTTCTGTCCCAAGAACCATATATGGTCTCTGATTCCACACAAGGAGTGATCCCTATTTAAAGAGCCAACAGAATGCTTATTGGGAAATGTAGCCACCCTACTCCTTAAAAAAAAACTTCATAATATTGTCCTAGAATTTAATCTCAGTGCCATTTTATTTTGGGCTAGGTAGTTAGTTATACAGAATAATCCTGGTCACCCTACATGAGTCACTTAAAGAGAAGAATAAAGTTTTGTTTGACGGTAGTGTACATTCTGAACTCTACTGCTTATGCCGTTGGTATGAGAAGATAGATTATGTGGTCCACAGTCAGAAAAAAGAAAATGGAAGTATGTTAGAATTGCTAAAAAAAAATGAGAGGGAAGAAGAGGAGGGGAGGGGAAGAAAGTGAAGGGAGTGAAAGAAGAGAAGGGTATGAAAGGAGAGGATAGGAAGTGGATAGGAGGGGAGAAGGGGTGAAAGGAGAGAGAAAGGGAAATAATGAAGATAATTGAGTTTTGCTGGGGAAAATGTCAGTGGCTCTAATTTGAGCACTAACAAAGAGACAGATGAGTGAGCAAGGTGCTTGCCTTAAACATGCAGCAGTAATGGATTGATCCATGGCCCTATACATAGCCCCCAAACCCTCAGTTATCCTTGAGCACAGAGACAAGAATAAACCCCGAACACAAGTGAGTGTGGCCCAGAAACAAACAACAAAAAATACTGAACAGTGTATGCTTAAGCCTTCAAAAACTGAATTTTGACAGGAATTGAAGTTATATTTAACTAAATCACTGAAAACCAATGCTCTGAAGGATTTAATTGTAGAAATACCTCAATTTTCTTTTTAAGAATTATGAGGTAACTATGAAAATGAAGATGCTACTTTTAGGATGAAATAAAAATTTTAGGTGTTCTTCAGTAATGGATAATAAACATCTGATGATCTGATTGTGTTTATGCAAGTAAAGTACCTGGAAAATTCTAATTAGGGCAATTATATTCTGCCTATATACATTTTTCTTAGCAATTTTAATTTGATTCAGGCTTTAAACTCTGTTTCTATTCAACAACTGTTTACACCTGGGTGAGGCTAAGCATTTCAGTTAGTGAAGTGAGCTCCATAAATATTACAGTAAATGCTCTGAAACCCATCAACATTGAAATACCTTGCAAAGGGAATACATTATTTAATCATTAAACAGGATAATAATGAGTCTTTATTAAACTTTCTAGATAAACATTGTATTGACATCTAGTGGCTATAGAGGCTGATAACAGATATACTATCTTGAAAGCACTGAAGCATATTAATGTTTTTCATTTAAAATTCTCCTGAATTAAAAAAAAACAGATGAAATGAGATTGAAACTGTTGAAAAGCACTGAAAAATCATCTAGTTACTTGGAGATATATTTACCAAGCAAACAGTAAGAATTCAACCACCATTTGTTCTCACTTATTAGCCAGGTAATGTAATTTATTTTGTGGATAATCCCTCCAGTATTTCTGGTGCTAGAGGGATACACCCAGCAACGTAAGGCCAGCTGAGGTTTGAGTTCAGTGTAGGGGCCTGTGCATGCAAACCTGTGTCAAATCTGCCGCGCAAAGGGCCGCCTGGATCACCCTGGTGAGGCTCAGCCAGCCTCTAGGGCTACACTAAGCAGTGCTTGGGGCCCATACCTTGCCATATTTGAACTCAGGCACTCGCTCATTCTTTGCTGGATGCCTTGGGTTTGCTCCCTGACACCACATATGGTCCACTGAACCCTGCCAGGAGTGATCCCTTGAGAACGCACAGAGTTAGGATAAGCCTGAATATAGCTGGGGTTTGTTACAAAACAATAAACAAACACATACATGTACCAAAAATTATTAAGCTACCTCTATATATTTTCCATATAAATAAGCAATATAGAATATTCATATATTGCTTATGTATATGGATATGCTTATGTATACATATTTTTATGTACATGCTTATGTATACATATTGCTTATGTATACTTATATTATATTCAATAACATTTTCTTAAAATTGAGAGGTTATTATGAATATAGTATACAACCAATGCATTCAATATTATATTATATCATTTATTTTTATGAATGTAAACATTTTATTTTAGGCATCACAGCTTACCATTAAGATAGGGCTTCATTCATAACGCTGCCATACTACAGCTTCCGATTCCTTTCACCTTTGTCCAGGGTTCCCCAATCACACTCACTAAGGTCCTAATCTGCTTCTTTATCCCTCCCCTGTGGTAAGCTTCTTAATAAAGGTCAGTTCTCCATTTCTGTTGCTTTTCGGTTTACACCTACTTTGTTGTTCACCTATTTGTTTCTTTATATCCCTCATATGAGAAAGGATAGTCAGTCTGTCCCTCTCTTGACTAATTTCATTCATATAGAAGAAAACTGATTTCACCTTTTCTTAAAGCTGAATAGTATTCTATTGCATATATGTACTGTAGTTGAATTGTTTATAGATTTTGGCTATCTTGAATAGTGTTGTAATAAGCATAGGAGTGAAAATGTCTTTGTGTATTATGTATCTAATATATAATCTCTGCACTGTATTATAATATTTACTGTATTACTCATTTTATTTTCAATAAATTCAATGTGGGACTGGAGTGATGCCACAGAGGGTAGGGCATTTGTCTTGCAGTGGCTGACCCGCATTCAATCCCCAGCATCCCATATAGTCCCCTGAGCACTGCCAATGTTAACTCCTGAGTGAAGAGTCAAGGAGTAACTCCTAAGCATTGCTGGGTATGACCCCCAGAAGAAAAAAATCAATAAAACCAATGTGTTATATCTATCTATCTATCTATCTATCTATCTATCTATCTATCTATCTATCTATCTATCTATCTATCTATCTATCTATCTATCTATCTATCTATCTATCTATCTATCTATCTATCTATCTCTATCTATCTATCTATCTATCTATCTATCTATCTATCTATCTATCTATCTATCTATCTACCGATCTATCTATCTATCTATCTATCTATCTATCTATCTATCTATCTATCTATCTATCTATCTATCTATCTATCTATCTATCTATCTATCTATCTATCTATCTATCTATCACCTATCTATCTATCATCTTCATCATCATCATCTACCTAGACAGAGAAAGAGAGGAGAGGTTTTGACAAGTTGACAAAACAGTTACGCACATCAAGTATAAACAATGACACTGTCGTGACTCTTCCACGTTATTAGTAATAAAATTAACAAGAATATTTAAAAGAATTTTATTTTTAAAAGTAAAACAATATTAGATACACCTCATGCTACTTCAAAGAACAGGCTCAAAATGTGAAATTACTGAAGAAAGATTATGTATCTAGAAATAAAACTGCTGTCAGGATTTGAAGTCATTTCTCCAAGTTCACACACAGAAGTCATTCTTCTTTTACCTCTGTTAATTACTTGATTTAATGTTAACAAATTAAAAGCATTAATATCAGTCATATTAGTTCATTAAAAAATTCATTTGTGATATTTTAAACTCACTTCATGACAAATCAAATATTTTGTTTTCTATCAAGTTATTTTCCTAGTGTTATACTATAAGCTTGTTTCAACATTTAAGATTTGACTAAGGTATTTCAGTGACACTTTGAGGTGTTAAATAGTTTAGAAACATGATAAAACCAGAAAAGATCTCATAGGTCTCTCTCTTAAACTTAAAAACCAAAACAAAACATTGGTGACTGGGTGGGGTAGTTTTATTCTTAGAGACATTTGAAAAGCTGTTGCAGAAAACATCAGGGCAACATGTACATTTAAATTTACAAGAGAGCTGAAAACAAAAGGTGGTGACCTTCCTGGCAAATAAGAATGTAGAACTTGATAGAGGTCAAAGGAGAGAGAGAGAGGGAACAGAGTGTACAGCACCTGATGAGAAGGGCGGAGTGGGTGGGAGCACTACTGGGAGTAGGAAATGGGTGATGGTGGGTTTTATGAAGCCAGGCTTGTAGAAAAGCACAAGGCACAGGCAAAAGTAAAAGTTGAAGGCAAATACATTCTTTTTTATCATTTCCCAAGTAAGTTAACAATTTACATAATCAGACTATTTAAACATACACATATATATAAACATACATATATATAAACATACATATATATAACAATATATATATATAACAATATATATATATATATATATCCAGACAGATGCATGGTTTGTTCTGTGTCTTTCTAACTCTTATTATTGTCTGACCCAGTATTATCAGTTTGAGTCACTGATAAAATGAGTGAGCTGAGAAAAAATAAGAACAGGCAAGAGACACTGTATTTCAAAGGCTTACAGTATTTCCAAGAAATCTAAAAATAGTGATACAGCCCTCTGACTACAACCTTTAGTGTTTTAACTAAGGACTATTAAAAATTCTCAAGGCACACTTTCTTCTGTACTTCTAATTGTGGGGTTAGCTTGGGGCTGAAGGAACTTCTGGGAAAATGGGGAATAGGGACACAAATTCAAGGTTTGAGTTTAAGTAGCATGGTGATGAGGTTTCTCATAATAAGGAGGCGAAATGACAAGAAGTCAGAGAGTCACATTTTGTACAGGGAAGTGATGAGCCTATGGGAAAGAGAGAGAGATTTAAAAAAACTGGCATCTGAAACAGAGAAGTCCACAATAATGATATAAAAAATCACTAAAAGTCTTAACTTAGCTCTTGGATGAAGATTGAAGAAAGGAACAGGAGTCTGCCTGTGGGTTTTTGGATATAGAAAAGAAATAGGTAACACTGAAAAGAACCTTTTCCCTGCTTAAACCGGCAATAAGATGCCGAAGACGGCTAAAGATAGGAAATTGAATAAGAGCTGGAAACTCAGAGGGATAACAGTTGATCTGTAGTAATTTAGGGGATGAAAGAGTATAAAAAGGGAAAATAAGAAAGAAGTTGAGAGTGGATGTGAGGCTGTATCGAGTCTGGCACGATCCCTGAGTACGATGATGCGATTCTTCTCAGCAAAGACAGCAGATGAAGCCGCTGTGTACCTGAAATCGGCTGCCAGAAGAATCATTTCTTTATGTATAGGGGAGGACATTGACGTCTTTTCCATTGAAATTAGGTCAGGAGGGGAAAGCTAAGTAAGAAAATATAAATAGGAAAAACAATTGCATTTCCCAATTTTACTGCATGTTTGAACTCCAGAAAAAACTAGAAAAAAACAAAACAAAACTGTAATGCCGGGCTGTGAACACCAAGAAATCAGAAAGTTTGGGGTAGGTGCCAAGTCTCTAATTTTCGGGGGGTTTGGGGGTCGTACCCAATGGTGCTCAGCGACCACTCCTGGTAGGCTCTGGGAAACCCTATGGGAAGCCTAGTTGGCCAAGTGCAAGGCACATGTCAGACTCCTCCTCTAATTTTTTTATATTTAAAGTTTTTTTAATTAAATACCAACCTAGAACTGAACCTCCTCTAATTTTTTAAGACCCTTCAGGTAAATCCAATTTTCTACACGAAAAGAAGAACACTAAGAGAGCATATCTTGAAATGTTGGAGGATGTTTAGCTGAGCTGATGGCAAATGAATCAGTCAGAAAGAACAGCATAGGGGCCTGAGCGATAGCCCAGCGGGTAGGGCGCTTGCCTTGCACGCCGGCTGGCCTTGTGCCGGCCTGAGTTTGATCCCCAGCATCCCATATGGCCCCGAGCACCGCCAGGAGTAATTCCTGAGTGCACAGCCAGGAGAAACCCCTGTGTCCCAAAAAGTAAAAAAAAAAAATTGAAAGAAAGGACAGTGGAGACTGTGTCATGCTATGCAAGTGTGGCTTTTGAGTGAGCCACAGAAATTCTGACACTACCCACTCATTGTGTGGTTCTTATTTTCTTGACCTCTGACTTCCACTGAGGCTCCATGACAGGTTAGGCTTTGTTATGGTGACTCATTGGATTTTCTCTTACTATCTTGGGATATTAACATACTGAGCACATAAATTACAGAACTTTTATGTCATTTGAAAAATGAAAAATGCTAGGTTGATGAAAACTTGGCATAAATTAGTCACAACATATTCAAAAATGCAGCTTGAAAGCTGAGCTACACACAGGATATGCATAAAATTCTGATGTGGTGCATATTTCGTGTGCAGGGTATTGAATTTGTGCTATGGGCTTTTAAATATTAACAACTTATGAGTTATCAGAAAAGCTTCCATTTAAATTTGTGACGTGACTTCAAGTGACACATTTTGCTCTGTTTTGGTGCCTTAGAACAGCTTGTATGCACTGTTGTCACACAAACTGCTTCCCATGAGAAGTCAACTCTCATCAAAAAGTCCTGAAAAATGATGGCATGCTCCTTATTTTCCTTTGATTAGGCTTGTTTAATTCTGTATTATCTGCCTTTGCTTTGATGCCAAACAAGATTAAAATTTCAAGTATAGTATTCTAAATTTATAATGTGAATTTAAAACAAAATTACTTATAAGAAACCAATTTCAGCACCTAGGGACTAGACTGAGCAATTAGCATAATTTATACCAAGGAAGATAGTTTCCCTAATTATTTGTGGTAAATTATCAATTACTGATCAATGGTGTTATCATTTCCTCTAATTATTTCCCTAGGGTAGCTTCCCTGGATACATATATGTGTATCCAGGGAAGCTACCCTAGATACATATATATTTCTGATATATATAGATATATATATATCTATATATATCAGAAAGCATTATTACATTTCTTTTCTTTAAAAAATACATATTTGGGCCGGAGCGATAGCCCAGTGGGTAGGGCGTTTGCCTTGCACGCAGCCGGCCTGTGCTGGCCTGGGTTCGATACCCGGCATCCCATATGGTCCCCCGAGCACCGCCAGGAGTGATTCCTGAGTGCAGAACCAGGAGTAACCCCTAAGCGTTGCCGGGTGTGACCCAAAAAGCAAAAAAAAAAAAAAATAAAAATAAATAAAAAATACATATTTTACTTGTTTTTAATCTGTGAAGAACCCAAATCTAAACCTTTACTACTGAGAATTTCTCTGAGATCTTAAATATTTAAGTCTTAAATATTTAAAGCAAAAACTGATCAGATACATGACGGCACAAGAAATTTGTTCTACAAATGTCTAAAATATTGCAGTGTTATTTTCCTATTAATTTTGATCAACTTTTATTAAACTTTTGAAATAAAAGGTTCATTTACACTTTATAGTGTAACAGTTTAAGCATTAGTTCCTTTCCTTACATATCTAGTTCTTTTCTATTAAAACCAAGGGCAAAGCCTGCAAACACTAACCTTACATTTGAATTCCTAGTGACTCCTCCTATTGTCTCATTTCTGTTTGAACCTGTCAATCAATGGTGAAAAGTGCTAATCACTCCCAGAAACCCCAATCTTGCTCACAAAAGTACCAGTCACTGAAAAAATAATACCGATTGGTCATGGATGGGCAGGAAATCTCACTAGGGATCTCACTGCACAATGGAGTTTATTAAGTCCATTTTGTTCAAGTCCAGCTCTCGCTGCATGCAGAGGTTTGGAACTTTAATTTCCAAGTCAGCTAAAACTGGTGAAGGTAACTTATATTCATTAGCCAGCTCTGACTGAAGCGCTGTGAAATCTCTTGGTTAGTGCTTATGGTTCTCCATAATAGCAGCAACATTTGTTTTGCTCTTATGCATCCTCATTTTTAAAGAGGGGAGAGACTTAGTTGTATGCGAGTTGTTTTAAATCTTTAATTGGTTCATTTTTTTTCCCAGCTGCTTATTATTTTCAAACTTTGTTCTTTTAAATGACTAAACAGCCACTAGAAAGAAATTTCCCATTAATTCTTCCTCTGCACCACTGCCTCCCTCCCTTCCCTCTGGCTGCATTTATTACTAAAACGCAGTTATGATTTGAATATATAGTCATAAAGTACATTTGCTTCTGGTCACACAATGGTATGAAGTTCAACAGTCTTACTGTCCACATTACGCAGAGCACTAACTTTTCTTCTGCTCCTCTCTCTCCTCCCTCCCTCTCTCTCTCTCTCTCTCTCTCTCTCTCTCGCTCTCTCTTTCTCCCTCTCCTGCTTATTTGCTCTCTGTGAGGTGGCAGCTACAGGGGGCTGGTGTGAAGGAAAAAGAGGAAGACAGTACTATCATTAAAGAATAAACAGTAATTACCTTGTTGAAATCTCTAGAGTGATTGATTACCTCTCCAGCTTATAAGAACAGGCCTGGGAATATACAATAATTGATTTCTATTACTTATGTGTTTTCCTTTTAACTTTCTGAAGAAGCAATGTAGTTTAATTGACTTTAATTTCAGATTACGTATTTTTATGACTTCTTCTACAGTTGGTTAGGAATTAGAATGAATAGAGTTTGTTAGCCCCATGAGGCATATTGTTTGTTGAACGTGGGAAGACACAACACGTGTGTGTGTATGTGTGTGTGTGCGTGCTGTGGTATCATAAGCTGTATGTCATTACATATCTTCCACATACCACTTGGTTACCTTTGTCTTATAATGTAGATGGCTGTCAGATTTAAGGTGGCTTAAAGGAAATCCCAGGGGTTTTCAAAAATGGGAGTGTTATTAGAGGTTACAATAAGTTCTGGCATAGGCACAATAGTGATGAAACCTCTTCAATGCAAGCGTGACAGATATATATATGGGACAGTCCCTTGAGCAGGGTCAAGCTGGGCACCATCAGACATAAAATTGTGCTGTTCCTGCTGCGATAGCATGGGTGTACTCATGTTCCAGGGAAATTGCGGGAATTGAATTTAGTTAACCTATACCTTCAACTTATACTTTGACATCATGAAAATCAGGCATGATTTGGAATAACTGTATGTCTTTTGCTGGCTGGGAAATTGAGGCATGGATTGCTACATAATGTATCCAGGAGAAAAGGAATCAAATTATAGCCAGACCCCTGCACTTGACAAAACTGACAGTGACTTGGGCTAGATAATATTTGCCATTAAATGAAGTAGAAAGGATGGTATTTTTTGAAGCACTGGATCTCTTGGCTTTCTGAAAATTACTTTCAGAATACTTTTCTGACACTTTCACATTTTTTACACTGTATATTCATCTCTAATATCAAGTTGTAAAAGTGATTAATTGCCTTTTTTTTGAAAAAATATTTTTGTTTTTCAATTTTTATTTCTATTGTGCAGTTCAGTATCTGGCACATTTTAAGTGACTGAAAAAGGTGCTAGTACGCTGACTGTATAAATCAGGGAAATGCTAAGATGTCCATTTTTCTTTGGATTAAAATGATTAGAATATTATTTATTCATTGTTACTATGAACAAAGCAATGTTATAAAATAATAAAAGACAGTAGAACTCAATAGTAAAATCAGTTCTCTAATTTCAATAACACAAAGGAATTGCCTATACCAAATTGGGAACCCGAATCCTAGGAGCTAGTGGACCAATACTGGCAGATCCAGAAAGCTATTTTCTCCTACATACCACTGTGAGCTAATTTTGTAAGTGAAAAAATCTAGCAAATAATCATGTTATTATGCTCTGCAAATAAAAGGCAGTATTTTCTGAATGAAAAACTTTATCCTCCATCTAACGACTGAGAAAAAATTATTTTATTGTAACATATGTAAAATATAAATTAATTTTAATATCAAATTTAATATTTCCTCATAAAATCAAGAACATGTACTAAATAGCCAAAACTCAAATTAGTTTCTAACCTATATACTTTCCTAATAAAAATATGGAAATATTCCCAGAATTCAATTCTAAAGGTCCCAGTACTGTAAACTCTCGGAGCTCACTTCACTGAATAATTTTCTATTGAAAGAATAATTACTTTTGTGTTCACGCTATTTTGTAGACTTTTTTTTTTTTTTTTTTTTTTTTTTTTCGCGGACCCGCTCCACCGTTACCCTTTCGGCCCTAGACTGTAATATTTGTAACACTAGGAAATCTTTTTTTTTTAATTGGAAACTGTCCTCTCAATAGTAAATCACTTCACAAACAATGAAATGGATCTAAACAATGTAGCTGAAATCTGTGACCACAGATACCAGGGTATCATTTGGACAATGCCACCAATAGCATGAGTGACATTTGATGGTGGAACAGTGGGCAACTGGTACTTAGTGGTCTTGCGCTTTGTCAAGTATTCCATTCGCTTTTTTTCTCCCTGGTGACTATTTGTCATTCTCAGAAGACTACAGACTTCCCTTCCCCTGGACCTTTTTGAACTCTGCTGTCTTTGAACATCATGGATATTGCAAAAGAAACTATTTACTAGGCAGTAATTATATGCCACCCCTCATGTAAAGGTAAATGATAATGAGGTATGTGTGAAGAATAGGCAGCTCTGTCAGAGGGAAAAGAGCCGCTTTTAAATCTTTGAGCCATACAAAATGCCTTATAGACTTGTTCTGGAGTAACTGTATCAATTAACCACGCTAAAAGCCCTAACTCAGATGGGCACTGCACACAGCATGTCTACTGGTGTTTTATTATCAAGTCCATTATGATGAGTTCTTGTCCTAGACAAAGGGAGAACAGAAAAAGAATTCAGGCTGACAAATTAGACTTGAAATCAGTTTCATTTACATAACGACTGGAAGTTCATTAATAACAGAGTTTTAATTATTCATGCTCTTGTTTCACTAGATACAGCAGTTTTCCCCCTGCTGTGCGGGGATGTCTGGATTAGCTAAAATGAACCTTAGCAAAGTGATAGGCTGCCCAGATACTCAGATGCTTTTCTATTTTCACACCACCAGAGATGGGGGAGGGAGAAAAAGGGAATGTGTACAAATTGGGACTAAGTAATGAGGGAAGGCGGGGAGACAAGAGGCAGACCCCAAAGAAAGGAAAGAAAAGCTAGCATGCACAATTCTTTTGGTCCTGTATTACATACTTGAAGGAAAAAGAAAGAACAACGCAACTTTTATAAATTTGTACTTGTTAGGAGCTTCTCACTAAACTGATAACATTTTAAGTACCGATCACTTCAAGAACTTCATCTGGATTGTACCATCAAAAGAATGGTGCATGTTCAATTATTTATTTGTTTATTTATGTATTGCTTTTTTGGGTCACACCGGCGACGCTCAGGGGTTACTCCTGGCTCTGCACTCAGGAATTACTCCTGGCTGTGCTCAGGGGACCATATGGGATGTCGGGGATCGAACCCAGGCCAGCACAGGCCGGCCGCGGCAAGGCAAATGCCCCACCTGCTGGGCTATGGCTCGGCCCGACAATTATTTATTTTTAATATAGGGGCATCAATAGAATTTATTTGGGCTTCCTTGATTTTTAATAGTAATTTTGAAAAGGAAAACAGAAGAAACGCGATCAGGGATTTAGTTCATTGTTAGAATGAATGCCCTGCATGTCTGATGCTTGATGAATTTATGTCCGTGTGCATACACAAACATGCGCGTGAGCACTCACACACATGATGAGAAAGTTTCCTCCCTCTCATATTCTCTGAGAAACAGGTATTAAAATTGGCTTTAGTGCAGCTCTCTTTTAATGAGAGCAGCAGTGATATTTTCATTGTTACTAGTACTCAATAATGACACTAAGAGTGCTTTCCTGCAAAGACTGAAGCTGTTTTTATACACATCAATCTCCTGATACAGCCTCAGCACTACCTCATGAAGTAAGTAGTTCAGGGCCCATTGGGCAGGGATTACTGCACTTCTGGTTCATTTGTTGCCTATATATCTTACTGACTAATTTAGGTAACTCACAAAAAGGGAATCCATGACAAATAAAAACAAGATTCAAACGTTCCCAACACCTTATTATCTCAGTGAATTGGGGTAAAAAGCCAGAGGTGAAATTCTCCTCATTTTGAAATCAGACAACAGCTGCAGCTTGGCTTTCCATGGCTGTCTTTAGAACAGCTTTTTAACAAAAGTTCCCAGTTTAGGGAACCGGCAGCTACAACAAACAGTAGAAATATACTGAAGAAAAAAACGTCAGCATGGAGAAGTCATATTTAACAAGACCTGACTGAGTACCAAAAGCTTTGTCTATGTTCTCTTGCTTGACTTAAACTTCACAAAAAATATTATGTCCACTTTACTGAGAAGGAAATTAATCCTCAGAGAGACCAAGCATGTAGCTAGTAAAGGAGGGCATAACAATTGAATTTATGTCTGTATAGCCCCAATTCTCCTCTGCCACATATAAATATGAAGACAGTGATCACAATATTTTCAATGGGGAGCATTTACATTTTCTATGCAATTTGCTACGCTTTTATGTGTTAATTTCCCTTACCACCTCACAATATTTTTTCTATGAACTACAACAGTCTGTATTTTCAGGCTATGGATATCTTTCTTAGTTCTTGACTAACTAGAAAGTCATAAAAGTCAAATATTTAAACAGTTAATAATACACTTGGAAATCCTCAGGAGCAAGAAGCTAATATGAACAAGGCCTATTTCTAGTAACAGAATAATTGAGTAAAAATTAGACTACTCTACCTGGTAACTTTAAGTCAAATGCCACATTTGTAGATCACATAGGGAAAAAATTAATCAGTAGAAGCTGCCAGCTCTCATTACTTTAAGTTTGCTTCTAAGTGAGCATTTTGTCCAGGTACTGTGAAGGGCAATTATGGACTAATTAAGCAAACTTTTCCTTCCTTCCTTCCTTCCTTCCTTCCTTCCTTCCTTCCTTCCTTCCTTCCTCCTTCCTTCCTTCCTTCCTTCCTTCCTTCCTTCCTTCCTTCCTTCCTTCCTTCCTTCCTTCCTTCCTTCCTTCCTTCCTTCCTTCCTTCCTTCCTTCCTTCCTTCCTTCCTTTCCTTCCTTCCTTCCTTCCTTCCTTTCCTTCCTTCCTTCCTTCCTTCCTTCCTTCCTTCCTTCCTTCCTTCCTTCCTTCCTTCCTTCCTTCCTTCCTTCCTTCCTTCCTTCCTTCCTTCCTTCCTTCCTTCCTTCCTTCCTTCCTTCCTTCCTTCCTTCCTTCCCTTCTTCTTCTTTTCTCTTTTTTTTTGTGGAGCTGTCAGTTATACATTTCTGACAGCAATTCTGGTTTAAGGTTTAGTTTTAGTTTTTTTTTCATTTCTTCATTCTTAAATAGATTCCTCCTCAACCCTGTTTTAAAGCTATATATTTTTGAGTGTTTAATTGCTGCCTTAGAGTGATTAGAAATTCTTAACACATTTATACAATTTATATTTTTATATCTCTGAAATATATAAAAATATCAAAGTACAAAGATGTGCCCAAGAAAAAAAAGATGTTTTGAAGAGATAAAACAAGATTCTTTACCAACATACAGTTTAGATTTTTTTAAGTAATAGATATGAAGAAGCCAGAATTAGTGTATGTAGCAGACACATTGCTGATACCTTGTGTCACTGAGATGACAGAGATGACAGTTGCTTAACAATTTAACACTAATCATTTAACTAGAGATGGTCTTCTACATCTCTGCTTCAAGATCACTACAAAAATTTTTTTCTGAAAAAATACAGCAAAACAAAACCCTCTGAAAGGATAACATCAACTAATTATTATTTTTTTAAAAGCCTTTTAGTGCTCAGTGGAGGATTTGTTTGCTCTGCTTTACAAATATACTTAGTTCTATTTTATGAACTCTGGTGCTTTTTTTCAAAATTTAGATATATTGCCATAGGACAAGGGAAACAATGGAAGGTTGTATGGGAAAGAGGAGTCAGAGGAGACATCTGGATTGCGTTGGATCTGGCAGCTAGCTTGCTCCCCTGTCCTGTTAGGTAGGTGCTGCCCTGGGCAAGCAGGAGGGATCTGCTTTGCTGCTATTTGATGTCCAGGTGCAAGTATTCACTCATCTAAATCCTGACCACATGCTGTTATACATCTGCATAAGCTGGGCCGTTTCCTTTTGAACCTGATATAAAGCGCACTACTGATAGAGAGAGGCATGCCAGACAGTTCTGATGCAGTGGACACTCCAGAAATTCTGCAGGGAAGACTAAGGCCCCAAAACTTGGACCACAGAAATGTTTCTTACAGTTCTTTTCCAGTCATGACTTATACGTTGCTCAATGTGTCATTTACAGACAATGTGATAGACACCAGGGGATCAAGTGTTTTTAGTCTTGTTCCTGACTATTTTGTTGGTCCTTTATAAAGCAAAAAGAAGAGGACTGGCCTTATAGCCCAGCGGTTACTTCCCTTAAGCATGGTCAGGATTGAACTGCCGCTTAAGACCCATCTTTAAAGTAAAAGAAGTGAGGTTGCTCTTCAAACTGCTACAGGCATATTTGATCTTTAGGGAAACTTTTGTTAAATAAACAAATTATGTGACCCAACATTAAGGTATGTATGATGAATGAGCTCTAAAGATATGCTAAATAACACTGTGCTAGTAGCTCACAATACCATAGTGTCTGCTTAAAAAAGAAATTGCTCGGGAGACAGGACAGGGGTCAAGGAACTTCCCTTTCATGCGCCTATCGAGTTCAGTCCCCAGTAGCCCATGGTCCTGAGCACTGGCAGGAGTGCATCCTGGGCACAGAGCCAAGAGTAAAACCTGAGCACTGCTGGAGACTACCCTATCCCTCCCTCCCCAATGTTAAAAAGTTAGCATTCATATTAAATGCTCTTAAAACAAAACAGAACAAACATTTCTACTAGCCTTTTCACGAAAATGGTACCAACAGCCAAGAAGGAAGCCCCCTGCTCACCCAAAACCAAAGCTTTGAAGACAAACAAACAATGATGAATGGCATCGACAACCACAAATAAGCCGCCATACCTTCCCTTCTGATGGGCCAAACCACACTGAACAGAAAACTCAAATATGCTCACAAGATCACCCTCAGGAGAAAAAGCTTGATCATTGTGTCATCATCAAGTTCTCTCTGGCCACTGAGTCTGCCATGAAGATAGAAGATAACAATGTATTTGTGTCCATCGTGGATATCAAAGTTAACAAGAAACATCAAACAGGCTTTGAAGGAGCTCTCGACTTAAATGGCCAAGGTCAACGCCCTGATTACACTTAAAAAGGGAGAAAGGAGTATATGTTTGGCTCGCATGTGGCTATGATATCTTGAGGCTGCTAACAAAATTGGTATCATTTAAACAGTCAACTGTCTAATTCTAAATGTATTTTTCACCATATTTTTGAAAAGCCAAAACCAAAAAATCTATTAACCACTGGCAAACTGCTATTTTCCAATACATCACAATTTGCTCAACAGACGAAAGTCTACATAGAATTGCTGATTTGTGCATTTGGGCAATATCAGATTCTCAATTTTCCCATTTGTAAATGAAAATAGCAATCGCCATAGTGGTTCTTTTTAACTATTCACTAAAACATAGGTAAAGCATCACAGTAGCTTAGAATATGAAGTTATTGGCAATACCTGACAGGATGTTTGATTGACAGTTTTGTTCATTGGGAATTCAATGTATAATTTGTAGGTACATAAATCTCAGAGTGGCAAACTAAAAGCATTTGTGATTTGCTCTCAGGAATGAGATCAGTCATATTTGCAGGGATGTCTCCTGTTCTGAAGTGATATGGAGACTGAACTGAGCTTTTGAGTATGAGAACATATTGTGTGGCAGAAATTTTGAAAATGTCCACCAATCTTTCATTACACATCTCCAGCACATTTTATTTTATTTTATTTTATTTTTTTCATTTTCACACTAAAATTTTCATTGCCATAAATGGAAAACTAGTTTAACAGTTGCCCCAAACAATTAAAACAAGCAGGAAATCAACACAGTGAAAACGCCAAGTTCTTAGGAGGTGATGAGGAGGAAGGGTGGCCTGCGGCTGCAGTCGCCAGTCAGGTCGGTGCTGGGGCTCCTCCCGGGGCAGGTGGTGCTCCCTTGCTCTGCTGTCCACCTGCTCTCCTCTCTCCCTAGAGAGAGGTCTGAAGTATACTCACTGCAGCAATGCTGGCAGCAGCCCCCAGAGCTCACAGCACCGAGGAGGATAAAGATCTGGTTGCTCTGCTGGGCCCGTGGCCTTTCGGATCTTTCACTGGGCTGAGCGTCCTTGTGGCCCCTCCAGCTTTGGTTGGGGTCCGCGTCCTTCGCTCTGCCTCTTTCACAGACTGGCAGTGGCTTCCTGCCGTGAGGCTCTCTAGAGCTTGGCTGCTACAGCTGCATGGCTTCCTGCTCCACGGACTGGTCAGGGCGGCCGGGTACTTCTCCTGCTGGTCCAGGGTGGAGGGGAAGTGGAAGTCGGCTCCCATGGCAGCAGACATCATGGCCTCTAGGCTTCGCTGCTCTTGGACCCCGAAGCAGTAGCCATTGGCTTTATCCACAGCCTGCAGGACACGCTGAATGCTGTCCTTATCCTGGATGTTGAGAGGGATGAAGGAGACCAGGCTGTAGTCTTCAATAAGCTGCACCAGTTTCTCATTCAGCTGTCGGTAATGTCGGAAGAAAGGGTCAGAAGCCAGGTGGTCGAGCAGGTAGGACAGGTCAAGGACCTCTGTGTAATAGTCCAGGTTGAAGGCCAGTTTCCCATAGTGCTCAATGAGGTCCATCTTGGAAAGGAGGTTGACGTGGGGCAGCTCCACATGCAGCATGGTGGCCAACGAGGTACACAGCACCGAAATGAACTTGGCCGGGTCTGTACCAGCACATTTTATATGCAGTCTAATATCTGAAAACCGTATTGACTGGAAATGTTACCTCATGTTTCTAGGTTATCTTTTAGCATTTAAGTTACTAAAAAGACTTTAAAAGTAACAAGTAAAGGGGCGCAGCGATAGCCCAGCGGGTAGGGTGTTTGCCTTGCACGTGGCTGGCCCATGCCGGCCTGGGTTCCATCCCTGGCATCCCATATGGTCCCCGAGCACCGCCAGGAGTAATTCCTGAGTGCAGAGCCAGGAGTAACCCCTGAGCATTGCCAGGTGTGACCCAAAAAGCAAAAAAAAAAAAAAATAATAAAAGTAACAAGTAAAGGTTTAAAAATAGTTTTACTGTTGATATTTTATAATTTTACAGAATTTTTGTTATCATTCAATAAGCTATTATGTTAATATTATTAAATTAACAAGTAAAAACCTAATTTCTTATATTTATAAATAATATATACTTTAAAAATAAAAAATGTTTTAAAAGAAAAAAAATGTAGAAACAAAAAGCTAGATAGTATTGAATGTCTAACATTTTTTGTCTCATAAGAACAGAGAGCTATATTTTCCTTTTGTAGCATTTAAAATATTTTTTTTAAAGAGGAAAATTAAGTTTTCATTTTCCACATTAACTTACTATTGAGCAAAGTGTTTTGTTTCTATATTGAGTACCATGGTGAATTTAATAATTTCAGTTATAGTGCAAAAAAAAAGGTAAAGGCCAAGGAGAAAAAGATTTTTCTCAGCACTTACAAAATTTTTCTTACTTCATTTTGTCACGTCTGAACTTAAAGAAATTTTTGTGTCTATACATTTAATAAGCTTTGCTAGTAATGGATGGAAAGTAAATTTAGCACCATAGTGGGACCCTTTTGGATGTTATTTCAAGTATCCAAATGATAAGCAAAATTTGAATCAAACTTATAGTTGTGTGCAGTAGATTTGAGTCCCAGTATGGATATGACAAGGGAGAGAAGAAGGGAGGTAGAGAGAAGATACAGGGATAACTGTGGGGGGGGGGGGGGGGGGGGGGAATCTAGGACACTGCAGAAAAAGATCCAACGGTAACAAAAAAGGAATGGGGAGGAGGAAGGCAAAGTGGACAGCAAGGAAAAGGCATAGAACAGAGGCAGGGAATGGGATGATGAATCATTTGAGGAAACTTCAGTAAAATCAGAACTATTTTGTGAGACCTGGAGAGATAGCACCATGAGCAAAACACTTGCCTTGCAGGCAGCTAACATGGTTCATCCCCAAGCACAGCTACAGTGATCCCTGAGAGAACCTCTGGGCACTGCTGCATGTATGATCCTTGAAGAGAAACAAAAAAAAAAAAAAAGAAAAGAAAAGAAAACGATTTTGTGGCAGGGGCGTATAAAAGGCAAGATCAAATAAAAGCATCTAAAATGGAACATCTTGGTAATGTTTTGCCTACCTATGTTAAATGTTGTAGCTTGCTGAGGAAAATAGGATGTGATAAAAATACAAACAGAAATTTCATCAACAAATGGATATTTATGGAGCAGCCCTATGGCTAAATTCTGTGAAACATTTAACTAAGCAACAGAAGATGATTTGAATACAAAAATAATTTTTATAATACAAACATCTGCCCTTTCTTTAAATATATTCTGTGCAAATGATTTAAAATACACACTTAAATTGTTCATCGAATAGTTTGTTGATAGTCTTTGCAATAAATTCGAACGGGTTGTATTTAAATTAATTAGATGTTTACATAATGCTAAACATCAAAACACCTGTGATTTTTTACATATCTCATGCAGCACCCATCTCTTCCTCTTTCCAATCTTTTTCTAAAGTCTTTAAGTCAAAATGTCTTAAAAAATTCTGATTCGCTTTAGTGTTTCAAGCTGAGTCTGTAATGACAAACTATGATTGCATTTGTGCTAACACTCTGATAAAAACCCTTTGACCAATAAGGTGCCTGAAAGAGAGTATAGCCAATAGAATGTTTTCCTGTGTATAAGCCACCAGAGCTCAAAGCATGGCTCAATGCAGAGGGTCTCCAAACCCTGCCAGAGCCAGGAGGAAGCCCTTAAAACAGCTGGGGGTGGTCCCCCAATTCAGAACATATACACTATTTTGAATATGCACAATTTTGATTGCCTTCTTTTCTATGCTCTCTTAAATGACTTCTTCAACTCCTACAGGATAGGGGTGAAAGCCATCTGCATCCTCCTTTATGGTCTAATGGATACTTGCCTTTGGGGCATGTGGACAATGCAGTACTGTGCACTGCCTGCTATCACCACACTGCAGACCTATGGAAAAGAATTGTTGCGTGTATATGGAAGCAAGCTAGTTTTATTTAAAGAAATTTATTTGGAGAAAAGTGAAGGGAGAGAGATTAATACACATTCAAGAGAGAAAATGAGTTTCTTTCTAAGAAAATGGCAGAATTTTTTTAGCTATCACCCCTCTTCAAGGGAGGCAGCAGTGGCATAGCAGGTACTGTAGCACCTGGTGACAGATGGGCAGCGGGTCCAGGCTGGACCACATCTAAAGTGGTCCACATCCTTTGCATTTTGCTTTCTCGTTAGTCATCTAATGCTTTTCCTTCATTCACCACTTCATTCACCTTCATCCTTCATCTTTTCTTCATCCACCCCCGACTTCTGAAAGGAAGGTTCCTTGGGGCAGATATCAGGTCTGTTTCATTAGTTCTTTGATATAGCTATAACCAAAGGATAATCTCTCTCTCTCCGTGTGTTTGTGTGTGTGTGTGTAAAAGTTCTAATTCCAACTTTCAGCTTTATAATAAACTTTCTCTTCATCTTTACAAGAAGTGCCTTCTCTTTCTCTTTTTAGTTTAGGTTTCTCATCACTAAACGTTATATGAAGTGAGATGCCAAGAAGAAGTCAGGTGTGATATGCCTGGTCCTATACTAGACTCCTGACTTTCTGGTTCTATATTAGTATCTCTAACTTTGTTGTTTCAAGTGCAATTCCAGGATGACACATATCTTAGAGTTAGGGAACTTGGACAGCTTTAGTTTTGAGACAACTAAGCAAACCTGATTCTGGTTCAGTAGTCAGAAGTGACAGAAAATAAGAGCAAGAAGCACTCCAGCTATCATGACCCAAGATGAAAGAGTTGCTTTTAATTTCCGAAGTTTTGTTATACGGCATTTCAAGTGGGGAATCCATTTACTGCCCTGCTCTTACATACACTCACCAGGTGTTTATCAGCGGAGCACTAAACTTCCCCTGGTTGGTGGACTCCAAGAGGAAGTCTTCAGGTAGGTTTAATGTAGAAGATTAAGACTGCATTAAGATTAAGTCTGAAATGTTCTGCTACCAATTAGCCCTCTAGTATTTCTGTAAGCCTTGAATTTTTGATGCGATCAATGACACCAGTGGAGCCATCATCTGTGGAGTGGTTATTAAAGATATAAAAATCAATACAAAGATGATACTTGGAAATCTATATCACGAGATAATGAATCACCATGAGAGTCAACTAAGAAGAATGTCAGCAAACCAAACAAGGGTTTGTGCATAACAAAGTATTTCATGGGAGTAGAACTCAAGCTAAATTTTGCATGAGACAGAAGTCTTCAGGCCACATTTATGATACTTTTGCATGACAAGGTTTTTATGAGATGAAGCCTAACCAGGCAAAGCTCCTCTGGTGCATCTGAAAAGGGGGGAAAAATAAAAAGGAAGAAAAAAAAAGAGAGTGCAGATTGAGATGTTCAGGACTGAGCCAATAATAGCATGATTTAACTTTAACGACAAAATAGCATCAAAACTTTCTCTCTCAGTAATCCTCATTCAATTTCTTTTAAATGAAACATTATTTGCCTGCACCTTAAGTCTGTAAGTACTGATTGTTATTGGAGCTGTGTATTGGAGCTTCACAGAATAGTCCAAATTTAATTTGAACTGGGGATTGATTTCGTTTTCTTCAAAGGAAGATTTTTTTCCCTTCCAAAATTGAGCTAGTGCATGACTTTGCAAGTTCATTTTGGTTTTCTCCTTGACACAATTGTAAGCTGACAGGAGAACATTTTATGTGTTTTATCCTTTAGGGACATCACCACGTTGCTAATGATTCTACAAATGACTGCGAGCTATTCCTTGGCTTTAGCGATATGGATTCCCTATGATATTTGTATCATTTGCTGTCAGAAAAAGCAAAAATGAGCAAGCCTGCCACAGCCACCAGCCCACTAAACTGTAGTATGTTTATAGAATATAGAATTTTATGCTTGAGATTTCAATTTACAACTATATAAATAAAGTTTTATGGAGAGGGATTAAGAGCGGGTGTGTTTTTGTGTATATTGGGTGGTGCAAAGTCATAAATGTTTCTATTTCCTTCTTTTCCTAGGCACATATCTTAGCTGCTCCTTAGAAGTCTTAAGTGGCAGTTGTTATGGAAGAACATGTCCATAATCTCAGTGCACAAGCCTATAACAGCAAAGTCTGGCTTTTCATTAATCAGTAAACTTAACTGATTTACAAGAAATGTATTATTTCTTAGAGTTTTTCATCTACTTCTCACCCTGGTGCCAGCACAATTTCCAGAAAATAAAACAATGGTTAGTTTATGCTATTGCATATTAAGTTTGGTTTGCAATGCACATTTCAAAGGTTGATTAATCCAATGTGAGTTGTCTTGGATTCGGTCAGGGTGGAATTCCCACAGTCAGTTTTTTTCTTCTAAGGTATCACATAACAATAAGAAGCTAGGCACACCTTGTATAGTTTTAACAAGTCTTTGCAGTTTTGACTTAATTTGTTTCCCCTCCCTTTACCCTTGAGGCTACCAAAGCAAATGAACCATTCAGTAGCATAAAACAAGCGGAATTAGTTTAGACTTCAATAAAACACAGACCTCTTGCTGGCAGTGACTGCCCTGATGTCGACTGTGTACAGTTTAAAATATTTCAGTATCTTGATAGCCCTGACACCTCATGATTATGCTCTTGAACCCCCATCACTCTGGAACCTCAACAATCACAGCTGTTCCTTTTTCAAGTACTTACTCAATGGTACCAATACTTTGGCTCCTTTATCTGTGACAAATCTATGCAACAGCTTAAAAACAAACAAACAAACCTGCAGTTTTCCAGTAGTTTTAGATTCAGGGTTCATTTGGATAGTATCTGATATCTCTTCTATATCCCAGCAGAGAAAATAATAAAGATTTAAAAATTATATTCTTGTTTGCAAGAAGCATCTGGGAAGAATTTAAGGAAACTTTTTTTTTGTAAAATGAAAGGTTTTTTTGCATCTCCTCCAAGATATGAAATACTCCAGTCTTCTTAAATCACTAATCTTGGTTATTTGGGGATGGGCTTTGATAGCTAGGAGGATATTATTTATTAAATTGCAAACAATTCATGATGATAAGTAAGATAGTGGATGCTGGGGATATCTTCTGTAGCAAGGAAATTTTAAGAAAAGTACTCGGTAAGACCATAAAACTTTCCTGTGTGATCTGTGAGGTCATATACTGAGTGATTTTCTAGGGAACATTGGTTAATGTCTTTAGACTTTGGCTGGCAAGCAAACACAAACTGGGTAAATAATTCCGCTTGAATAAATAATCATGAATTATTATAGTTTTCTTCATTTGTTTTGTGCTTTCCCAGAGGTACTAGGCCAACTAAAACTACATCTAGTGGTACTTGGTAGGTCATTACGTGCTGAACATGGACCCCAGAGCTCTGAGCATGACACACATGCATTCCAGGTCTTTGAAAGACTCCCCACTACTCCCCAAATATTACTCTTTGTAGATGGAAGAACTAAGATGCATGGCAACTGCCTAAGAATAAAGTTCTTCCTAATTGGCAAAATGATAAAATACTAAACATAAACAGTGGACAGATAAGTCACATGGAGAAAGTTAAATTTCAGAAAATGTGTTTACCAGATAAAAACTAATATGGCCTTGAAAAAATGAGCTGGGAGGCACAGGAGAGGCTAGATATTAGAAGATGTAAGTTAAAAAAAGGCATCATCATTATAGTTAACATAGCTTACAGACAGAAAAGAAAACCTATGCTTTCTTTTAAAACATAGGTTTTTAAAATCGTAACTTAATTCAGAAACTGGAACACAGATGTGTTTTTGTACTGTTATGCCCTATAAAACCTAATATATATTTTCTAACTTCAACAAAATGAAAGATGGTTTTAATTAGCAGGAAGTTAATTCTTGATAAAAGCAAAGAGAAATATTATCCAGGAGTTGCATACGTGATGATATAGATGTTATATCCCTGTAACCAAGCCAAGAAATAGGAATACTTTTACCTTTCTTTCTTTTTTTTTTCTTTTTGGGTCACACCCAGTGATGCTCAGGGGTTATTCCTGGCTCTGCACTCAGGAATTACTCCTGGCGGTGCTCGGGGACCATATGGGATGCCGGGATCGAACCCAGGCCGGCACAGGCCAGCTGCGCGCAAGGCAAACACCCTACCCGCTGGGCTATCGCTCCAGCCCCACCTTTCTATGATTCAGTGATTCACCAAGCATCTTAATAGTCCTCCAACTGACTACTTGGCTTTTCTGAATCCAAGGAGCTGGGTAAATCTAAATCTTACAGAGTCTAATTTTAGTAGAATCAGGCTAGTATAAAAATATTAAGGCAGTGAGTATTTAAGTTAAAACACAGCCCAGTTGTATAGATAAAATAAGACTAAAATAGGCATGCTTCTTCTCTGAGCACTGATATAAGCAATGCATTTTTTCTTTCTTGGATTTTCTTTTTTTTAAATATGCACAAATATACTTTTAAAGTCTGGCCCAGGTATGCTGATCCAGAGACTCACAGACATGGGGCAGAGCTGCTACTGGCTCTCCCTGTGCCCAGCTGCTAACAAGGCTCCCAGCACCCCAGCAGAGCCTGGCCCGCCACCCCAGCAGAGCCTCGCAAGAAGCCAGAACAACCCCCCACTCCATGAGGGCCACCATTTTCCACATCTGGACTCCCCTCTCCTCAGAGCTCTACCCAGCAGAAGAGTTGATCACAGCCCGGCCCATGGAGACCCACGCTGCAGCAGTCTTTTTCAAGTCTAGCCCAGGTATGCTGATCCAAAGACTCACAGACATGGGGCAGAACTGCTACCGGCTCTCTGTGCCCAGCCACTCACGAGGCGCCTGGGAGGGATGGCGAGTTCTAGCCCTGGCCCGCCATCCCAGCAGAGCCTCCAAGAAGCCAGACAACCCCCACTCCATGAGGGCCGCCATTTTCCACATTCGGACTCTTGTCTCATCAGACATCCACCCAGCAGAAGAGCTGATCACAGCCTGGCTCACATGGCCGCTTGCGCCACGCGGTTCATTAATAAATGCTAGAGATCAGAGGTGACTACACGAGTACATCACCCACACGGCAGAGCCTGGCAAGCTACCCATGCCATATTTGATGCCAAATACCAGTAACAATTATAAACCTCATTCCCACGACCTGATGGAATGGTTTGAGGCTGTTCATGTTCCTGGAGCAAGCAGATGCCCTTGGGCTCTTCTAGCATGTGACAGGAATATGGAGATGTTACTGGTGCCTGCTTGAACAAATTGATGATGAACGGGAAGACAGTGATACAGTGTACAAATATACTATAATAGCAATTTTATTGTCTTTAAAATAAATCTATAAAACATACAATCTTGGAGTCAGAGGACATATTTTGCACAAGAGTAGGGTGCTTGCACACTGCCAACACAGGTTCAATTCACAGCACTTATATGGTTCCTTAACATTTAGGAGTGATCCCTAAGTATGAAGTCAGAAATAAGCCCTAATCATTGCCTGCTGAAGTACAAGCTGCTCCCCACCCAAAAAAAAAGTGTGACCTTACTGCTGAATGCTGTTACATACCACAGGAATACTGCTATGCTTTTTTTTTTTAAAATCCATACCTTGGTGCTTAAGGGTTAAACCTAGCTCATCATTGCAGGTGAAAACCCACTATATTTGGAGTTCAGGGTTTAATGCAATGCCAGGAATTAAACCAGCACCTTCAAAATGCAAAATATGTACTCAGTTTTTAAATAGTACTATCCTAGTACTCAGTACTCTGCTGAGCTATCTCTTTGGACCAACATGAATGCATCTGACATTGGTTTAAAGATGATTTTCATAGAGAGATTGCCTATTTTATACCTCATTAATAGGGAAATTTGGTGACAAAAGCAAACGGTAGTTCCTGGAAGCTGAATACTGTGAAGATTTGATAGACAACAGAAAGAAAGAAAGATAGGATCGATGAAAAATATTTCAGACAGTGGAGAGCATCTTAGAGTGTGTATGAACATGAAGCATGTGAAAATAGGGCAAAGTGAACCCTTACATGAAAGTGAATAATAAATGAGAAGAGATTAGGAAGTAAACTGACCTTGAATCTGAAAGTAAAGAGCCATGAAGTAGCCTATATTTTGAATGTCAAAATTAAGAATCTCCATTAAGAAATAAGTTTATGGAAGGAGCAAAATCAACCTTAGAGAGAGATTGATTTCCACTTTGGGAATGGGGACTGTAAGTCATTAGCATTGGGTCCGCTTTATTAACACTATAGCTTTCCTTTACTTCCAAGAAAAAGCACATATAATGCTTTTACTCTTCATAATTCACTAGCTTAGTCAAATATTCATTGATTTTTTTGAATCTGTAGCCCAGCTGCTTGCAAAATATTCATTGACTTCATGGGACTAAATAATAAGCATTGGTTGTTGTTAATGTACATACATGCAATAAAACTGTCAAGTCAGTCATCTTCCTGGTATACCTGGTTATATAAGAAAAGCATCAATAGACAGTAAGCCAGCACTTTCTGAAAGGTAGTGCACATTATGGAAAGAACATGGTCTGACCTCAGAAAGCTGTGGGTTCAAATCAAATCTGCCACTGATACTTGTTGAATTTAATTACAGTAAATTTTTAAATATAATTTCTCTAAATTTATACAGAGAGCGTTATCTTTTTACTAATGTAATCTCTGGGAGGATTAAGTGAAATAAGTGGAAATGAAAGCATGGAAGATATTCTCATAAATAAATTCAAATAAGGGGTAACAACTATATCAGTGGGCAGACACACACTTATTCAGTGTAATTTCCCATACTCAGTTACAGAGTGCAATTTAAAGAACAATATGGTTGCTCTAGGTCATTTTGGATTACTACTACTCCCAAAATTGTTTGTTTTAGAGCCATACCCAGATTACACTTGGTTCTATATATGTTCAGGGATTATTACTGGCAGAGACCCATACATGTGGTGCCATGGATCAAATGAGTCAGCCGTATTTAGACATGTGTCTTACCTGCTATACGATCTATCCACCATTTATGTAGATTATTAATAAAAATATGATCTCAGTTTTTGCTGTGACAATGAATGATTAATTCAAAGGTCTTGATATAAAATGAACTCATCTTCTACATTCTTAAATCTTTTTCTGTCAAGGTCAGTAGTAATAGCTTTCTCTCTCAATTCGTCTCACTCTGGGCTGATCAGAAACTTAGAGAAAGTAGTTGAGAGGACAGCAAGGAGAGTCTAGGAGATGAATCTTTAGGGAGAGAATACTTTTGATAAAATTCAAGTACAGGCTTTCTATTTCAAAGTGATGAGGTTAATCGCTTTGCTTTGTAAGAAGAACAACATTTGGATTTTAAGGACCTGAACTCAGTTATAATAGCTGTTGTTCTCCCTAAAGGGAAGAATTCTTTCTATAAATCCTGAAATTTTCATTGGTGCACTCTGTAGGCGAGTCTCAGATTCTACTAGTTAAACTGGAAAATTAAATATAAACTTGTACTTTAACTGCACCTGGAAGAGTGAGCACTTGTGTGCTGTGGTTTACCTAACTTTCATGACACAGTGCCTAAACCATCCCTTTGACTTGCTTTTGGTGGTCAAGTGCTCTCAAGGGTCGAGAGAAAGCACAATGGGTAGGTCACTTGCCTTGCATGGAGAAAACTGAGTTTTGATCCACAAGCAGGGGTTTGATCTCTGATACCTCATACTGTCCCCTGAAGCCACCAAGTGGCTTTAATGTGATCACTTCAAAAGTGATCCCTGAATGTAGAATAAGGAGTAAGCCCTGCACACAGCTTAGTTGTGTCCCAATAACCAAAGAAGAAAATAAAAAGAGCTCATTTGACAGACCCTGGATAAGTCCAGAGGACCACTGGCTATTTAGCTCGGAGAGGCTCCTATTAAAACTGTTGCATGTAGGGGCCGGAGCCGATAGCCCAGCGGGTAGGGCGTTTGCCTTGCACGCAGCCTGCCTGTGCCGGCCTGGGATTCGATCCCCGTGCATCCCATATGGTCCCCCGAGCACCGCCAGGAGTAATTCCTGAGTGCAGAGCCAGGAGTAACCCCTGAGCATTGCCGGGTGTGACCCAAAAAAGCAAAAAAAAAAAATAATAATAATAAAACTTTTGCATGTAGAGCAATAAGCAATTTCCCAATGTATGTTGGAAAAACACTATTTGGTACCTAAAGCAGCGCCAAACTATAAAGACCTCTGAGATCCAGGATGTGTCTGAGGAATCTTGGCAAAAGCCACTGAGATGCAGGAGAATTTCAGGCCCAGAGCCTGGCTCGGCTGGCTGGGAGGTGAGGCTCCATCTCTGGAATAAAGTTCACACTAGGAATATCAAAGGAAGACTAGCAACAACTTCAACCTCTCCCCTTGGCAACCACCCTAGTAACAGACTTTGCAGGGGCAGTTTGGGAAAGCTGTATAAAAACTAACTTGGCAGAGGCAAAGACGCATTTGTCCCTATCTCTGTCTGAGGTTTGTACTTTTTAGGCCTTGTATTCTCCATCTTGGGAATTTGCTACAGATCTGCTTGGAATGCGTACTTTGATTTCCCCACTCTGGAGAAGCCCATGTTCTCTTTGAATATGTGTCTCTTTCTCTTTTACTCCCCTCATTTCACAAATAACTATACTTTGATTCACTATCTCTGTAATTTTTTTTTTTCTTCCTGTGAGGGAAAGCAATGGATCTGGAAAACCTGGATAGGATTTAGGACTGACTTCCCTTTCCTTGCAAAGAGCAATTCCGCACTCCAGTCTTAGTTCCTTGATTATCTAAGAAATCTGGTCATAGAGATCTTTTCCACACCACGTAGAACAAATGCGACTCCCACAAGGTCATCTCGTGGGGCTAGTGAGAATAAAGTATCGAAGCCTGTGAGTGCTTAGAGCAAATTCTTTTTATTACAAATCCCTTCCACCTCGTTCCCTTGCCACACAGCCCCATCACCAAAGCGGGGACAGAGGGAAACAGTTGACACCCTTCTCCAGGCTGACGCCTCCCTCCTCCCCACTTCACAAGCCGCTCAAGGAATCCTACGTTTTCTGGTAGGACCCCTCTCCTACTGCATAAAAAGGCTCTTCCTCGGTTCCTACATCTTCCATCAAAGTGCCTACAAAACTCAGTTTAAAATACTACAATGGCTGCACTTTCATATTTCTTATGTTACTTTGTTGTGAACAGCTTTGCACATAAAAATAAGTAAAATGCCTAAAAATAATCTTCAAATATTTGGCCAGTGAGACTCTAAGGTAAGTTGAGTTTACTATTACTAGATTACTATTATTAGATTACTATTTGTAATCTAATTTTTTCCAGTGACAATGAGATTTTAACAGTTTATTAATTATGATTGTAGGGTAGATCCCACCCAGCAATTCTGGGGATCAAGCTTCCAGCCCTCTGAGCCATTTCTGTGGGTCTGAAGAGGCTCCATTTTAAACTGACCTTTTCATTCTTTAAATGATGGAATTGTGAGGCAAGAGGAAAGCAGAAAGAATTCGTAAAGAAAGAACAACAGCAGGAATGTAGGTTTAGTGTGTATTAGAATATGCTAAGCATTTTTGTTGTTTAAAAGTTTTTTACTACATAAAACAGCACATTTGCAAATTTTTATTTATTCCTTTAAATTGTATATATAAAATTTAGTTAGATTGATGCTAGTTCATCAAGATAACTGAGAAATTTCAGTTGTAGATTTGAACTGGAACCTGAAAATACTATCCAGCCTTGTATTTTCGACAATGACTCTTTCCTGAAATGCTCATTATAAGAAATTGACATTGTCCATTCATTACCATCTCAATCGAAGCTTATTTATAGCATGAATACCCCCCCAAAAAATTGTGGTGGAATATTTCAGTATGAAAAAAATTATAATTTCAGTAATACTACACCAAAGTATGGTCTTAATAGCTAATATTATCTTTTCCACTAAACTATACTTACTTTCCTTCAATATTAGAGCAATGTGATATCATTCTGGATTATGATAAGACAATGACATTGGTATATTTATTGTTCAAGATTATACACACAAAAAAAGATTGTACAGTGGGTAGGACACTTACCTTGCCTGTGGCACACTGTACAACAGAGTAAGCTCCTAAACATAGCCAGGAGTGGCTGAAAATCCAAATAAAAATACTGAAGCTGACTATACTTTCTGAAATATATTTTGAAAATACTAAAATGAAAGAAACATAGTGAATATATGAACCATAATAGGAGATGGTATTTAATACTTTCATACTGATTTTGTTCTTCTAATAAACAATATATTGACAGAAGAGGCCAGTTAGTCTGGTCCTATGCACAGGAGTGATCTCTGGCAGTGCTCAGGGGACCACAGGTGGTGCTGGGGACTCAGGCCAAGGGCTTCCACACTGCAAGTCAAGCCTGAACTCCTGGACTATCTCTTGGTCCCTTAATCATTCTTTTCTTGATGTAACCACATCCTTAATAATTATTCTTTACTTAATAATTATTCTTAGTTATTAACCCTTCATAATTATTCTTTTCTTGATGTAGCATCATCCTTACTTTGAAAACTTTTGCCCCTTTTAATGATTTTAACAATGAATATTGTTGTTGATTTGTAGTATGGTAATTAGGAATTTTTTTTTTTTTTTGCTTTTTTTGGTCACACCCGGCGATGCTCAGGGGTTACTCCTGGCTCTTAGCTCAAGAATTTCTCCTGGTGATGCTTGGAGGACCAGATGGGATGCCGGGATCAAACCCGGGTTGGCCACATGCAAGGCAAATGCCCTCCCTGCTGTGCTATCTCTCTGGCCCCCGGAAAGTTTTTTAAACCAATTTAGCTCTTACTTTTTATCTTTTTTTTTTTTTTGTAAGCCTGGGATAAATCAAATCCCAGTGTTGTACATGTATTTTGTGTGTCACATATGTTTAGCATGCAATCAAACTTTGAGTTATATCTCTGGCCTCAAATGAATACATTTCAGATGGCTCTGTGGATAACTTGTTTAACTATTTAACACAATTATTTTTACATTATAATTTTAACATAAAATAGTTTTAAATGATAGCATTCATGGGAAATATTACATTAAATAGTTCTATAATTAAATAAAAAGATAAACTTTACATATTTCTACCTTAAAAATTATCTTTGGGGGCCAGAGTGATAGTCCAGCGGGTAGGGCGCTTGCCTTGCACGTGGCGGCTCATGCTGGCCTGGGTTCATTCCCCGGCATCCCATATGGTCCCCTGAGCATTATGGAGGAGTAATTCCCGAGTGCAGAGCCAGGAGTGACCCCCTGAGCATTGCCTGGTGTGACCCCCAAAAAAAAGCAAAAAACAAAATCTTTGGAAATAGAATAGTGGCAAATTACATTTTGAAAGTAAGAAAACCTAGACTGGAAAACAATATTGGATTGAACCCAGGTATCCTGGGATCCTATAAACCATGTATCAGTGGCATTTTCTTTTCTGTCACCTGCAATCCTGAAAGTAAATAAGAGGATTATAGATTTGAGAGCACATATTTGCTCATGGAAGAAGGGGAAATACGGCAACTTGTTCTGACCAAACAGCACCATGGTTATGCAGCTTAGCTGAGAAGAATGAATGTCAATGGAAACATGGAGTATTGGCAAACCTACTGATTTGAAGATGGAGTCATTAGCCATATATAGGCTCATTAAGCTCTAATGGTGATCATAATCATCCGATTGTGATTTGGAAGAACTGAGCCTCCATCCCCTGAAAGGCTTTTTGTTTTGTAGGTTCCTTTTTTATTCTGCTTCCTGAAACTCTATGCCAATTGATGTTTGCATGTTTCTGAAATGGCGATGTGCCTTCTAATTGATTCTCCCACTACACTGTGAGCTGAGCTGGCAGGCGCCTGCCTCTCGGGTCACTTTTACACGTCACACCACCTAGGGCTAGCCAGGGACCCATCCAAAGGGCAATGGGAGGCCAATTATTTTCCTTCCTGGCATTTACATGAAAGGTATAATATATTGCCCTTAGGAGAGAGGCTGCTGAAAGGGAATTGGAAGTTTAGTTCCCCTTATAATCCTCACAACCACCATGTTTTTGGACTAAAGGAAACTGAAAATCTGAAACAAAATGAGGAGACAGAATGAAAGCCCTTTAGTTAATCATTTATTTTTCAGGTGCCAGGAAATATTTTAAGTGTGTTGTATCTACTTGTTGGCGTATAGTATGCCAAAGCACATGGAAATGAGTACAATCACTTCTTTTACTTTGTGGATGAGAAAATAGATGCCTGAAGTTCGCAGCTAGCAAATGGCAGAAGGAACCACAATTTGAAATTAGGTGACCACGAAGCATGGCTTTTAATCATTTTGCTGTAAGTGATATCAAAGATCCCATACCAGCAGACCATTTTAGAATTGATAGCTTCTGGGGATATAGAATTATTGAACAAGCAGGAATGCAAATTTTGACTGTGACTCAGAGAAATAGAAATGTAGAGCTTTCCTTTCCAAATACATTTTCCCGATGCTTGCTTATCAGATACCACTGATGGCAGAAGTAGACTCAATGGAACATTTGTACCTCTTCCTACTTTTACACTGAAATGTCATTTAGGACATCATTTATAAAAAGGACACTTCGAATATCTTTCCACTCAATCATGTCATTTATGATATTCTGGCATACTCCAGGATCAAACGCTCTAAGAGCACAATAGCAATTTGCAAGAAATCAAGGTATGTGGTCAGCCTTAAGCAGACACAGCGGACCATCAGATATTGCTGAGAGGGAGACTGCTGATAATTTATTTTTTCCCTCAGCACAGACTGTGATTATGAGTCTACATTCTGTGACAAAAAGGACTAAAAGTCATCATGAGAAAAAGTACAAATTATTTACTTAATATGGGAATTTCTAATAACACTGTAGAAAGCATCATACTTTATTTCAAAATAAATCATTTACCTTGTGAATCTATGTAGGCTCCATACTCTTCACAGCTAGCTGTGAGGTTTAGAGTAAGCGCTCTTCACCCTACCAAAAAAATGATAGATAAACCCATAGTTTAAATTCAGCATAAAAAATATTGTCAATAGGACTGAAGATAGTCACATGCACATTAAATATGTCTTGAATTAGATTCTAATTATAAAGACATTGATCCATACGGAGGTTCAGAAAGGGTAGAATTTAGATGAGGGTGGATATGAGTTTTTGTGCCCTGTGCTTTAAGTACCAGTTCAAACAAAAAAAAAGTTGAAGGTTCTAAAATGATTCCTGGAACTGAGCAGTGTAACTGAACCCAAGAGGGAGGAGCAGGCTGCCACCCACCTAGGGAAATGGGGTTAATAAAAAAGATCAATTGCACTCTTATCTTGTTAGTCATTAGGCAGCCCATTGATGCCACCTGCTTACTCTAAATGTAAAAAAGTACAGGCCAGCCATTGGAAAGCTGCCACCATCACATCAGAACCCCCATTCTTTCTGTTTTAGTGATAGGAGGTAAAAGGCCAAACTCTGACCCTTAGAAGCTGAGCATCTGTTCCTCCGGTAAACACAGATGTGAGGGCAAATCAGAAAACAAGTCTTTACTGTGGGTTGGTAGGAGGGGGTTGGTTATATGTTTTTTTTTCTTTGATGAATATCCCAGAATATGAAGAGTTTATAAAGTTATTATCAGCATAAATTTAAGAGACATTTGAAATGTTAAAACGCCCGCTATACTTCTCTCTTCTTAGGTTATTCTATCCCTAAGATCTCAAGTGATCATATCGTGAACAGACATAAATATTATAAATATTTGTTTGTTCTAACAATCTTTTAGAACCACGGACTTGTCAGTTGTTAATTGCTTTGCCCCAAAAAGCATAAAAGGAAAGATCTATGCATCTTGCTTAGTTAGCTTTCAGTTGCCTATGATTAAAGTTTCAAAAGAAACATTATATATGTATGTATATAAATGTAATTAAATTTGATTATTTGCACATAAAAATATGTATAAAGCAAAGCAACTGCCTGCCCACCATTGGTATACTGAGAAGAAACTGTGTATGTGTGTATCTATCTCTAGCTATATCTCTATCTCTCTCTCTCTATCTCTATCTCTATCATCTATATCTAATCTCTATCTCTATCTCTATACATATGTAACATACTACATATATATGCAATATTTGTCTTCCTTTGCTGATTTTTTTCTCCTGACTTAGCATCTGCAAACTCCACCTATAAATGTACCTATCAATTTTATTTTCTCAGCCCAATATTACACTGAACCCAGGCATCAGATGCATGGTCAAAGGACTCCTGGACCAATCCACGTTTGGAAGTATTCATTTCTTGTCTAAGAAAATGAGTAAATTTACTGTATCTTGGTTGTTTAGATGGCAGGCATTTGTATTATTTATTATTACTATCCAGGCAGTTAGTGTTTATTTGGCTACCGGTAAGGGCTTTCTCTCTAACATTCCTAATCCCTTCAAAAGTGATTTTTTAAAGTATTTTATTATACCACCATGAGATATACAATTACAAAGATATACAATTAAAAAGTTCATATTTGGGTTTTGGTCTCAGAGTGTTCAAATACTCATCCTTCCACCAGTGCCCATCTCCCACCACCAACGTCCCTGTTCCCCACCCCCAGCCCGCCTCCATGGCAGGTTCTTTATTTCTTTCCCATTCTCTCTCTTTCTCTTTTCCTTCCCTTCCAGAATATGGATTAAAGAACATACATTAAAGGTTTGTCATGTGTATCTCTTTGCCTGTATTCAATGCTCAGTTCTAGGTTGGTATTAGAACTTTCGACAATTGTTAGCACACTGTTCTATTTTCTGTCTTACCTAGCCTCTGACTCCCACACGTAGGTCAAAAGTGTTTTGCAAGCAATAAAACTACTAATTTCAGGGAAGAATTGTGAGAGGTAGCGGTTAATTACAATTTTTGAAAGTAGTGAGAACTAATCTCTCCTTTTCTCATATTACCCTAAAAGTCAAAAGTAAGTCGCTATTAGGGCCAGAGAGACAGGGCAGCATGTAAAGCACAAAGACAACCTAGGTTAGATCCTGCCAACCCAATGGTCCTGGGAACCCCATCTGGAGTAGTCACTGTGCATCAAGGGTTGTGACCCCAAAACAAAAATTAATAAATTAAAATTTTTAATTAGGGGCCGGAGCGAGCCCAGCGGGGGGGTGTTTGCTTCGCGGCCGCCGCCGGCCGGGTTCGATCCCCGATCCCAATGGTCCCCCGAGCATCGCCAGGAGTGGTTCCTGGTGCAGAGCCAGGACCCCCTGAGCATCGCGGTTGACCAAAAAGCAAAAAATAAATAAATAAATAAATAAAAATTTTAATTATATGGAAGTTCTAAGTATTTAAAATGTATTCTTATTTTAATAATGTGTAGATGGATGTATTATTCATCATGTTAGTCTTATATTTGCAAAGGAAAATCAAGTACAACATTTTTCTAGTTTGAAAGAAGCTAAGTGCATAAAGAGAGCTGACCAAGAAATGGCTGAATTGAAAAGTTATTACTTAGTGAATTGTAAAATAAATTTCAAGCAGGGTTAACTGTTTACAAGTATTAGATTTTTATTAGTTTTTCCTTATAAATACCATATATTGAAGTATGCTATTTAATGCTTTTCATGTGTAAATTACTAATACAAAAGTAAATTTTTAGAGAAATAATGTTCATTTTTTAAGAATACTTAGATTTGAGATAGAAGAGAACATCAAAATTAGAGTATCGTAACTGCAAAGACCATGATCAAATTCCTAGGTGAATGACCAGAGAGACGTGTGGACTACCGTGCTGCTTTGCACTTAGCTAAGCCAGTGGATCACTGTCACCACATATGGTCCCCTTCAACATTGACAAGTTTCACTTCAAAGTACTGTCAGGAACAGTCTCTGAGCATTTCCCGATTTGACCCTCTCACGATCACGATCACGATCACGATCTTCCCGTTAATCATCTATTTGCTAGAGCGGGCACCAGTAAAATCTCCATATGTCCTGTCTCATGCCAGTAGAGCAAAGGGCATCAAACTTGGCCTTAAAATCATAGATGAGGAATGGGCATATGTACTTCTACCATGTGGCCTTGTATTAGAATAATAGTCCTTGCATAGAGTACAGTAAATCTTGCAATTGAGTTAAACTAAATTTTATTCCCTAACACCATATTCTATGATGACAGAAAACATGGCCTTAAAGTTCTTTGACCAGAGACAAAGAGTAGCCTCATCTCCAAACTTTACACAAGACATCCAGACTTCACTATGACTTTGGTCAAATAGAATTAACTTTGGCATATTTTCAATGATGGTTGAAGATAAAATTAACATTTCCTTTTTTCTAGTATATTTGTTTTTTCAGTTAATAGATGAGAGTTTCATAGAAATGATAGATATCTGCGCAATTTTGTGAAAGAGGTATTCTTCATTGTAAAAATATACAAACTAAAAATACTCATCATTGATCAGGAAGACAGAGAAAAGGACTGGTGTGCATACTTGATATTTCGGAGGACCAGGCTTCATTCCCTGGCACTGCATAGGTCCCCAAATACTATCTTGAACAATATCCAGACAAGGTACTGGGAATACCTCTGAGTGTGACCCAAAACAAAAATGTATAAATTTTATTATTTTTTTCCCACACCCAGTGGAGCTCAATGCTTATTCGTGGCAGGCTTGACAGACCATGTGTTGTATTAAGGATCAAGTCCAGGTGACCGTGTTCAAATCAATAGTCAAAAAATCTGCATTACAGCCCTCTCAATAAATCTTTAAGCACACATACACAAAGCACAAAGCAAACAATACAATGAATGGTCGATGTAGGAAAATTTAAAGATAAAAAAATTGGCATAGATAATTGACAAAGGAAACAGACCAAGGTAATTGTGTAATTGTTGATATTTGAAGTAATGATTATAGCTTTTGAACTTATAATTAAATTTCTTTCTTATGTTTAATTTGATTCCCTTCCCTACCCTTTTGTTTTGTCACTGTTGTGATGACTGGAGCATCCCTGTATTTAGTTGTGCGCCAGAAATCACACACTTGCAAGGAAATCATTTTTGCACTGTGCTTTGTACCTCAATCTTTAGTTTTTCTTTATTTATTTTTCCCTATCCCCTTCTTACATTCCAGTTATTGTTGCATGACTGATAGTCACATACAGGCCTGACAGTGCTGCTCTCAAATTTTCTGCCATGCTGGCTGGCCATTATATTCCTTTAGTTGTGAGTTGCTTGTACAGGCGTTTTCATAGGTTTCTATTGCATCATGCAAGTGTTCAGCCAGGGGTTGTACTTCCTGGCCAGGGTGCACACACATCTTTTATGTGTGGTGCTTGCTGGGGTCATGCCTCATTAGTTGTGGGCTCACAAGCAACTGTTGTAGTGCAGAAATTGCTTGCAGCATAAGAGGAGCCATAAAGCAGAGTTGTCAGATAATAAATGGAAAAGCAAAATTTTAATTATCTATAAACAGATGAAAAGTTTATTTATGAATATATGCTGAGGCAGGAATACAGTATAATTCAAAAATAGAAATAGATGAAGAATTAAGGGAGTACAAATTGATAAAAAAAGTAAGCCCAGTTACACCCCATTTAGGGAAAAGATGAAAATTGACCTCAAATAAAATTGAGGGATAATCTTTTTTCCTGACCTGTGTCCTCATGAATAGAATATCATGGTAAACTACTAAGTCATGTTGTCTTCTATTTCAAAAAATAAGTGTAACAGATATGAAACATTAATCTTTCATTGAACTATAGGTATATTCAGAGGAAACTTTTGAAATGACAATATTGCCATTTGGGTAAAAAGATAACTCTGAATATTTGGAGCAGAGTGGAACTTTCAAAAAATATGAGTGTGGGATCTTAATTGGAGACTTACACCGGAACTTTAGACAGTGGGTAATCAATCAGGAAGGGTTGATGATGTTTGAACAGAGGAGTGAATTATCCAGAAATTTAATTTAAATAAATTATGTCTGTGTACTGTAGATCAGAACAAGAACAGAAAATAAATGTATTCAATAACTGATTCAATAACTAACTGAATAAAACCTTTAGCATTAGTTTAAATGTAGTTGTATAATCTTAGTAATACACACTGTAATACTTAATGATGACAATACCAAACTTAAAGAATCACCCCGCTTAGTACCATTAGGTGCCAAGTATACAGAGTAACTAGTTGGTCTCTGCTATCAGATAGTGAATAGAAGCATAACATCAGACATCAAACAGAGAACAAGAGCAAGAGAACAAGAGTGGGCTGTATTATATATATCTAATTCTAGAAGAGTGTGTCTTGTTATGTTAAGCTGAGTCTAAAGCAATGAAGACTGGATGGTAGACTATTGTTACAGCCCAGACAAGAAAGAGATTAATGAGAACCTAGACTAGGTGGGAGCAGTGGGAATTAAAAGGAAGAAAAGGATGCAAGAGGTATTTCAGAGACAATCAATAGGAATTGGCAATTGCTGAGAAGTGCAGTATAAGAGAGGGATAAGACACAGATAAATTAGGAACTTAGAGCCTCATAGAAGAAACTGGGATGCTATTAACAGAAATACAAATGTCAAAAGAATGAACTAGTTTGATGGGGTAATGATGAGCTCAGGTGTGGTGCACTGTTTGAGATGTCAAAGATTTCATGGAGGTGACAGTAAGTACCTGGAACTGCAAGATTATAAATTATAGGAGAAATGATAAAGTAATATATAAATTATATTATATGGATTAATTGGGTGTCCTTTCAAAGGATGAGATGCTCAAACTACCAGCTTGTTTATAATAATCAAATATAAGGAAGGATGAGAATCTCCATGAAGATGATTCTGGGAAATGAGACTATGAAGGGAAAAGCACAAACTTAAGGTAGTAGGAATTAAATTAGCCAACCAAATACTGTTTCCTATGTGACTTATTTCACTATGCAATAACCCAAGCAAGCAGATCTTATTCTAACCTTTACTTTATAAATTAACAGAGGTAAAGCAAGGTTACCGCCACAGGGGTTTCTTAGTGGTAGTAGAGTGAGATCCAAAACCAAAAGAGTCATTTCATTGTCCCTGTCCTGAAACACTGTAGTGGCTTTGAGGTAAAATGAATTGTGTTTGTGGGACACACATGGCAATGCTCAGGGGTTACTTCTGCTTCTGCGCTTTAGGAATCACTCCTGGAAGTGTTTGGGGGACTACATGGGACGCTAGGGATCAATCCAGATGGGCCACATGCAAGGCAAATACCCTACCTGCTTTACTATCTTGCTGATCCCAGCAGAACGATTTTTTAAAAGAGATGTGTTCTTTTTTTTGGGGGTGGGAGGTCACATCTGGCAATGCTCAGGGGTTTCTCCTGTCTCTGCACTCAGGAATTACTCCTGGCGGTGCTCGGGGAACCATATGGGATGCCGGGGATTGAACCAGGGCCGGCATGAGCTGGCCGCAGGCAAAGCAAACGCCCTACCCTCTGGACTATCACTCCGCCCCAAGAGATGTGTTCTTAACCAAAAAGAAATTCTACAGATTATAAGCAATTATGTTAGCAAAATATATGACCACAGACATAGGGTGGTCTTGAGAATGATAACAAGATGTATGAAAAGTACATGTGAGGAGGGGGATTTTCATTTCATTTTATTAAAAAGTTATTTTAGGCACCATGGTTTACAGTACACCATGGTTTACCATTTCAGGGTTTACAGTACACTATGGTTTACAACAATAGGGATTCGTGCATAACTCAGTCCTTCACACATTGCCCCAGTGTCTCCTTGCAGCTTACCCTCCCAGCTCTTCCACATATGTGAGAGATCACATCTGTCCCTCTAATCTCACTCACCTAATGATACCCTACAAATCCATCCATCTAGTTGCACATTATATGATTTCATCTTTTCTTTATAGCCGAGTAGTATTCTATTGCATATATGTAAGATAAATTTTTTATTCATCTATCTGTTCTTAGACATTTGGGTTGTTCTTGGACATTTCAGCTATTATAAATATTACTGCAATCAACATAGAAATGCAAGTATATATTCTGAATAGCCTTTTCTATAGCCTGGTGGTAGATAGTCTAGAAGGGTAATTACTGGGTCATTTATAGCTCAATTCTTTGTTTTTTGAGGAGTGTTTATATTATTTTCCAAAATGGATGGACCAATTGACATTCCCAAATATTGGTCATAAAGAGGTGTTTAATATGGAGCAAATAATTACATGCACGATCATTATCTAGTGATGAATGCTATTACACTATTATATGGCATTCTATATTAAGACATTCTAGAGGCCAGAGCACTTGGTCAGTACAGTTGTTAATATTGTATTGTACTGAGTCAGTACAGTTGGTAATACACTGACTTTGCATACAGCAGACAGGTTTTCAATCCCTGGCATCCTGTAGGGTTCTCTGTGCTCTTCCTCAAGTACAGAGCAAGTACTAAGCACAGAGCAAGTAGTAAGCCCTGAACATCAATGGGTATGGCTCTAAAACAAAAACAAAGAAGTTCTAACATTTTGGGAAGTGCTGGGACCCCCAGAACTACCCCCAGGTAGGTTGGGTTCCTACCTCTAGAAGTGATATTTAAATGGAGACCTGCTTAATGGCAAGAATTTACAGGACAAAGGGATAAAAGGGGCACTTCAATTTTAGCACCCTTGGGTATCAGAATGTGGAGGACTTAATACATAAAAGAAATGCCCCCCAGCAATAGCCCAGCGGCTAGGGCATTTGCCTTGCTCGAGGCCACCCTGTGTGGGCCATGGTTTGATCCTGGGCATCCCATATGGTCCCCTGAGCACTGCCAGGAGTAATTCCTGAGTGCAGAGCCAGGAGAAACCCCCTGAGGAATGCCAGGTGTGACCCAAAAAAAGCAAAAAAGAAAAAAAAGAAATCGAACAAAAGAGGTAAAAGGACACACTCTCTAAAAGTAATGGAAATATTTTGAAGGGAATTAAGCAGTAGAGTGGGTCAGAGATAACATAGCACATGTCCAAGATCATACAACTGTTAATTGATTGACTCAATAGGAAATCCAGGTTGCCTGCTTATTCTAGTTCCATGTTTTTTCCTTTCAGAAAACTGTTTTTTTTTTTTTGTCCAGGGCTGAAATTAAACAAAGTTTAACAGTTCGATAGAGAAAGGCAACTATTGATAATAATTTTTTCTATCAGTGAAATAAATACCATTGAATGTTTCAGGCTATTTACATGAAAGTACTGAATGAATACTCTAGCCTAGAAGAGCTATAGTATTTTTAATATTCCATATAATAGATGAAAATACTTCCAAGAAGATGGAAAATAATTCAATGAACTATAATGATTAGGGCATGAGTTTCTATACTTATTAATTTATTGTTTGTTTTTAATATAATGTATTTAATTAAAAATTTATGCAATTAATTTTTAATAGGGGCTCCTGGGAAAACTAACAGCTTGTCTAATTCCTGAAAATGTGATAATAAGATCTCTTGAGTAGGTAGAAGCTGGTACCAGCAACTAGCATACCACTATTACCATCACAAAGAAATACTTTTTTGGGGGCATTTCTATTTTCAAAAGTTTTTTTTGGGTTTTTTTTCAATTTTTTAAAGAAATGGGTCTGATGATCTTAGAAAAAAGCTTATTCTCAATTATTTTCATATGCCTCATTGAGTTTATCATTGGTCAGTTTCAGTAAAGGCAATGTTTTCTTTTTTTTTTTTATGTGTTGAGTATTTAAAAAAAGAAAGACTGAACTATATCTAGTTGTACTGAGGTGGTACTCCCAGCAGTGCTCAGGGGACCATGATGCTCCAGAAGGAGCAAGCTCTCCTGCATACAAAGTGAGTTTTAGCCTTTTGATCTCTCACCCAGCTTTTGGTGGTTGTTTTGTTTTGTTTTATTTTGTTTTGCTATTTTTTTTGCTTTTTATTTTGGGGGTCACACCCGGCAATGCTCCAGGGGTGTCTGAGCTCTGCAGTCAGGAATTACTCCTAAGCGATGCTTGGGGACTATATAGGATCACTGTATCACTGTCTTCCCATTGTTCATCTATTTGCTCAAGTGGGCACTAGTAACATGTCCATTAGTCCTGTCACAAGCAAGGGCAACCCAAGGGCATCTACTTGCTGCAGGGACAGAAGGAGCCTGAAACCATTCTTCAGGTTATGGAACTGAGGTCCATAATAATTACTAGTCTTTGGCATAAAAAGTAAATAAAACACAGGTAGCTTAGCCAGGCTTACCGTGTAGGTGGTATAGTCTCAGTAGAAGGCTCTCAACCCGACCATTTACTGATGAAACTTAAAGGGGAAGATCAGGTTTTCTCTTGGATGGAGCTCTGAGGAACTATGGAGTCTCAAACCCAGGCAGGCACAGGCCGGCAAATGCCCTACCCACTGGGCTATCGCTCCAGCCCCTATTTTGCTATCTTGTTTGTGGGGTTTGGAGTCGCCTCCTGGAGGTCTTCAGAGCTATTCCTGGTTCTGTATTCAGACATGACTTGGCAGTGCTCAGGGATTTGAACAGGGCTCAGTGGGATATTAGGCAAGTACCTTGATCCTACACCATCACCCCTGGCTCCATTTATATAAGAGGCAGGGTTATGTGTAGCCTCCGAGGGAAGACCTGGTGACAATGACAAACACTTCTGACTGACTCTTCACTTTTTGCTTTTATTCAGGGGCACGCTTTTTTATTTTCAAATACCAATTTAGAGACTCGCGGTGATAGAACATCAGGAAGGGCACTTGCTTTCCATGTGGCTGGTCAGATTTGATCCCTAGCATTCCATATATTCCCCTCCACACCACCAAGAGTGATTCCTGATTGCAGAAGTAAGAGTTAACTCCTGAGCATTGTTGGGTGTGCGTGCCTTGTGCCTCCAAAAATCAAAACTAGAGAAATCAAATATAAATGTATTTATTTGGTTTTTGGGCCAAACTTGGCTTTGTTTTCAGGGATCATTTATGGTGAGCTTGGGGACCACATGAGATGGTGGGGATCAAACTCCAAGTTGGCCACATGCAAGGCAGGCACCTTACCCGCTTACTATCACTCTGGAACCTCAAATACAAATTTGTAACTGTTGACTTGAAACTAAACTCATATTCTCTGTATCTATTATCATTTAGTTCTATTATTGTCGCAATCTTCTTTTAGGAAAAGCATTGGAGCCTAAAATAAAATGTTCAGAAACATGCAAATGAAAATAGCTAAGCTCTTAGACTTTGGCAGTGTTACTTGAGTTGCTGTGGCCTCAGAAGGGACAATCATAATATTTTTTCTGGCTGTCTTTGCTTGATTTATAATTTGAATCTCCATAAATGATAATAGAGAGGGCAATTATCAAAGAAATGGAAAGGGCAATTATCATTAAATTGAAAACACATCACACATCCAACAGGATGAATGACTGAGTGAAAAACAGATTTTGTGGATCTTGCAACTGTTCCAAAAGAACTTAATGGAAACAACTTCATCCCTCCACCTCCTCCAATTAACCAGATGATTTTGGATATAGTTTCCCTTTTTTTTCCCACTTGGATGATAACACAAAGCCTGTTAATCTAATCTGCCTGAATACTGACACTACTTAGAATATGTAAATTTATGAAACTAAACCAGTTGTTGTTTCCAGTGTGTGAAAAAAAGCTTTCCCATTTTTGGGTAAAAGCAGTATAGGGGAATTGGTTCTTTTGTTTTATACATTTGTGATTCTGAGAGACTGTTAACACCCTTGTCTCATCTTCTTATAACCCTTGCAATGAATCTTTTAAGTAAGTGAACATGGTGTTTCTCTTCGTGAAGTTAAATTATAATCGGGACACTGAAATTCCCCTGATGGGCTTTAGACTTTTTGTCTTGTTTGATCAACTGGACAAATGATAATTTAGTTATCATTACTGTATATATTATATATATATATTTATATATATATGAAAATGTATATAGATAAATGTTTATGAAAAGACATGTGTAGAGTTCTTATACTTGATTTAGTATTTTTAAGGAATGGAATTATATACACCCTCCAGAAGGGTTATGAAGGAAGAAAAAACAACAAAACGATTCTGTAAGCACAGCTGCATAGTAAAACTTGCCGTGTATCAATATCAGTATCTGTGTACATGATACTTTTATCATTTCATCCTATCTTAGATCTCTTTAGAGGAAAGCAAAGGTCTCCCCTCCTGAATGTTAAGTGGATTCACAGATCAGATACTCTTTGGCATGCTTATTTCCTTTATATATGTGGCACGAAGGAACTAAATATGAGATGGTAGAAATGCTCAGAAAATTTTAATCTTTATTTCTTTTAACCAGCCTCTGCTTTCCTTTCAGAGCCAATCACCTGTCTTTGGTTAATGCTTAACCAGATTAGGTTTATTTGAGAACAAAGAACCATAAGGTCATCTAGACTATATGTATAGCCCTGTGTGAGCTCAACCTTGTTAATGGACAAAAGGCAAAGAAAAAAAAAGCAGTTCAAAAGAAAGAAAAAGACTAATATTTACTAATGACCTATTATTTGTCACATAACTTATACATAAATTCTTTTAATGTTGTCAGTGATAACAAACCTGTTAGTAAGTTCTGTTTTGTATTCCCACATCCTCCCAGTTCTTCCCAAGCCAGACAAAATCCATTGAGATAGATTCTTACTTACACTTCTGTTACATCAGCAAATGTATTCTCCTTTAACAAGGTGGGTCTAGTTTTGCCTATTCTGTACACATATTTGTGTTTTGTTACTTAGAGAGCAGAGTATTTGTAGTACTCTTTGATATCTATCAGCAACATCACAAGGTCAGTGCCAGATTTTTCGTTTTAAAGACATGCATTCTCTACATCATCCTTGCACCTAAATGTCTATCTTCCACATGTTCTAGAACAGTCTTTCAATGTAAGAAATATTTGACAATTTTTCCAATGCAAAAAGCATGCAAAGCTTTTGCCCACTACACCTATTAAGTTTTTGTGTTTTGCTTTGTTTGTGCTCATGGGTTCATCTTGGCTCTTTGCTCAGGTATCACTCCGGGAGTGGTTTATGGGACAGTATGTGAGGCTGGGGATCAAATTCAGGTTGGATGCATCTAAGGCAAGCACCTCACCTGCTACACTAACTCTTAGGCCTCTGTTATGAAATTGTTTATAATTTTTTATAAATGTGAATACCTACACATTTGTTTGAGTTAATCATATATAGTTTGCTTTGAGGAAGTAAAATTTTGGTTTGGTTTGGTTTCATTTGGTTCAGGAATTTATTTTAAGTACTGAGCTCTAAAAACAAAGAGAGGTGATTTCCCTTTCAAAATTCCCAAAGTTCTGAATGTTTTAAATTGGTCCAAATCTCAACAATCACCATCTGTTGATTAACTAATTTACTTTTGGACATCCTTAGTGAGGGGGCTGAGACTGGGGAATTCCCTTGAATTCTAGGAAGTCATTTTTTGGACATGATGTTTATTTCCTTTGATGTCACAATTTCTACTGATAAATGTAACATTACTTAAGAGTTATCCAAAATTCTTTTTCAATTCTTGTGTTAATTACTATTGGAGAAGAAAAGTTCACTTTGGGATCAATATATTCATGGACTGAAGGTTGAGTTAGTAAAAACTAAACTTACTATCATTAGAATATTTTAATGTGTTGGGAAACATGAGAGATTCTGAAAAATAAAAATTATAAAGTCATCACTATAGTATAAAATATAATAAAATTCACATTAGTGAAATTTATTTACTACTGTTTTTCAGATTGGTACATTTTTCTCAATTGTTTTTAGTACTTATGTTGAAACCCTTTGTCAGCTGTATTTAATTCTCACAGGAATCCCAAGAGATACTTATGTTGTCTGACTTTACTGATTTTATAGCTCAGATAAGTTAAAAAAAACTTCTCAGGTCAAATGGAAAGAAAATAGTAGATTCAAAGGTCTGTAGGTTACAAAATGCAGTTTCTTAATTGTACCATTTGTGCTTTAGCTATACTTAAGGTAGAGCAATAGATATATTCATATATTGTGTGCTTCTTAGGACAGTTTCAAATAAAATTTTCTCAATTTGATAATTATTCTACTTTTATTATTTTATTAAATCTTGAGGGGTGGCATATGGCCATCCTAATGGCTTACTCCTGGTTTTATACTTGGGGAATAATTCTGACATTCCTCAGGGACTATATGCATTGCTGACTGAACTGGGGTAGAAGGGGGATAGTCTCATGTAAGACATGTTTCTTAGCATTTCTCCAACCCCATTCCAATTTTAAAACATTTAAATAAATACTGCCAATTTCTCTACTTATAATTCTTCCCCAAACAATATCACTTTCCCATTTTCCAACACAGCATTAAAAAATACTGTTTATTATAATTTCATATTTACTCTGGATGCATTTACACAGTCATTCAAAAATATATGTATTAAGTCTTTTTCCAGGCCTTGGGGGAACAATTGTACTTTTGGTGTGAAGTGTATGTTTGGATTGAAGGGATAGAAAATAAGCAAATGCCCAAATCATTAAAAAAAAGACAATAAAATAGTGATAAGTGCAGTGAAGAATAAAATAGGGCATGCTACTAGAAAATGACATAACTACATTTATTTAAAATAACCTACAGTTCCAGACAATAACTAAGAATATCACAGTGCTTAATTTGTTTATTCTCACAATATACTATGTAATTGTTATCGCATCTTTGATGGATTACAGATGGCAAAAATTATGAACTATGTGAACTGAGAGGAAGAAACCAATCCCTCTCTTTCTGAATCTTGATAATTTGCTTGACAGAGTGATAAATAAGAGACAACGGGGAGGTTTGGCCTAATCTTATTGACTGCAACCTCTGCCCTGTTCTCTTAGAACTCTCTTTTGCCACAAAAAAACAAAGCTGTCCATATTATTATTATTATTATTATTATTTTTTTTTTTTTTGCTTTTGGTCACACCCAGCGATGCTCAGGGGTTACTCCTGGCTCTGCACTCAGGAATCACTCCTGGCGTTGCTCGGGGACCATATGGGATGCGGGGATCGAACCCTGGCCCGCCGCAGGCAAGGCAAACGCCCTACCGCTGGGCTATCGCTCCGGCCCAAAGCTGTCCATATTAAAATAAAGCCATATTCAATGTGGAGCGGCCCATGGAGTTCCGGAGGATGGTAAAAGGCTTGGCCAGCCCCTTTGGCCGAGCCCTACATAGCTCTTAGGGCTCACTCACGCATGCAGGGGGGCTACGCTGGCTGGACTTGGACTGGGGATTGGGCTCCTCCACCTATTCCTCCACCTCCATGTTGGTAGGCATGGCTGCGAGCTCCCAGCCACAGCAGTCAACAGCCTGAAGAGAGACACTCCAGACCCACAACTGCGCTCTGTGGCTGTGCGACAATCTTAGACAATAATGGAAATTAGAACCAGGTTCTTCCCAGGATCTTTCACATTTATACATTGTAATGATCATTCTAGTTGCAACAAACTGGAAAGGTTATGGGGAATGGGAAATATAACGTCACACTAGAACTCACTATTGAATATGCACGTAGAGACATCATAAACTGTTAATATCTGTAGGCAAGTCACAAAGTATAAGAGAAGAGAGAGAGAAATACAGGAACAGAGACAGAGAGATAGAAAGAGAAAGAAAATGTGCCTGCAATGGGGGCAGGCTGGAGGTTGGGTGGGGGGAGTGTTTTGGATGTGGGTCGTGGGAATGGGGCACTGGTGGAGGGATGGGCACTGGAACACTGTATGACAGATGACAGAGACCCAATTATGAACATGCTTGTAATTGTATATCTCACAGTGGAATAAACTTACAATGGAATTATATCTAGCAATGGAGATTTCTATACTACTTATGTAGTATATCTCACAATGGAACAGACATCTCTGCAGCAGTTATGTATACCTAGGTTGATAAGTCAACATGATGAATGACCTAAAACCTGAGCTGTGCAGGAGGAAGAGAGCAGCATGGAATGCCTTCAAAAGCATAGAAGAAATAGCTAAAAGACAAAGAACCTCCTGCTCTGGGCACATCTCTCCAACTCCACTGTTCTCCCTGCATTAACATATGCCTCAAGACCTGGGCCCTACGAAAGCAGGATGAGAATGCTATTCTGGTCTCCCAAAGTGGAATCGAAAGAGCTATGCTTGGAATATAACGCTCAATCAAGTGAAAGAAGGAATCCAGAGCTCCGACCTCCATTGCTATTCCAGAGTCAGGGACTCTGTCTCGTTTGCCAAGGCATCGAAAATCAGATGGGCTGGACGTGTAATGCGTATTTGGAGACAACCACTGCAGACTAGAAACCATTAATGCCTGGATCCCATGGGATGTCAAATATCACTTGGCCTGGGGCCAGAATGATAGTCCAGAGGGTAGGGCATTTGCCTTGCATGCAGCTTGCCGGTGCGGGTTCTATCCCCGGCATCCCATATGGTCTTCAGAGCATCGCCAGGAGTAATTCCTGAGTGCAGAGCCAGAGGAAACTCCCTGAGCATTGCCAGTGTGACCTCCCGCCAAAAAAAAGCAAAAAAAATCACATGGCTGCCCACCTACAAGATGGTCAGACTTCTTCGTCAAGACCCTGAATGAACAGTTTGAGGGTTCTCTGTATTCCTGAAGCAACCAGATGCCATTGGGCTACACTGACACGTGATAGGGTCAAATGGAAATATTACTGGTGCCCACTCGAGCAAATCGATGAATAACGGGATGTCAAGTGATCAAGTGAAGGGAAAAAAAATAAATAAATAAACTCTGCAAATGGAAGGAGATGCATTTAAAAAAAAAAAGAAAGCCATATTCAGCGGTCAGGTGTAACTTGAGGCTACATGAACTTTCAACCTGCAATAATCAAATGAATAATTTGTGCTATACGGCAAATTACCACAAGACCTTGTAGGAGTACAGGAGAATATTCTGCTACCCCTCTAGGCTCCTGCATTTTGTTTTGTTTTTGAGCCACACTAAATGATGTTCACGGTTTCCTCCATGGCTCTGTGTTCAAGTATCACTCCTCGTGGGGTTTGGGGGCAGTATAGGGCACTGAGGCTCAAACCCAGGTTTGCCACATGAAAGGCAAACATCCTATCCACTAGGCTATCTCTTCAACCGCTTTAGGCTCTTGATTTGGTCGAGTAAGGAAATTAGCATAGAGTAGAAGGAGAAAAGAACAATTCCAATAACTCATGAAAAATTTACATGGAGTAAACTCTAGAGCAGACATAATACACTGAGGATTTTTATATCAATCTAAGGAATAAGATGAGTTCCGCAAAATCAGTGAAAGAAAAAGAAGTAAAACATGACAAGCAGAGTAACCCATATTGCAAAATCAGATGCACTAATGTCAACATCTGACTTTTCTAATGTATTTTTCTCTGATTAAAGATTTTTACAGAGATAGCACCAAATATTAGAAATATCTTGGTTTTATTTTGGTTTCAGGCCACACCCAGTGGTACTCAGGGCAACTCAACACCTAGAGATCACTCCTGGCAGTGCTTGGGTGGGGAGAGGGTGTACTTATGTGGTGTCAGGGATTGAACCAGGGCCAGCTGCATGCAAAACCAGAACCCTATACCATCTGATATTAATTATATCTCCAGTCACAAATGGACTTTTAAAGACAACATCCAGTAGTGCTCAGGGCCACTCTCATTTACCACAACTATGTGGTACACAGGATTGACTTCAGGCTATCACATGTAAAATATACCCTTCAGCTATCTCCCTGGCCTGGCAATTTCACTTTTTATTATCATTTAATGAGCTAAACCTTACCTGAGTTTAAAAGATAATAGAGACAGTTTCTCTCTATTGACCTTAGCTCTATGTTCCAAAGTTACAATTATTGACAAAAAAGACTTCTCTGGACATTTATTTGGCGGGAAACCCTATCTGAACATTTTTGGGGAAATTTATCTTTGACCTTTAAGTAACTCCATTATTCTTTGGTTTTTCAAGTATGACAAGGTCGAAGGAAGAACAATGCTGTATCGATTTACAGAAAAATGAGGTAAAAATTAACAGTTGTTCTTCAACTACTAAATAGTATGGTGTGTTTTTGTTAGCTCTGCATCACTGGAACAGGTTTTTTTTTTTTTTTTTTTGGCTTTTGGGTCACAGTCGGAGATGCTAAGGGGTTACTCCTGGTGCTGCACTCAGGAATTACTTCTAGTGGTGCTTGGGGAGCATATGGAATGTTGGGAATTGAACCCAGGTCAGCCGTGTGCAAACAAGCACCATCCCCACTGTACTATCACTATTGCCCCAATCACTAGAACACTTGCAACCTCTCTTTTACAGAAGAACTTATCAAAATAAAGAAGAATTATTTGCCATTCGATTCAAAATCTGGCAAGTGAATCCCCACGTGGCATTTTAGATTTAACTACAGAAAGCAGCATTTTTCGAACTGTTTACACCTGTGGACTTGTTTAAGACACACTGTGACTTGGGGAAGGGAGGAGGACTTGGAGACTCCCAGGAAATATCTAAGGACAAGTACAGGTCCATGGACCAGCCATTGAAGAACAGGTTGTAGAGTATTCTCCCTAGATTGAATTCAGCATTCTCAGAGTGTTTCTTACTAGATTTGAGTTTCCAACCAGTTTACATGTCATTTTCTCCTTTGAATCACAGTGGTTAAAACCCAGGGCACACTGCATTGAAATATGATTGCTCAGCCAGAGTGCTTCTGCAAAGGGACCTTGTGGTGTCCTTTGACCAGGGAGTATTATGTTGTCTATGACCTTTATGGATAGGAATCTTAAGAAAATAAAAAAAGGGTATGCAGGGGGATTGACCTGTGCTAATCTATAATCCTTTCATTGTGCTGTAAAATTATGAGAATTATTCCAGTCAAATAGGAAATTGCATGGCATTTTGATTAAAGAAAAGGAGCATGAGGTAACTTTGTTAAATTAAAGGGCCAATAATTTTCACAAAATCAAATTTCTTGGCATACAAATATGGTGTGTCCCTTGTCTAATTCACAGAACTGATAATCGGGTGGGAAAGGAGTAACCGGATGTCTGTAGCATGATAGCATTAACCCATGAGTCACACGCCAGATGCTCTGTGCTCTGTGAGGAAGGACAGATAAAAGGACAATGTGTCAAGCAAATCCAAGGTACAAATTTCCAAAGACATTTTTCCTTTGGGCAGTTATAGTTTAGTTTAGCTGTTTCTATTCTGAAGATTTTGTATACACAACAATAGAAGAGCTCCTGTAAGCTCAAAGGAAAAGAGGGAAAGAATGCAACAGATGCTACAGTTCCCACCCCCCCAGACAAGCCTTCCAGGGAAACTCCTGGTACTCTTGAAACTTTCCTGTCAGACACTTAGACAATCCAGTGCATTTTCCAGGCAGGAAATATGATGTTCCAAAGACAACTTGACCTCCTGTTTGAAAACAGGGGCTGATGGAGGTGGGGGGTGGGGGTGTGAAGTGAGGGAGAGAAATCAGGCATAGGCTAAGTGTACTTCAGCCCTAGTCCCACTCACAAGTACAAACAAGTTAATGTTGTTAAGAACACATGATCACATTTCACTTAAGACAAAAATCCCAATCATTTATTCTCCGTGGAGTACTTCTTGTGCATCCTTGAGTTTTTAAAAGTTCAAGTGTTGCATAAAAAATCAACATAATTACAGAAAGCAGCCCTTAAACAAGAATATCCTGTTTTGTTTCCTGCATACTCACTGGGGTGGCTCATCTGAATCCTTGACAACATCCAAATCCAAGAGGAAAACATCAAGACTGCTTGCTGATGGTGGTTTTTACATACAGCTCCCCCAGCAGTAGGGCTGTTGGCCCCACTGTGTAAGCTGACAATCGGCCTATTGTTTACTTTCGAGTCAGAAAAGCGATGCTGCCTTTCTTCACAGTGTATGGTCGCTATAATCCTAGCAGTCATGTTCACTCAGCAGTAAGCCCAAATATATGTTTCCCAGAGGAGTTTCAAATACATAAGATAGATTAGCATCTCTGTGGCTTGATGCAATCTGTGACAGATTCAACAGTAATAAACATTTTAAAGTGTGGTCAGTCCTAAATGATTTGCTCAGAACAATTTTTTTTTTCCTGAGGTAGAAAAAATTAGCAATAACTTTTGGGTAGTAAATACACTAGCTGAGGAATAATACAACACTCTGAACCTCTTGCCCTCTCAGCATTTCACTCTGTTTAAAAGGGAGAAAAAAAAGCCCGATTGTGTGCTGATGAATTAGAAAACTTCATGAACATTCACGAAATACACATGCCACTACAAATTAACCATTAGCAGGCAAGGTATTCATCCTTTCTGTCAGATTCTGTGGGAAGTATGCCTTATTAGCATTGAAGCCCAAAGAACTAATATATCAGACCACGTTCACTTATCCAAGAGCCAAAAAAAAAAAAAAAAAGAAAAAGGAAAAGAAAAGAACAGGCAATCTGAGTTCTAGAAAAATAAATCGTATTGTTCTTTCCACCCCCATTTCAATCCTAAAATCAAAAATCACCAAATGAAATCCTATTTCCTCTTGGCTTCTAGCTTGTCTCTGTGTTTGCCATGGAATGTGGTTTTGCATTTTAAATCAGTTCCATCATAACCCTGAAAGTGATCACAGGGCAGCTAATTCTGTCTCCAGTTTCCACCCCTCCCCCAGCTCGAAACTTTGAATTTGAATGGACCAGAAGATTCTCGAGGGGGCCACAATGTGGCCCTGGAGAAGCAGCCTCTTTACTGCTTTCAGCTGGTTTCCTGGCATGTTTCATGGGGATTTGTGGTGAGTGGCAGCTCTGGAATCACTTTTCATTCTGTCAGGTTGTGGTTAGGCTTAGTGGGGTTTCTTTGTTACACTGGCCACTACTAGTCAATTCCCTTGAAAATATCTGGTTTTCTCTTTTTTCCCTTAAAGTGAAAGGTGGGGTAGGGAGAGAGAGAGAAAGAGAGAGAAGACAGAGAGAGAGAGAGAGAGAGAGAGAGAGAGAGAGAGAGAGAGAGAGAGAGAGAGAGAGAGAGAATCCAAACTCTCCCTATATCTCCCAAACTAAACATAAAACAAACACGATATCCCTTGGAAATCCTGGGGGTGGGGGCAGAGAGGGGGAGACCCAGATGTTCTCAACATCCCAATTTAATTTTGATGTCAGACTATAAAAGATCTTGAGGAGGGCCCTGTTTCCCATACCTGTTCTGCTGACATGCTGTTTTATGAAAGAATAGGGATATATTTTACTATCACTTTTTCCATGTTAAAATAAAATAAAACCAATAAGTAAAATGTGATTTTTTAGAGCACAGAGGGTTTTTTTTCCTTTCAGAATTAACCGGAAAAGAAAAAAAAAACAGAATTAGCAATGCAAAGAAACAAACACTTGGGAGTAGGTTAAGATGGAGTTTTCCCTGGACAGCAAGGGGCATTTGGCACTTTCAGCACATGTCTTAAGTCCGAGCTGAACAGACTTCTGTATTTCATGAATCAGATTTTCTTTTTTTTTGGGGGGAGGAGTTACAACATAAGGTTGCCAACACTTCATTCTGCCAAGTAAGACTATTATACAAAACACCATGAGTGTGTGCATGAGCAGAAAGATACACACAAGAACACACCACCTGACTACAGAATTGTGCATCATTTCTTAAAAGCAAGGGCTTGTTAGTCAGTGAGGGTTGGGAGAAAGAACGAAAAGACACAGTCTCAGAGCACAAGATCTCCTTTTCAGGAATAAAGGGTTGGCGACTCCGTACCAATGTGTCACACAGGCCTTCAGAAACAGTCAATTCCTGAAACACGCCAACCACTTCCCACCTTGATGCCTTTGTGGCAGCCATTCCTCTGACTGGAAATCTATTCCCTGGGACTTTGACAAAGCTCTCTACTTCAGTCTAACCACAAGTGGCAGTGCTCTCTAACCGCATTGTTTAAAACCCTCTTCCCCAGACCCCATGCCCCCCACACTGGCTTATTCCACAATGCCCTTCCTCTCCATTCTCATGCCTGGGCTTTCTTACCTGGGCTTTAAGTACTTTCAGTCTTTGGCGATATATTTAAAGTTTGTAGAGGAAAAAATATTGCCCAACACCCCCTCCAGTATATGTCTGTTCCATTTATCTATGTGCATAATTTCATAGTCCCTCGGTTTTCTCATTTTATGATGGACAAGAAAAATGCATTTGCAAAGATTAGCCTGTTTCATATTAGTGTGTGGATATGTTTGGGTTTTCTGGTCCACACCCTGCAGCTACACCCATCTCTGTGCTCGGGTTGCTTCCAGTGCCACCCAGGGACCAAACTAGGATCAGTTGTGTGCAAGGGGCAGGTGGAAGAAAAAAGAAAAATAGAGAATGAATCCAAGTGTAACTAATGCAAGTTTAATGAAAATTCTATTTTATTGTGGGAGGGGGCACACTTTATGGTACTCAGGACTGTTTTGTGCTGGTTGCTGGGAGACTATTCCTGGCATAGTGCTCTGGGACCATACGGTAACAAGATCAATCCCAGGGCTACCCACATGCAAAGCATGCACTTTTCTTTGGATCTCATAAATAGTACTCATGGGACCAAGGTCATTCCAGTTGATACCTAACCAATGGGGATGCCAGGCTGTTTTAATGCTAAGTCCAAGATTGCAGTGGTGCTTGGTGGTATAGGAGAGCAGCAGGGCCTGGTGGTACAGGGGACCAGTAGGGTCGCTCTGGTGCACACAAGATTCTGCAAAACTAAAGCTAGTGATACTTTGGAGGCTACATGGTCCCTGACACTAAACTTTGGTCTTACATGAACCCTAACTTCTGTACTATCTCCCCAGATTCAATCTTTTTAAAGCCTGTGTCCATTGTCCACTTCAGTTGCTACATTCTTAACAGTAGCAACAAAAAACAATAAGTGCACATGCAAATAAGTTGAATCAGGCAACTGTTAATGAAAACTCCAGGTTAAAATATGGACATGCTTGTGTGTGAACATGTGCTTACACATGTGTGTTTGTATCATTCATGTAGGACAGGACACACATATATTGGTTATTATAATAATGATAGCTTTAATGGAAAACGTAAAACTAGATCCTTTGAAGTTGCCTTCATTCTCTCTGTATGGCTCTCTGTCTCTGTCTTTCTCTCATTTCTTCTATGCTACAGAATGCAATGGAACTGGGAGATTAAGAAAGCCTCTGCTGATTAATCCATCATATTCTGACAACTGAATTCCCTGAAACAGAATATTAGAGTTTTGCACAATGTGACATTTTGAGTGGAATCATTCAAGTCCAAGTCTATGCAATACAAAGCAAAAAAAGGACTGCCTTATAATGTATCCTCAGTTAATCATAGTTTATAGTGCTGTTATCAATTACTCCCATTCAAAAATTCCAGGGATTTTAATGTCTGATCAGTGAATACAAGTGTTTCAATATCACATGAAAGGTTAGGTCAGATGGGGGCGGAGCGATAGCCCAGCTGGTAGGGCGTTTGCCTTGCAGCGGCCGGCCTGTGCTGGCCTGGGTTCAATCCCCAGCATCCCATATGGTCCCCGAGCACCGCCAGGAGTAATTCCTGAGTGCAGAGCCAGGAGTACCTCCTGAGCATCGCCGTGTGACCCAAAAAAAGCAAAAAAAAAAAAAAAAAAAAAAAAAAAAAGAAAGGTTAGGTCAGAATGTTTTGTAAGAGATAAATATTGATATCAGTTGGGCAGACTTCACAAGACTTCACAGTATCACTTGATCACTTGAAATTCTGTTATCATTGATTTGCTCGAGGAGGCACCAGTAACATTTCCATTTGTCCCTGTCACATGCCAGTGTAGACCAATGGCATCTGCTTGCTCCAGGAATACAAAGAGCCTCAAACCCTTCGTTCAGGGTCTTAACGAAGAAGTCTGACCGTCTTGTAGGTGGGCAGCCATGTGATCTATTGATGTCCTGTGGGATTCTGTCGGTAATGGCTCTAGTCCAGTTGTCTCTAAGCAGCATTACATGTCCAGTCCATCTGATTTTCAATGCCTTGGCAAAAGAGACAGCGTCCCTGACTCCATCTTCGACAGAGGTTGGAACCCAGGATTCCTTCTCTCACTTGAGTGAGGCGTGATATTCAAGCATAACTCTTTTGACTACTCTTTGGGATACCCAAATAGCATTCTCATCCTGCTTTCAGTAGGGCCCAGGTCTCTGAGGCGTATGCTAATACAGGGAGAATGGTAGAATTGAAGAGGTGTTCCCGGAGCCAGAGGTTCTTGTACTTTTAGCTATTTCTTCAATGCTTTTGAAGGCGCTCCACGCCGCTCTCTTCCTCCTGCACAGCACAGGTGCTAGGTCATTCATCATGTAAAGTTCTCGACCTAGGTACACATAACTGCTGCATTCAGAGATGTCTGTTCTGTCGTACTGAATGAAGCATCTCAGTATTTATACACAGTATAAATAAAAATGAAAATGTTAAGTTATTTTAAAAAATCAGGAAAAGTGAATTTAGTCCATTACTCAACTGATAATCTAATTTTAGTATTATATATCACAAAGATTAAAGATAAACCTAAGGGCTGGAGCGATAGTCCAGTGGGTAGGGCATTTGCCTTGTGCGCAGCCGACCCAGGTTCTATCCCCAGCATCCCATATGGTCCCCTGAGCACCTCCAGGAGTAATTCCTGAGTGCAGAGCCAGGAGTAACCCCTGAGCATCACCAGGTGTGATCCAAAAAAAAAAAAAAAGCAAAAAAAAAGATAAACCTAAAACTTAATTTCATTGGTATTTCAAATTAAAATGTTCATTTATTTCTCAAACTGCTCTGGCAGAATGATAAAGGCTGCTCTTTTTTGGTAAAAGAGATTGTGAATAAAATAGATAATGAACATGCTCTAAGTATTCCATTGGACAGAAACCTTCCTGGCACTAAGGAGTTTCAATTGGTTTTTCAGCTGCGCTGTGGTTTATTGTGCACTTTAAATCAGTTCTAAGACAACACTACATACCATTGTGTCTGTTAGAAAATCATTATGGTGCAATTAAGAGCAATGTTGTTTCACAAGGCGAACATGGAATTTTCCTCCGTGTCTGATGGTTGTTCACTTGCTTCATGCCTCTTGTGATTATCTGCACTTGCGATGGTCAAGAGATACAGCTGTCGGGAAAACACTCAACAGATGGCAGTTGTGAGGTGATGCTTCATCCTTTTTTTGGGCTGCTCTCAACACGAAGCCGGGGGCATCAACAAGATTTTCAACTACTTTCAAGCAACCCAGTTAGGAATGTTCAGTGACAGAATTCTTACCCTCCCTAAAGCATGGAGAAATGAAAGCATCTTAATGAAATGTATTCACTTTTATGGATAAGAGTAATCTACAGGGAGAATTTAAAATATTAAATGATCACTTTTTTCAGCAGAAAAGGCAAGATCAGTGAGTTCTTTTACTTTGGTAAAGCCATTTTAAAGTCCTGTTTCAGATTTTTGGAAAGAGTAATTTAACTTTGGCTTCAATAAAGCCCTGGATTACAAATGATACAAATCATGATAAAATTAGTCCAAATGGTTTAAGAATCATTTTGTTTCTATTTACATTCTTGATAGCATTCCAACAAATACTTCAACTTCTATTGTCATTATTTACAGAGTACATAATGTGCATAGCACTATTATGAGAATAAATTACTCAGCAGGAATTGGTCAACAAAGAAACAAAACAATGTACTACCCAATAAATGTATATGCTGGATAATTTAGTATTCAAACCTGAGATGCAAAATCCATATGGCTGGTGTTTTTTCCAGCCAGTTACGTAAACCCTTTTATATTTCTAGAGCAGGACTTCTTGAACTTTCTCTACTTGAAATCCCTTTTATGTCCCAGAAAATTTTGTATGCTTCTGTATATATAGGTATATTAAGTAGACATGCAAATAGGACATAAACTGATTTAAGTCATAAAGAAATTTATCTTAAAGCACATATTTAAAATAGTAGCTCATGGCCACAGTGTAAGAAGTTGAGTTCTAGAGTATCTATTCTATCCAGTGAAAATTAGGGTTCTCTGGAATATATGTATTTTAGCACATCTAAAAGATAGCTTTGTACAATATTCTAGGTCCTGTTGTGTGTTTTTCACAATGCCTGCCCTGGGAGTACTTGCCTGCCAACTCAATCCACCTTTCAATGTCAATGAGTAATATTTGGCTATCTTTAGTGTGACCTGAATATGAGTATAAGCATACAAAACCTTAAAACAAGCCAATATAGGTTTAACCATGTCTCAGAGGGGTTAAGTTTAATTTTGTCAAAATTGCTCCTTCCTATTGAACGTTAGTAAAAGTCATGTCAAACAATACGCCAAAGATTTTTATTTGTTCTGAAACATGACACTGACATTTTCTGTTTGTCTGTTCATGTCCCATAAGAGGTAACCATACACTCTATATGTTTTCTGTCAACATATTAGCAAGTTAGTCTCCAAAAGATTTCCAGTAGACAAACATGGAGTTGTAGCTATAAAAAGATATCTTTTAAGTACTTGCATGGAAAACAGGAGGAGCAATAATGTAGAAAATCTTTTGTAATAATAAATTAGAGAGTTCAGTTTTAAAATTCATTATATGTGTTTTTACACATCTAGAATATTTTAAGAACTTAACATTGCCAAACATTAAAGTACTTTGCATATTTTACTTTAGACATTGAATTATTTCTTTTATACTTACGAGAAAATGGTTTCCACAGAACTAACCGATTACCTAAGTTCCTTCAAGAAGAACATTCATAACTTTTTTTGATGGGGAAGGTGAAAGCAGACACACCCCAGTGTTGCCTAGGTGCTACTTATTACTGTTTCTCTGATCTGCGATTGTCCTAACCGTGCTTAGGAACCATATTTTCCTTTGGGTTGAACCCAACAGCACTCAGGGTTTACTTATGGCTCTGTGTTTAAGGATCACTCCCTGGTTGTACTTGGGAGTCCCTAAGTCATCCCAAGATTGAACAACAGGATATGTCATGTGTAAGACAAGAGCCTTGACTATCTCTTTGATGGAAAATGCATTTTATTTTGAAAACTTCAGGTTTTTATTATTTTTATTGGTTTGGAGCCATACCAGAAATATTCAGGACTTATTCCTGGCCCTGTGCACAGGGTCACACCTGGCAGGGCTCAGGGTCCAAACAGTGTACAGGGATTGAGGCCAGGTCAGCCATATGCAAGGCAAGCTACCTGTTCACCATACTATCCCTCTGGACCCCAGCTTCAGATGTTTTTTAAAATAAATAAAACATTAATACACATTTTCTTTTTTTTCTTGCTTTTTTTTGTTTGCTTTTTGGGTCACAACCAGCAATGCTCAGGGGTTTCTCCCTGGCTCTGCACTCAGTAATTACTCCTGTCCGTGCTCGGGGACCATATGGGATGCCGGGGATTGAACCCTGGGCCGCGTGCCAGGCAAGCCCCCACCTCTGGACTCTCCTCCAGCCCTTTCTTTCTTTCTTTCTTTCTTTCTTTTCTTTTCTTTTTTCTTTCTTTCTTTTTCTTTCTTTCTTTCTTTCTTTCTTTCTTTCTTTCTTTCTTTCTTTCTTTCTTTCTTTCTTTCTCTTTCTTTCTTTTTCTTTCTTTCTTTCTTTCTTTCTTTCTTTCTTTCTTTCTTTCTTTCTTTCTTTCTTTCTTTCTTTCTTTCTTTCTTTCTTTCTTTCTTTCTTTCTTTCTTTCTTTCTTTCTTTCTTTCTTTCTTCTTTCTTTCTTTCTTTCTTTTCTTTCCTTCTTTCTTTCTTTCTCTTTCTTTCTTTCTTTCTTTCTTTCTTTTTTTTCTTTCTTTCCTTCCTTCCTTCCTTCCTTCCTTCCTTCCTTTCTTCCTTCCTTCCTTCCTTCCTTCCTTCCTTCCTTCCTTCCTTCCTTCCTTCCTTCCTTCCTTCCTTCCTTCCTTCCTTCCTTCCTTCCTTCCTTCCTTTCTTTCTTTTCTTCCTTTCTTCCTTTCTCCTTTTTTTTGCTCTTGGATCACACCCTGCAATGCTCAGGGGTTAATCCAAGCTTTTCATTCAAGAATTACTCCTGACAGTGTTTGGGGACCAAATGGGATGCCGGGGTTGAACCTGGGTCACCTGTATAGGCTGTGTGCAAGGAAGATGCCCTACCCACTGTACTATTGCTCTGGTCCCCACAATTTTTTCTTAAAGTTTTACGACTACTATAAAATATTTTTTATACAGATGGAGTGGTAGTGCAGTGGGTAGTACATGATGCCTCACATACAGCTGACCCAGGTTCAGTTCATAGCACCCTTAGAACTTACAGGAGTGATAAACACAGAATGAGGGAGTACTCCATGAACACTGTTGGGTGTGGCCCCCCAAAATAAAAAAATACTATTTTTTTTTAGTAAAATGAAAAAATTCTTCCTTTAATCTCTTAATTAAAATGAGTATGTAAGTAAAACTACGAAGAATATTTTAGAAAAACTTTTCTGTTGTCGATAGAAAGTCATACTTCTCCCACTGAGACAAGTATGGAAAAGACATGACAGATATATTTTTCAAAATAAGCATACCATGAAAGTGACTGCTAGAACATATTCTGTGCAGTTAGATTTTACATTTTCTCCCCAAATTTTGCAAGCAGAAACTCCTGAAATCTGTCTTATGCCAAAAAAGAAATGACTAATTAGGAAGCCTAAAAATGAATCCTAGAACTTCATTTATTTTTTTTTCACTCCAGGACTATATATTCAGAGAAGATGAAGAGAGTGTGTTACATAGAAGGTCTATGGTTCTGTCCAGTACCTGCCATGATGTTATCAGAATGACAGCTCAGACACTTATGTGGACAAGACAAACCCATGTTAGAATACAATATCACAAAAATGCATGCGGCTTCAGATAAAGAAAGATCATTGCCTCATGGTGACTGCTTGTAGAGGTAAGTGTACTGCTATAAATCTAAGCCTTGAATAGCATGGAATATCATACTGTAATTGACATTTGGCATTATTTTGCTGCCTCATGCAAGCAGATTAGAAAGGTCTAATTTTTTGTGACAATCCTGAAGCCGTGCCTTATGGCATTCATTATTATACAATTTTAGTCTTGAATCTGTATGAGCTTTATCTCTAGTTATGATGTTCACATCCCCGTAAGTATGAGAAGGATCAATAAAAAAGGAAACCAGCAAATTGTAGGCTTTGCAATAAATCTAAGGTATTAGGTGGACATAATTTAAACAGTTGTTTCTCTTTTTCTGAAGAATAAACACATAACAGGGAAAAATGAGGCTCTAAAGGGATTATGCATTCCTAAATATTTTATAGCTGCATTAAATGCAATGTTGTGCTTTAGTTCCGCCACTGAGTGTTTGCTGTTGATCATTTGCTCACCAACTAAAAACCCAAAAGATGTGATTTGAGGTTTTTGTGGGTGGTTTTCAGCCTTGGCCCTTCTGTCAGTGTTTCACTGCATGATTGTAAAGAGCAACTCTTTGCATGTGAGAAGACAGATGCTGGTGATTGAAATAGGGAAACGCACCACAGTGCTTTTACTCAGCTGATATTTAATGATTTACCATTTAATGTAGTTCATCTTTCATAACCCTGAGTTCAAACAGAAGCAGCTGCTATTAGGGATACAATAATATTGAACTTCCCACCAAGGACCTAAGAGAGCATCTTATGTAGTTTTAGCAACCAGACCCATCTGGCCTTTCCCCTAAGTATGACAGCTAAAGGAGAGAAACAGTTTACTTCCCGTCAATGGGGTCCCGGACAGAATGTATAATTATGCCAGCTAAAGATTTTCAAATCAAAACTCCTTGTGTTAACATCACTCTAAAACACTGAAGGACAAAACAATGCACTTTATCACCTAATCAAAAGAACACTGAGAAAACTGAGGAAAATATATGGAAAATCATGCTGAGCTAAAATCAATGAGAAGGTATCTGGTTTCAATCCTGGAAAATAAACATTTTTCTGATAATTTCTATTTGTTTTTAATGTGAGGGAGATTTTTTTGTGAGGTATTTTTAAAATATTGTACTCCCTCTGAGGTCTGGAAATATCTTGTTATTGATATTTAGATAAATGGATAGTCTATTGAAAGACTGGCATATATATGATAGATGAATTTCATAAAACATTATTTTAATTGAAAGCATGGAAATCTTTTAATGAGGGCGATCAAAAACTGATGCAAATTATGATATAGTTATCAAGTAGAAAGATTTTTTTTTGGGGGTTACATCTGTTGATCAGGGGTTACCCTGGCTCTGCACTAAGAATTACTCTTGGCGTGCTCGGGGACTATCCGTGATGCTAGGGATCAAACCCCGGTAAGCTGCTTGCAAAGGCAAATGCCCTACCCACTATACTATTGCTCTAGCCCCAAGTAGAAATGTTTTATTTTAATAGTATTGGGGACGGGGCCGGAGCGATAGCCCAGCGGGTAGGGCGTTTGCCTTGCATGCAGCCGGCCTGTGCAGGCCTAGGTTCGATCCCCGGCATCCCATATGGTCCCCGAGACCCGCCAGGAGTAATTCCTGAGTGCAGAGCCAGGAGTAATCCCTGAACATCGCCATGTGTGACCCAAAAAGCAAATAATAATAATAATAATAATAATAATAATAATAATAGTGTTGGGGAAGAATGACAAAGTAGATAGGTAACCCTCCATCTGCTGTTTTCCTATTTTTTTTTAGTGAAATGTCAACTTTCAATCCATTCTTCATGGGATTGTCCTACACAGATCTTTTAAAATATGCTTTTGCCCTATGCTTCACAAACATTTTTATTAACTTCTATGCATCATTTAAAAACTCTGTCCTAGAGTTATTTATTCCTTTTCAAAGCTTGATGATGTTTTCAGATTTGTCATTTGGCAAGTAAGTAAATAATTTGCATTGAATTTAGAACTATGCAATTATGACATCTGAAAATATAAAGGTTTCTTTATGAGGTTTCTGAAAGGATTAGACTAAAAGAGTAAATGTACTCTCACTTACATGATAACTTTTAAAAACTGATAGAAAGTTCTTTCATCTGCTTTAAAAGCTGAGTTCTACTGCCTGCTCTGTCACTGGCTCAGTACACAGAATGCCTGGATTCCCAGCCTCATCAATTGTGGAGAAAGTCATTCAGTTGTTTATTTATTCACAGCATCTGAGAGAATGCCATGTGGAGAAATGGATACATTAGTGTAGGGAATTGGGCCAAAATTATCATGATTTCATTTAAAAAGAAGTGATCAAAGTACACATTCTATTTTAACTTGGAACTGTTTAGATAGGTTGCCACAATTTGGAAAGCAGGTATAAATGTATAAACCTCAAAAAGTCAGAAAGTTTGATTTGGAATCCATTCCAAATTCATTACTTCAGTTTGAACACAGACAGGTATTTAGCGAAATTTTTATTTCCCAATTTGCTCGATTCTAAGATTTATAGGGGCTCTAATTTGAACCATGGCAGAAACCCCACTACAGAAACAGTGGGGGTTTTCTCAAAAATTTTAATTTTAATTGTTTCCAGGTCCAAGTGTATAGTATTTATAGAAGTGTACATTTTAAAACTTTGTTTTAAATGTTTAAACGTTCAAAATAATCTACTGCTTGATTCTGTTTCTGTTTTGTACTATTTTGATTAACTACCATATTTGTTGTGTCACTGTTGCTGGACATGTTTTCACAAATAAATTCTAGTTTTTGTTGAGTAGAATCATTTAAAATGAAGGTTATTAGCGCACCCAGAGAAACTAGACATTTCACAACTGTATATTGATATGAATGATTCCAAATACGTACCTTAAAATAAGTTTTTAAAAGAGGACAAAGGAAGCAGGGGAGATAAAGTAACTGCAAAATCTGTTGTGCAAGAGTGAGCTCCGAGTTTCAAATCCAGTACCTCAGCACTGCCCTCTCCACTACAACATTCATCAGCATCACCCAGAAACTGCAGGGGGCCAAGCAATTTACGTAGACTGTCAGGCTTGCCACACAATTTGGCAGGAGAGTGTTCTCAGACCTCTGAGTACTGCCTAGGAAACATACCTAACCCTACCCCCCCAAGTAAACTATTAATAAAGAAACAACTATAATAAAGGACAACACAAAACATAGAATTAAATGGTCATGAAAAGAAGAGTCTAAATGTCTAAGAAGCAACAGTCAGGGTTATTATCAATACTTTTTACTAGAGCTTGAGACAGCTGACTTAAAATAAGACACCAAACAAATCACACAATGACTGTGTGTGTGTGTGCATGCGCGTGCATGTGTGTGCACATGTGTGTGTATGAATTCATTTACTCCTGGCTCTGCAGTTAGAGATCACTGCAGATAGGGTTTGTAAACAATAATGATGCTGGAGATGAAACCTGGGTCAGCCACATGCAATGCCATGCAATCACTCTACTGCTGTACTTTTGTTCTGTCCCTCTGTTTATTTTTGGTTTTTTTTGCCTCCCAAGTGGTGCTCCAGGAACTGAGGGTTCACTCCTGACCACTCTCAACTAAAAGGGGCTGGCAGTATCAACAACAGCCTGAGTATGCAAAAGCTGGTCAGGCCTCTGTACTATACTGCTGAAGTGTTCCTGCTTACCCAGGCCACTTCTGCAATGCTCCAGGGATATGAAAAATTTTAAATTAGAAGTCAGGATAAAGGAGCAATACATTTCAGCTTCTTAAAGGAATCATCAAGCTTAGAAGCAAGAAAGCTGTGACAACTCAAATCTGGGAATAATAAGCAAAAGTTTCTGTGGGAGAATGGTAGCCACTAATGTAGCAAGTAGAGTCACAGTGGATATGTTCTGACCATGAACACAAGGAAATATTATTTTATAGGAAGACATAATGAGGGAGTAAAAGATGTTTGTTGAACCTAGATTAAAATATGACATGACAGACTTGAACTGAGCATTGAATGTAGGCAAAGGAAAATACATGATAACCCCTAAATGTATGTATTGCAAGTCACAATGTCTAAGAGAAGAGAGAGAAATTGATGGATGGATGGATGGATTGAGAGATAGATAGATAAAGATAGATAGATAAGATAGATAGATAGATAGATAGATAGATAGATAGATAGATAGATAGATAGATAGATAGATAGATAGATAGATAGATAGATAGATAGATAGATAGATAGATAGATAAAGAGAGAGGAGAGACAGAAAAGAGACCTGCCATCCATAGGGAGGAGGGAAGGAATCTGGGGACATTAGTGGTGGGAAATGTGCACTGGTGGAGGGATGGGTACTGGAACACTGTAAGACTGAAACTCAAAAATGAACAGCTTTGTAATTGTATATCTCACGGTGATATCATAAAATAGAAAAAATAAATAAAATGTGGCATAAAAAAAAAATGTCCTAATGCCTAATGCAGTGATTTTTAAAGTTTGGTTGAGACCCACTTGCCTGAGAATCACCTGGGAAAGATTAGAAATGTCACCAATCACTGGTCTCCGTTCCACACTGAACCAAATTCTACCCTAATTCATAAACCTGCTTTCCTATACACAGAATCAAAGATTTTACTATTTACATAGTCACAATGCATAGACAACGCTCAAGTTGGCCACTTAAAATCCCATTTTTAGTTCTGTATGGTCACTTAGGATTACTGGTCAAATTGAAGTAAACTAGTGAGTTTACACTAACAGATGGGATAAAGAGAATTTGTAGTGTTTTCTGCTGCTTCCTTGCTTTAGGAGGTTATCACATACATAATATTTACTGAACTAATGAATTTTAAAAAGAATAAAAAATGCTATTTTGTTTATGACACACATATATATCATTTATGTACTAAAATTGTCTGAGATAACACAATAATATACAGGAAATTAGAATTAGAAGTTTTCAAATGAAGTTGATAATTTATTCTACTACAAATTTAAAGCTTAAATATAATATAATTTCTTTCCAGGTTCCTGATAATATAAAAGATAGGAAGTTGGAGTGATAGCACAGCAGCTAGGGCATTTGCCTTGCAAGTGGCTGACATTGGTCAATTGCTGGCACCCCAGATGGTTCCCTATGCCTTTCTAGTAATGATTCCTGATATAGACCTAGGATGAGCTCTTCTGGGTATGACCAAAAAGACAATATAAAATATATGTGTGTATGCATGTATGTTTGTCTGTACGTGTGTGTGCATATCTATATCTATATCTATATCTATATCTATATCTATATCTATATCTTATCTATATCTATATCTATATCTATATCTACCTATTTATAATTGTTATTATTATTTGCCAGCTATTAATTTGAATAAGTTTTAACATTTTGGGTGACCACCCAAGTGCTACTTAGGTGACCTTAACTTTCAAAATTAAACAATAAAATGGTTTATTTTAAATATGATTTCTGCGCTTAGTGACGTTTATTGTACTTCAAAAATCAAGACCATAAATGTTCTTCAATTCACATATTTGGCGAAAGTAAATTTATGTTCACTTTAGCAATAAAGTAGTGAGAAACTTACTTTACAGAATATTTAATTCATTCAACACATACTTATCATTTGGTTTATGATCATGAGAATCACAAAGCTCAAAATAGTGAGACAATTAAATTATATGACAAAGGATAAGGGCAAATACAGTTTTATAAACATGTGTCATATTTTATTGATGAACAGTAGTATATTGGAGATTATAATTTTTTTTCTTTAACCTCACTATGTATCTGCTTGAAGACCATATAATTTAATGGGTAAATATGTATTTCATGGTGAAGGTCAAGAACTAACTGCAGGAACACTGTCTGCCGGGCCCTGCAGTGCTGACCCAGAAGGAAACAGTCTCATGTTTAGTACTGATGGCTACCCCAGAAATTGTGAGATCAGATTCAGGCCACGCTCACTGAGAGCAGTTGTGAACAAAAGGCAGTATATTTACATCTAGTCTTTGTTAAAAGTGACCCGGTATAGATTTAATAAACATGTACTCAATTGTTTACAGGACATCATCAAGAACAGCACTAATATTTCCTCTTCCTCTTATCATATCTTGGTTGGGAACACCTTCTTCCCTGCTATTGTTCCATGGGTGCGTCTACATCCTGCTTCTTTTGGGGGTGGAGAAGGGACATATCCGGAGGTACTTAGGGCTTACTACTGGCTCCACTCAGCGATCACTCTTGGTGGTGCTCTAGGGACCATATGGGGTGCCTGGGGATTGAACCCAGGTTAGCAGCTATGAAGGTGAATACCCTACCCACTGTACTATCTAGTCCTGCGTGCTATTACCTTTGTAATGATATATTTTACCACTTAATAGTTCTGTCCACTTAATTAATGGCTAGTACTTAACTATTGAGACCACTAATGCATAAGTTTGAAAAAATTATACATACACACAGACACACACATACATACACACACTGCTATCTATTAATTAAGAATTTGATAAGTAGATTAAGGTATTTGGCAATTATTGAAATCAGCAAGTCATTAAAAATTCTATCTTGGAGCTACTAATTTGTTTGGAATAGCCTTCTATTCGGCATACAAACAGATAAATGTGCGTTGGACTATACGGAAAAAGTATCAATCTTGTCTTTTCTGTTTTAAGCAATTATAATTTCTACTATAGGTGGGGCTGAAATAAGGATAGGAAGTTATATTCCATGATTTTGGATAACAAGTTTCTAAAGTTCTGATGCCTTTTATGAAAGGGAGTCTCACTTTACAAAATGTTTGTTGTCACTTGGTGGCATTGTGTAGTCTAGAAGAAATCACAGTGATGCAGGTGTCTTATGAATAATCAGATGGGAAATAGAAGATGATCAAGCTTCCTCTTAACCCTATGAGTCAAATAGGAATGACAAAATATTTTCCTTTAAATGGTAAGGAAAGTAAAACTGAATTTTAAAATGTCTTGTATACAAATGACTATAGTGCTTTACACAAGATTTTCTTAAAGACACAAAACCTGCTTTGTAGAGCTATTTTTCATCACCAGAATACAACCAGAGCCTCCGATTAAATTCAGCAGCTGTTTAACAATGCCAGAAACACTTATGAATCTTCAAACCGTTTCCTTCAAGCAAAATCATATCCTCCAAAGAACACACTTAGAATTTGTTCCCCACTGACTCAGAGGGAAGAGTGCCACCTATTGAATCATGGCCTGAGTATTCACAGCACCTTGATGGTCCTTCCTAGTTTCCCTTCCACCCACTCATGAGCACATCCTGTTTCCCTTAGGACTAGGGTATAATAATGCTCAGAGGATGTCTGAGGTTCACGTGTAAGTATACTCATATCATGCTCTATAATTCTAAGAAAACACATGAATTTTAATCAGTTTTTTAAAACAACCAGGCCTCTCTTCTCATTTACTAGAATGGAAAAAAAATTCACTTTTATTACCTTAAAGATGCCAAACAGTGCCATTTTATTACTGTGGGAAGCTGGAAGTCATTTCCGAACACTTTTGGCAGGGGTGCTATGTAGAGCATCCAATTCAGTCCTTTAAGTGTCTTCTGAGAACCACCACACAAACTGTGATTTACTGTTTTCAGGAGTTCAAGGGACTCTTTCTATCCTGGAGCTGAAGAAAGAAAGGTAAAGTATATTTAAGGAGCATCCAGGGGTCCCAGCAAGAATATAAGGCAGCACAGAATGAGCCAGATAAAGAATATTTGATAATTTAGATATTATTTGAACCTTTAATTTTTGCTGTAAAAGATAATGTTGATAGTCTATAAAAGTCAGGATGACTTTTGTGTATTGATCAATTGGTCTTGCAATCTTTGACAAGAGGCTCTATTTTCCTATCTCACTAATTGAATCCTAAGCAGGTTTTCATGCAAACTCCAGAGAAGATAGTTTACATATATAACATATATTATTATACAATGCATTTATGGACATGTAATTAGATATTTAAGTTTATTATGCACAAGTCACATACATCATACACATGATCTCCCCTCACCCAAAGTGGTGGTACCTAAATTTTTATAAAGAAGTATTGACTGATTAGGCAGCATTAAAATAAGGAGAAAAACTGGCACACCTTTTAAGTTATATAACGAGAAGGTAGAAATACCATACTCATTCTTTGTGGTATTCAGTAGCAACCAACCATTTTAGTTTATATGTTCTTTAGTTAACTTAGAACCTCTAGTAGCTTAACATTGTATAAGTTGTGTGTGGGGAAGAGGGTGCTATTGTATTTACTTAAAACACATATACCCTCACATGTGCATATTTTTCCCTCAGTAACATCTTTGTATATTTTGAGGTGAGTTTGTGTGGTCATAAACATTAAGTTACCGGAAAAAAATACAGTAAGATATAAACAAAATAACTAATACAAATAATATTTTTTGCTACCTGACAAATAATGGGCTTTCTATAAATACTTGATGAAATAATAAATGAATAAAATATACCACTATACTAAAACTATACCATATAAAATATTAGAAACTGCCTCATAGTGTAAAAGGAAATCTAAAAAATTATTTTTTCTAATAAGTGGATTATGTACTCCAAGTAAAGGATCTATATATGCTTGCTTTTATAGACTTTTTGGGGGATAAGGTGAAAGATTGGGCCATACCCAAGCAGGCAGTGCTCAGGGTACCTATACGTCGTACCTGACATTTCGTATGTGCAAGGCAAGCACTTTGCTCATTGTACCATTGTTCTGGAATTAATAGCATTAAGATTTGACTAAAGTTTTTTTTTCTTTTGTAAAATAAAAATATTATTCATGGAAAAAATGTCTCACCTATAACCAATTTGAAATTTATTCAATTAAATAGAAGTGGGGAGCAGGCATTGAGGCCACACCCAGCAGTTCTCCAGGGCTCTCCTTGCTTTCTGTTTGTGGGTAGTTCCTGGGTTCAAGGTTGGCACCTTAAGCACTGTACTCTCTCAGCCCTCCATTCTTAACAGAGTGCTGCATTCATAAACGATATCTTAAAGGCATTAATGGTGGAAGCATGCAGTTTCCGCGGCATTGTTGTAGGTGAAATTAGTGATTTCTTAGACTGCTACAATTATTAATATGCAGCTCTAATTATTAATAAGAAAACCTTTTTTTATTCTTCTAATAGGTAGGTAGATATAATCTGCCACTTGGAGTAGCACAATATTCAAAGTTGTGGTCTGGTCCTTGTTAGAATCAGGATGATATACATATGCTGAAGGAGAAGAGTCACACTTGGCAGCCAATTTAGGATTTCCTGCTGCTTTTATTGCTAAGTCTAATTGGGGTAGAGGAGGCCAAATTTTCAAGTAGCACCTGCAAGGCAATTGGAGGAAAGTTGAGGGCTTCAGTCAGAGAACCAGGGAATGCAGAGCTGCTCCTCCAACCAAGAAATAAGAGGACCAAAGGTCTAAAATCAAGCTTATAAGCTTTTATGCGACATAACAAAAATATAGAATACTTACAAGAGATTTATCACTAGCTTGATGGTTTATTTACAAAACCACATTAATGGTTTTGCAAATAAAGGAATAGAAAGGAAATGGTATTTAACAATAAGGTAGAAAATAGTTAAGATTATAGTTTTTTTTTTTTCTTTTTTGGGTCACACTGGCAATGCTAAGGTGTTTTTCCTGGCTCTGCACTCAGGAATTACTCCTGGTGGTGTTCGGGGACCATATGGGATGCCAGGGATCGAACCCTGGCTGGCACTGGCAGGCCACGTGCAAGGCAAACACCCTACCCACTGGGCTATCGCTCTGGCCCCAATATAGTTTCTTATTTGTAATGCATCCTAGAGCTCTGCCTATTTAAACCTAGCAGATATATCTGTTTAGATATAATACTCATATCTGTTTAGATATAATACTTTTTAAATATTTCTATCAATCTAAGACCATTCTTCATCCAATCATTTTTAGAATCCTATCAGTGCATTGATAAATCATTTCATTCTTTTATCCACTCATAAACCAAACCTGTTATGTGTGCTTGCTATGTGACAATTATTATTACTAATGATATTAAGACTTACGGAAAAAAGAAGAAAGAGTATTGTCCCTCAAGGAACTAAGAGTGTAGTCAAAAAGAAAGTTAAGTATGTCAGTACTGCACTGTATGATAGATACTATAAAAGAACTGCTCTGTGGAGATACAAAGGTTTGTAAATAATTTTAGTGTATCTGGAAAGGTTAATATTGAAGCTAAACTAAAAGAATAAGGTAGATGATGAAGAGGAAAGGTTCCAGAGAAAAGACATGCATATGCGGAAATGTGTCCTTAATAGCAGGAATTTGTTTGTATTTGAAACATAATCATTTAACAAAACTCCACTCCTTTATACACAGCATGCTATAATGATTCACTGAATAATGAACTGGGGCGGCAACAGAGGTTAATAGATCTACATCCTGACTCATCTTTCCTTTTTAAAATAAATAAATCAATTTCAGTTTTTTCCTTCTCCCTTTGTTGTGTCTTGATGTTTAAATGTTACATACTTCATTATGGTGCTCGCACTACACACAGTTGCAACATGCCAGACATAAGTTACATGTGTGTCACCCTGGATCCCAAAGGGAAGTGCTGAGCCTCAATGATGTTGGTCAGTGATCAGGATGGATTCCTAAACTCACTCCTCCGAGGCATGCTCTAACACTTTGCCATACATCTAGATCTGAAATTCTCTCTCTTTTTCAGCTGGAGGGTATGGGGAGGACACAGTGGACAGGGCTAAGAAATTACTCTTGGCTCATTGTTTATAAGTCATTTCTAGTAGTGCTTGAGGATCATGAGGTACTGGGAAATCCCACCTGGACCTTCTACCGACAGAGTACAGGGAGTAGAGAGCTTGCCTTGCATGCAGCTGACTGGGTTCAAACCCAGGCTTCACATATGATACCCTGAATCCTGCCAGGAGTGATTCCTGAACACAACACCACTAGGTAGGCACAAACAAGCAAACATAACAAGCCTGAACCTCTGCCATTTCTCAAATGCTAAATATGAGCTCTGGTGCTTTGAACTACTTCTCTGGCCCCCGATAAGTTTCTCTCTCTCCCTATTTTTTTTTTGGGTCACACCGGCGATGCTCAGGGGTTACTCCTGGCTCTGCACTCAATAATTACTCCTGGCAGTGCTCAGGGGACCATATGGGATGCCGGGATCAAACCTGGGCCGGCACAGGCCGGCTGCGTGCAAGGCAAATGCCCTACCTGCTCGCTGGACTATCGCTCCTGCCCCATCTCTCCCTATTTTTTATATGATAAGTAAGACAAATTACTCAACTGTTCTCTAATTCAGTTTCTAACTGTTTTTTGCTAGTGGCAATACACACACACACAACACACATATATATATATATATATATATACATATATATATACATATATAATATGTATAATATTTTTCTTGTTGATATGACAAGGAAGCGATGATTAACTTTTTTTTTTATTTTTTGGATCACACCGGGCAATGCTCAGGGGTTACTCCTGACTCTTTGCTCAGGAATTACTCCTGGCAGTGCTCGGGGGACCGTATGGGATGCCGGGGAATCTAACCCTGAGTCGGCCGCATGCAACGCAAACACCCTACTGGCTGTGCTATTGCTCCGGCCCCTGATTAACTTTTGAAATGGTATCTGAGAACTATCAAAGTCGAGGAACTTTTTAGTTTGTTGGATATAGCTGATTGGACTGAGTTTACTCCTGGCTCCAACTCCGGGATCACTGTGGGTGATCCTGTGGGAACATATGTACTGGGCCTTGAATCCAAGTTAACTATGTGCAAGGCAAGGGCTCTTCCTGTTATACCTTCTCTCATGGATCCTGATGCTAGGATTTACTGCAGTGAGAAGCCAAAGACATTCAAACTTGAGCACTGGAGGTATAGGACAAAGGTAGAGTACTTGCCTTGGCGCGCGTCAACCTGGGTTCAATCCCCAGCACTACATATTGTCCCCTGAGCCCTGCCAGGGGTAAGCCTGGTATGGCCCCGAAGTAAAACCAAAATAACAAGGACATTCAAATTTTCCTGAGACTAAAAATCGCTTTCTGCGAGACGAAGAAACTGCTCAAGCTTTGTTTCAATGCACCGAGTTCGAACTCTGCTCCCGAAGATCTTGGACACAGCTCCAGTGTCCTGGAGCCTCAGTTTCTCACCATATTTGGGGGATTGAAATGCCATCAATATCTCCCTCATTGGATATCTGAGAAGATTAAGTAGTAGCATGATATGTATAAATTTGACTAGCGTCATCCAAAGATTAGTTTCATGCTCCTCCCCCAAAAATCCTACTTAAAAAGCTTAGAAAATATATAATGGCTAATCTAAGGATTGTGAAAAATATCTTTCCCAAAATACTTCCTATAGTTTTGCGATCACATATAAATATTCTCATCTGCATTCGCTAACTCTGGAAAACACTCTTGAATGTTATTGCTGACTTTGATAGGCTGCCTTTGCATCTTTGCCAGAACTTGCTTTGGGTTGCAGCTATTCATAGAATGCCCTTGGATAATGTGATAGGTTGAATTCGAATTACCCTTCCATTCATTTCATCACAGTAATAATGGCAACTAAAATGGTCATCTGGAGAATGAACTAAGATGGCTATTTTCTAATAAAATCTTTCTCTATTTTTTGTCCTTAGAATAACCCAAAAGAAGATCATTTAATGCAATTTGAATAAAATGTGTTAAACATGCCAGAATAGAATTGAATTTCCTGTAGATACATAATACATGCTAAAAAAATTCACTGCTCTCAGGTGGAATACAAATAAAAAGGTAGTATTTTTAAAAAATAAAGCTAATTTATAGGGAAACATAAATTTCAGTGGATCTGAAAATATCTTTAATTATAAATTTTGTTTTATGGCTGAGAACCCAGTTTACTCATTGTATACAGATTGGCTTTAAATAAATTAAATGTATCATCATCTTGCCCATATTTAAGTCTTTGGTTTCTCCAGTATCATTTCGACTTTATCCTATATCCCCACCCCACTCCTGCTCCTCTAAGCCCCACCCCACTCCAATTATTTAATATTGTTATATCTAAGGCCAGGGTTCCTCCGTCTGCCTGAAGGAGTATCGGAAGTACCAGGCAGGCAGAGCTTCTATTTTATTATTTTTTTTCCTTGCCTGCAACCTGATTTCTTCTGGGTCTGACCTAATTCCTTTGATGCCTGGGGCTCGGAGGCCTATGCTAATCTGCATCATGGATGTCTAGAGGAAAAGTGAGACAATTGAAAGAAATATAAACGAAAAAGAATGATGCCGGGGCTGAGCAATTTGAAAGCAGACATTTTTCTTCTACCCTTAAGAAGAAACTTTGCATTCAATGTATGGATCAAATGCAAATTTCTCCCCCTTTTTTGATTCTTGACTTTTTTAATTTTTTAAAGCTACCAAAACATTTTGTTGCCAGGAAAAATAAAACAATACCAGAATGCTAATTGTTATCATTGTACAATGAATTAAAATGAAAGAAAACCAAATCGATGAAAAACCAAGCCATGTTGTATAAGTCATAATGAAAGAAATGTTCACCCTGACTGACAGATGATGCAACTTTATAAGCTTTATTCCTAAACTCTGGAATGTGCGGACATTCAGAGCTTTTATTTCTGCCCACTAAAACTGTTTCTCGGGATCTGTTCCCAGTTTTTTTCTCCCTTTGGGAAGCAGGTTATTCTTACTGCTCAAATGTGCATTCAACATCTTGTAGCCATTAATATACCAAAGAAGGAGGGCACAGGGGCAGGTTTTCAAAGTGTCTCTGCTGACTTGATTTTGGTCTAGTAGGAGACCCGGAGAAGTTGGAAGGTGAAATTTATCCTTTCTGAGTAACATATCACAGGTTTCTCTTTTTCTTGAAGATGTTAAGAAGTTGTGACTTGTTTGCACGAAATTTTTTGGATGGGAGCTGGGTGGGGTTAGGCCACACCCAGCTGTGCTCCCGGCTTACTTCTGACTCTGCACTCAGTATCATCTGGTGAGATTTGGAGGTTCATATGTAATCCTGGTGGTGGAACCTGGGTTAGCCACATGCAAGGCAAGCACCTAGACCCTGCCCTAGCAATCTGTTTGCATGGATTTGCAAAGAAAGTAGGAAGGAAGGAAGGAAGGAAGGAAGGAAGGAAGGAAGGAAGGAAGGAAGGAAGGAAGGAAGGAAGGAAGGAAGGAAAGGAAGGAAGGAAGGAAGGAAGGAAGGAAGGAAGGAAGGAAGGAAGGAAGGAAGGAAGGAAGGAAGGAAGGAAGGAAGGAAGGGAGGAAGGGAGGAAGGGAGGAAGGAAGGAAGGAAGGAAGGAAAGAGAGGAAGGAGGGAAGGAGGGAGGGAGGAGGGAGGAAGGAGAGGAAGGAGGGAAGGAAGGAAGGAAGGAAGGAGGGAAGGAGGGAAGGAGGGAAGGAGGAGAGGAGGGAGGGAGGAGGGAGGGAGGAAGGAAGGAAGGAAGGAAGGAAGGAAGGAAGGAAGGAAGGAAGGAAGGAAGGAAGGAAGGAAGGAAGGGAAGGAAGGAAAAAGTTCCTCCAATTGTATTTTGATTAATGACATTTCACTAAGCTTTAAGTACATGCACCCACATCAGAAGAAATTGCACTTTATTAAAGACATGATCAGCAACAGTAATTACTTTCAACATAGTAAGGAGCTTTGGTGAAGAGATATTTTCACTTCACAGATGTTTAAAGTAACTTGGTGCTTAGCCTTCAAATTTGCTATTCCGTTGGCATCCAAATTCATGTTTCATAGCCATGCAATTCTCTAATGTGCCATAAATAGAAATGATTCTCTGAATTTCAGAGCTGTACCCTTTGTTGACCCTGGCTAGCTAACCTGTATAGCTCTTGTGTTTCAGAATTGCTTTACAGATTCAGTGCATTTAATTTTGGTGGGTTTAAAACCATTTCTTCATCAGGTATTTAGAACTTCCAATCCACATTGAAGTGTATGTGCTTTCTGTATTCCTCTGTGAATGTGAGTGGGGGTCTTTTTATATTTTCCCTCTATTTGTACTATTATTTCTACTTGTATTTTAGTAGTGGATACATCAGTGAGCATGAGAATTGTCATATCCAGGTGCAGTGTAGGAATAAATCAAAACAGACATTTAGAATTCAGATAATTCAACTTGGAAAACAAAGATGAAGTGAAAATACATTGAATGTTAGAGAATAAAAAGTCATTAGACTTGGCTGTGTGTGTATGTGTGTGTGCTCATGGAATTGGCATTTTTCATACTAATGAAAAATTTCTTTCAGTTTTATCTGAACATCAATTCTAACCATTGAAAATGCTATTTCAAAACAGACTCTATGCCTCCACATTTACTATTTAATTCAAAGAAATTTAAACTCATCTTGTCATTTAAGATATTGCTTCATTTCATTGGTTTTTCCATAGACTCTTAATGTACATCTAAAAGCAGAAAATATAGCTATAATTTAGGACTTCAAACTAGATAATCTAGTTTTCCTTTGGTAAAGCTATCTGAAACAATCTCATATTTAGAAGTTTGTATTGTTCAATACTGAAAGACATTATTGTTTGAGCATGGGGCAGGTAGGAGATTAATTTGCCTTTGTAAAATTGCACACCCTTGGGAACAGTTGTATTATATGCACAAATGAACATGAATCTTAACAGCAGATCTATGGACCTGTCATTTCAAAGGCTTATACATTTTTTAAAGCACAAATCTAAGCACATAAACAGCAGATGTCCAATTTTAAATTGCTTGTTGAACTTATTTTGTGGCTTATTGTTATAATGTATGTTTATCATAAACCTTGAGCATTTAAGTGTGTATACACATACACATGTGCCTTCCTCAGATGCAAAGATTTTTAATATCAAGTACAGTGAAGGAATGATTTGTTTTTACTATAGTTAATACATCTGACCCATTTCATAATGGATGCTCCCTATTATCCTGAAGTAAGAAAAAAAGAAACAGTCGAAAATGAGCATGGCCATATTACAGTGCATCTGGGAGAGATAGCTTACTTTCATGAAAATGAAAAATTGTGACAAATATCGATTAGATTGGTTTGTATTAGGTCTACTCTGTCAAAATTCCCTTGCATACAATTCTATTTTTTACAAAATTCTGATGAGCAATGTGTATTGCTCAATTCCTCAAGCAAGCTGCACAGAATGCTTATGATAATGATCACAGCAATTACAAACACAATAGATGTACATCACCCCAAATGAGATCTGAACTCCTGATAAAAAGGAAGACTGGGTCTCTTCCTTTTCCTGTGTGTGTCTTGTGTAACAGCCTCATTGTCTAAAACAGATAAAAATGCAAAGAGGTGATTCTGTAACACAATATGCAGTGAAACAGAAACCAAATTGCTTTCATTTCTACTTGCTATGCTAACCCCTTTCTCAGATGATCTTGGCAGCCTTGTCTTTTGCTAATTTTGCTAACATCTCACAGATATAAAACTGTGCGCCCCACCCTCTGGTTCCTGCCCTTCCCTTCTCTACTCCCTCCCTGCTGTTTCATTACATTTTCTTATGTGCATACCATAAAGTTCTCTTGGACACATAATAAGATTTGTGCCAGACTATGTTTCTTGGCTTTAATGGTTAGTTAGCTTTCCAGAATACACATGCTGCTTTATACATGCTTTTATTACTGACATCATGAGAATGCATCTCTCCTATGTTTACAATTGGGTGTTCACCCTTAAATAAAAGCAATGAGATCAGGTTGTTTAAGAGAATCTTTGAAAAGCAGAATAAAAACAGCTGTTATCTGCTTGAACCATTTCATTTTCTTTCATGATCTGAATGATAATGATGTGTAGCAGTGGGCAGTCTCTAGCTCTCATTATACGCCATACATCAGAGTCTCTTTCAGGATGGAAGTGGGTCTCTATCTCGGAGTTCCAACGGGATCGTTTCAACCTCACTTTTAACAGGTGTTGGTGTTTGTGGGAGGGAGTGAGGAGAGGATAAAACACCTCTGCTTGTTCCCCACTGACCTCCAGATTCAGGAGGCTGGTTTTCATTGGCAACGTGGGTTTGAAAGTCAAACCAGGTCCTTGCTGAAATCTCTCTCACCAGGAATAGATTACAAATATTTCCACATGTCAAACAAATGAACAATAGGGTGGTCCTTATTAATCAAAGCTCTCCTAAACCAAGTACAGATGGTAGGAAAGAACTTTTCTTCTGTGGCTATTTCTTGAGAGGGGAGAAAAATACATCAGACAGAAAGGAATATTTCTTCAAGTGACACCAGAAATGGAAGGAACAAGAGCCCAAGCCAAATGTAACTAAAAAAAAAAAAAAAACAAGAAAAACAATAATAAATAAACACATTTAAAAATTCTGGTGTTCTCAATGATCCAAACTAGAAGGTTGATTGAGCTTATTGCTATTCAACACTCCCTCATCACAAGCTGTTTCTGAAGATCTGCAGTATTTGCCTAGAGACTGACAAGCTTAAATTGGTTTTTAACCTCTAGAGTCCCCTTTTCATATTGCAGATGTTGCTGATTGGGGAGCAACACTCTGCTTTCCCTAAAGTCAGTGATTTCAAGACTCTGGTGGCATCCACCACAGAGAGCATAACTCCTCTCAGACAACAACGTCGTTTGTTAATTTTAATTAACAGAAAAACATCGATAGGAATAATTGAATTTTCATTGTATTCAAAACTTCAGAGTAAGAGTAAGCTATGAACGCTATTTGAACAACAGCCCCAAGAAATAATGACTCGTCCACTCTTTTTTTTTTGACCCGAGCTGTACATTCCTCGCCCTCCAGGAGCAGAGAGCTAGTTGAGGTAATCTCCTGGGTGTAAGACACCCAGGTACTTTCTGTGTGATCAGGCATTACTACTAAGGAAGAATCTTAGTAAAATTGAATTTTAGTAAAATTGGCTTCTCTTCTTTGCTCAAGATTGCTGTTAGTTTGGTCCTGTGTTTCCAGGTAAAGGAACAAAAAACAAAAACTAAAGTCAAGCAAAAACAATGCAAAGATAACATTCAGTTCACACCTTAGTGTATAAACAATCTTAAACCTAAAAAGCATTTGAAATGGGGCCATTTTATGGTAAAGACTTAACACAGAGGGTCTGTGGGTTTCAATGATAAAAATTCTATTATACAAAGACTAAAAAAGGCCGTTTTTCCCCCTCTGGCAACTAAATTTTTCCTTCTGCAGCTAAGAGTAAATTTTGTTCTCAGGCAAAGTGAGCAATGTTCAAAATTGTTTAATGCTTAGGTAAAGGTTTTTTAAAGTCTCATCTCAAACTTCTGCAAGATAATTACAGTTGAGATGGGAAATTTTTCTACTAATAGATTAAATATATGTCTGAAACCTCAGATTAATTATTGCTTTTAAGAGAACTAAAATTTTGTAACTTTTCAGAGGGCAAAGCAATTCATTGGACTTTAAAAGAAAATGATACAAAAGTATTATACATAAAAACAAATTCCATTCATGCCATAACCAAAATTTCACAATGAGGTTTTTTCTTTCATTGTTTTGGGGAAAAATTGCTCACTTGACTTCATTTTTAAAGATTTTTTGAAAGTTACAAAACACAAAAAAAAATTCCTGAATTTTTAGGTATTTTGTTTAAATATTTTGAGAATATTAGATATTTTGTTTAAAGAGTGAAATAGGACATTTTAATAGTCAATAGTTTTCTAAATGTGTAGAAGTAGATTTGAATTTAGGTCTTATCTTACAGATTATCCAATTCTAGCTTAAGACATTGTAAATACCCAAAGAAGACTTCTGCTCTCCACTTTCCTTGTGGAGGGTACTGAAAAATGACAGTATCTCACTTGGAAAGTGTCCTCTTGAATTCCTCAGAAAATACTTGCCTATGGTTTTAGGCTTGTTACTGAACCATCACACAATTCTGTGTAATATACTTACTCTGGCATGTACTAACAGTGTTGAAGATAAATGAATAGTTAGTTCAAGTTTTGAAATCTCATGAGGAATGCCGGAAAATTGTTTAGAATGTAAACGTGGAGTTTAGAATTTGCTAGAAAATAGTCTCATAATCAAACCAGACATTATGCAAGTCTATAAGTATTTGTAGTAATCTTAGTTTGCTTGAAAATCTTTTTAAAATTAAATAAAATAAGGAGGTATCTCATAGCTGACTATTAGAATTAATGAGAGTTCACAGAGAGAGAGAGAGAGAGAGAGAGAGAATGATGATTCTGATGGACGAGTAAGAGAAATTTAATGTAAAATAAAAGGAATGAAGGAAGACATGATCTAATTCATCACCTAGAAAACAGTAATAGTTTTGGGAATTTAAAAAGACTACTCATCAGAACATGTATCCATAGAGAGAAATATAGGACATTTATTATTATTATTATTATTTTGTTTTGTTGTTGTTGTTGTTATTATTAGTTTTGGCCATGCGATGTGGTGCTTACCCTCATGGATCACTCCTGGCAGTGATGGATGGATAGGGGGTCATATTGGGTACTGAAGAGTGAATCTGGATCAGCGATCTGCAAACTGTATTATCTCTCAAACCCAAGTAATTAGTATTTTTTGAATGCTTATAACATTCCATGTATTTTTTGTTCAGTGCCTTCTACATATATGCAGAGTTTGGGAGTATAGTCACAAGTATAGCACTTTGAATTTGAGTATTTCCTCTTATTAGTTGAATGACCTTGGTTAGGTCATACGTAAAAATGCTAACAGCTCATAATAGAACTTTATAGGTCTGTGAAGGATTTAATGAGTCAATATTTGAAGTCTTAGAACAATGTCTGTGACATACTATGCACTATGTCAATTCTAGTTGCAATATAATCTCACTTAATTACCATAAGAACTATCTATAATGAAACATTTTAAGATCTTAATTTAAAGGAAAAATAACTGAAGTAGAAACAGAGTTATTTTTCTGTGTATATATTCATATATTTTAAATTCAGGGGCACAAACTCATGAACTTCAATTTAGAATGAGCTAATAGGTAGAAAAATATTAATAAACATCTAGCTATCAAAGAAGAAACTAAAATATATTCTGATTTAAAAGTACTGAGTTTAACTGTATGCAGCCTTTGTCATCATAGGAAAGACTGTGAGATAAAAGATGAAAAAAAGGGCTGGAGCGATAGCACAGTGGGTGAGGCAGTGTGTTACCTTTAACGCGACCCACCAGGGTTCGATCCCGGCATCCCATATGGTCCCCCGAGCACTGTCAGTAGTAGTTCCTGAGTGCAGAGCCAGGAGTAACCCCTGAACATCACTGGGTGTGACCCAAAAAGCAAAAAGAAAAATATGAAAACAACCCATGAACTGCAAACATGTATGTAAATGTGCTTTTCCCCCTGGATACTTTTTCTTTTCCCGGAGACTTTTTTAAATTCACTTTTTTCTTTCCTAGAGTATCTGTTTATTGATATTATATAGTAATCCAATTTAGAGCATGAGAACTGAGAGAGATATTATCAATAAAGGAAAATCTCATGCAAATTCCAAGAGGCATTATAATTTCTCCCCTTACTGGGGATCCCAGACTGTGGCAAAATTCTCTCTGGCATATAGATGACACTTAGGCTCAACCTCAGCCTCATGCTTGCACTGGGCACTTTAATCCATGGAGCATTTTCTGGACCTTTTCCTATAGGAGAGTCCTCACAGCAGAGTTGCCAGGATCACCTCAGTTCACGTGGGCAGTACTATGCTTAACATTGTGATTATGCACTTGCCAGGAAAGTACTTTTTTGTCATTGGTTCATCTTCTGGGTTTCTAGACACTTAAATTTTTATTACTGCTATTTGAAATTTATTGCCTGTTACTAACATTATATCAAGGGTATCTTCCTGGATTTCTCTGACTGGATTGAGACTTCTTGCTTAGATCTTTTCTCAGCTGAGAGAAACTTTCTAAACTACTCCTGTCGTAACTTTTAATTTCACATTCAAAAATTATTGCTGGAATATCACGCTTTTCCATTACTCTGAAGACTCCAGGAACGTAAGAAATATTTCTCCCTGTTCATTCTTTTATTTTTACCTCTGGAATCTAGCATGTTTTCCAGCATAGACTGAGCTAAGTGTTCAAAGTTTGCCAAATGTAAAATTAGAAGTCACTGGCTTCTGACTAGACCTTGGATGACAGTGGTGAGTTAAACGAAGACTGGGTTATGTACTGGGGCCATGTGGAAAACTTATGTGATTATAACAAGTTTTTGTGGACAATGCCATTTCATGGTTGTCATAAGTAGTAAGCATGGAAATATTAACGGAGAAAACTGTAGAAGTAGGAAAACAAGATTTTATTAAAAGGGGACAAAAGCTATGAAGTTTAAAAGAAATTAAACATTTTTTTCACAGAGTATTTTTGCAGTTTTGAGTGACCCCCTTTCTATATTATTTTAAAAGCTGCTGTGGTTAGAAACAATTTGTTAGAACAATGTGCATCAGGAGGGTTGATGACAGTAGTAATGTCACCTTTTTAAAAAGGATTCTCTTGTGATGTATCAAGAATTTATCACCCAATGACCTCTGGGTACAGGAACTTGTATGTGATTAATCAAGGAAGCACCTTCTTTGTTGAACTCTGGAGGAAATTTCTGTACCCAGCAGGTGAAATAACATACTGGGGATCCTGGCTGGCAAAGTGGTATATTCTTTTTTGACCTCAATTTCCAAAAGCCACTGTGTAGTCTCTTTGTGGATGACATCTTCAATGGAAAAGCACCAGGCTAAGGAAAACAACAAGGATCCTATCATAACCCGTTGGTATTGGTGGGAGATGGTTATCTTTTCCTTTGGGCAAGAAAAGAAGCTGAATTGCACTTGAGAAAGAAGGTGGACTAATTTGGTTACCTGTTTAGAAAGAAATTGTGTTATCTAATTAACTGTTTCCTGCCAATTCGTATCAATATTGTTTGGTACTTTTGAACTGCAAGTAAAATACAATTATTTGTTTCAATCCTTTGAAGAGAAGACCTGGTTATATCGTAATGTATCTTGTCAGTGGCAAAGTGGATGATATCTTCAAGGGGAAGTTTTTAGGGACTTCAGCATCAGATATTTTTAGGTTCATTTCCAATTAAAATGTTAAAATGGGACACAATTATGTGAGTTTTAGTGTCCTAACTAGAAAATCCACAAATACAAAGTCATTTCCAGCGGGCAGCAAGCAAAAATAATGATGCACAATTATTTCAGGATGACTAAGACAATCGCTGAATTTAAAAAAAAAATGAGATGCCTGAGAGATAGTACAGTGAGTAGGATACTTGCCTTGCATACAATTGACCTGGGTTCTATTTCTCTCAACTCATATGGTTCCCAGAGCAGCAAGGAATGATCACTGAAAGCTGAATGAGGAGTAATCCCTGAGCACTGTTGGGTATGGCCCAAAAATTAAGTAAAAATGTGCAGCATCTGGGAAGAAAATGCAACTTAGTGGGGTGCTTTCTTTGCATAGGGCTATCTGGGTTCAACCCCTCTCACCTAATTTGATTCCTTAAGCCCACCATGAGTAATCCCTGAACTCAAAGCCACTAGTAAGATCTGAACAGAGCTGGATATACCCAAAACAAAGAAAAAAAATGTGAGAAATCAAGTACTTTTATTATATAAACACCTTTACAATGATCAGCATGGTGGTAAGCCTGGAAGAGACTGAAAGATACACAAATTTTAATAGATTAACTAATATACATCTATTATATAATATAGATGCCTCATTTATTACGTTCATTCATCTTCAGTTTTGTCTCATCAATAAAACTTTGGGTAGGTTTTGCATAAGAATGTTACATGATGGAAGTGAGTAATTGCATCTTCTTGCCTCTTGAATCACATAGGGATTTCATTGGTGTTTATTCATCACTGCTAAATTAAAGCATACAAGCTTTTCAAAAATTAAAAATGAAGCAATTTGTAAATCTTTTCGTACATAATAAAAATTATGCTGGCATAGATTTCATTTAGAGACTAACCAGAACAGAAACTGGTTAGTTGTTGAGGGTCTCACCAATGAAATAATAGAGACTTACTTTTTACATTTTTTGAATTTTAAAAGAATGCCTTTCATGAAATTCTATATATGCACAAATATTTTTGTGTGGCATGGAATTTTGTGCTGTATCTGAACTTTTGGCATGCCCAAGTGGTAATCACTCCCCACCCCCAAATATAAAAGACAACTGCAAGTATTCAAACACTGCTTGTTGAGAATTTCTGATTTGTTAAAATTGTAATTGCTAATATGATTTTTACCATGAAATTTATCTATTCTTTAATGAGAGACTAGGAACTCTTAAATTATATTTTCTTTCCTCCTTTTTCCTTTATAAAGCTAGGTCTCCATTAGAAAGTAAGGACTAACAGCTGGAAGTTATAACTATTTGGAAATATCAACAATGTTGAAATTTACACTCCTATGTGCAGATGTTATCAGGCAATCGAAAAAATATGTACAAACAATAAAAGAGGAATGCAGTTTTATCGAAGTGTGAGTTGGTCGGATGATGCACAAAAAAGTTACACTTGTCTGTTTTCAGAAACACTGTGAATCAATAAGATGAGATAGATTATATGAGAGGAAGATTTTTTGCAAAAGATTTTTAGCTCAGTGATAGATATGGTTTATACTATACGACTGTATTTGAAATGAGAATGGTTCTACATCACTATGTTATATAAGCAAGAGAGGCTGAACTAATGAAAAGGAACTGTGCCAGTTGGCACTGTTTTCCACTGGATTTCAAGATTGTAGTCAAACACATATCTCCCTAATACTATTGGGCATGGTCTCTTAATAATATGCTTCCAGCAGAGAGGTTGGGCCAATTCTTCCATTGCTAATTTATATCCTGCTTATCTAAGAGAAATTAGTTAATCCAAGTATGGCATTTTGGGATGTGGGATTAGACTAATACTATTTTAATATAGATAATTTTATTTATTTATTTATATATTTATTTTGCTTCCTTGGGCTTTATCTGTCAAGCTAGCTTCTTTGTTAGCATTAGCTTGCTCCTCCAGTGTAATTTAGCAGAGACTGGTAAAAATAGATGAGACTTAGAATCCATAAAGACCCTAAGGCTGCAGAGTTACATAGGAAGGTAGGTGAAAGACTTAAGTATCTTAAATACATTCAAAACCTTCTTCCTAAAAAAAGGTCATTATTTATTGCAGGGTAGAAAGCTTCTTGGGTCCTGCAGATGTTGCTTTTAAAAGTTGTGGGCAACCATGCAGGCGGGGCTGGGTGAAAGAAGAGTGGATGCATTTGGTAACTTTATTCATGGTTTAGAGATGTCAATACAATCCTGTATTGAAAATAACCTTTCACTCTGTAGTAGTAGCTTAAAGAACACTTGCTCCTAAACAGAATCTATTTTTCTTTTCCAGAAAAGGAATCTAGACAGCAAGCTTCTTGTGATTAGAGAAAAGACACTAAAAAAGCATTCAGTGTGGCATAGGAAGGCCTAAAGAGTAAAAAAAAATAAGTGACTAAATTGTTAAATGTTAGGGTGAATTTAGCTAAGACAAACTTCTTCCAGGATAAAGCTCAGCTGCATCTGAAGGGCACATAAAGATAAATAAAGAGCAGAGGACTTGCTATGTAGTAACAGTAGAAAGATAAATCTCTTCTTAGGAAAGAATTATGTGAGCCACAGATAGGAAATGATTGCAAAGTTCATGAAAACTGAGGTTTGCTTGCCAGATTCTCTGTTGTGTAGGTTTTTTCTTTGCTTTTTTCCTTCTGTCCAAAAGCATTGAATAGTTATCGATAATCTCTGAAGAATGACTGCGTACATTGGTAGAGAGAGCAGTGATTCTAGTCATAGTTAAAGTGTTTGCATTAAAATAGCAAAATCGCAGAGCAGCTCTTCTATGATGGCACTCATAGCACTGTATTGAAATTAATGTTAACATGACTGCCTCTACCACAAATGCTATAAGCACAGGATCATATCTTTTTTGTGTGTATCTCAACACAGAATGAGTGTTCAAACAAGGAGTTTGCTGCATCACTGAATCAATTTTCATGAATCACAGAAAAGGGTATTCATTTATCTCATTTGTTAACAAACTTGATTGCCTGTTATACTTCAAAACAACATATGCTAAACTGAAGCTAAAAATGAATTTCTAACTCAGTAGTTACCAAACAATTTTAGCACGAAGATCTCTGTTGAGTGTCAAAAATTTTTATGAGTATTTGTACTTGAATTATCTCTTGATTGAGAAATTACATGACACAGCAGCTGCCAAAGCAGTTCCCACATCTATTCAGAACTGATAATACAAAGGGTGTTTGTGACTGCATCTTTGTAGGAGCAAAACAATTTGGGAACCATTATGATAACATACCACAGTAGACTGGTTAAGTATATTATTCCAAATTCATATAACAAAACACTTAAAAATATTTAAAAATGATAGATTCATATCACTGACATAGAAAAATGTCCATAATATATTGAGAGAAATATCAAGAGCATCATGGAACATAATTTCATTCCCATTGTGTAGAAAATACACTCAAGTCTGTTGTGTAGAAAAGAAAATTTGGGGAGAATACACAGTATGTTGAAGTAAGAAAAACAGAAACAAGTTTTGGGCCAGAGTAATAGTACAGTGTATAGGGAGCTTGCATTGCATGTAGAGACCTGGTTCGATGGTCAACCAAGCTATGTCAGGGGGTAATTTCTGAGTGCAGAACCAGGAGTAAATCTTAAGAAAAGAGTGTGGCACCAAAACAAAATGCATTTACTTTTGAGATTAGACCTATACAACAGCTTGAATTTTCCCCTATGAGGATAAGTCATTCATATTTTAAAAGTCAAAATAGTGTTTCATTTATAGTTTACATAAGACCTATATGTTCTAACAGTGGCTAATGTTTAGTACATATTTTTTATGCTTTTTTTTTTTTGGTTCACACCCGGCAATGCTCAGGGGTTTCTCCTGGCTCTGCACTCAGGAATTACTCCTGGTGGTGCTCAGGGGACCATATGGGATGCCGGGATCGAGCCCAGGCCAGCACAGGCCAGCCACATGTAAGGCAAATGCCCTACCCACTGGGCTATTGCTCTGGCCCCTAGTACATATTTCTATGTAAAAATTAATTGTCACAATTTGGCAGCTTATCTGCAGTTCTTTCATTACCAGAAAAAAATTTTTATAGTTTCACAACTATTTTAACTTCTCAAATAAACAAATCTGTGAGCTTTCAAATGCTTCCTAGCTACAACCTTCTTTATCTGTACTCACAAAATATTACAGGCCAGTGCATAATAATGCAAAACTCTTCTGAATGATTTAAGAATACAAATTCAGAACTCCCCCTTCCCTGTTCTGGAAGCACTTTAAGGTGAAAGCCAGGAATAGAAGAAGACTAGAAGGGCATAATCTGTTTATTCTGTATTCTACAGATTATAGAACAGAATGTTCCAGGGAACCAAGCACAACTTTTTCTTTTTGCTTCTTTTGTATGTAATTCTCTGACTGAAGTGCAACCTTTACTAAGACAAAGACCTTATCTGTTATATATGTGGTCTTTCTTTTCAATATTGGTCACATTACTGAATCCTGAATAACTCAATGATGTTTACATTATTGAAAGAAATCTTACTTAGAACAAAAGTCTGAATTAAAGGTTTTTCTCAGATTGTGTGACCCCCCAATTTTTTTTTGATTGGGAAAAACAAGGAATCCCAAGGGATGGGTGCACCCTGGCGTTTTGGGTCCACATCTGGACTGGACCTCCCTCTTGTCACAACTGCACCCAGCAGACCAGACTATCACAGCCCGGATCATCGACACCCACCCTGCAGCAGTTTTTTTTCTTCAATCCGGCCCAGGTATGCTGAACCAGAGACTCTCAGACATGGGGCAGAGCTGCTACTTGCTCTCCCTGTGCCCAGCTGCTCGTGAGGTGCCCGGGAGGCATGGCGGGTTCTAGCCCTGGCCTGCCACCCCAGCAGAGCCTCACAAAAGCCAGACCACCCTCCCCTACTCCATGGGGCCCTCCATTTTCCACATCCGGACTTCCCGCTTGTCACAACTCCACCCACCAGACCAGATTATCACAGCCTGAGTCCCTCGGCCGCTAGCGGCCACGCGGTTCATCAATAAATGCTTTATTTAGAGGTGACTACAGCAGTATGCCACCCGCACAGCAAGCCTGGCAAGCTGCTCGTGTAGTATTTGTTATGCCAAATACCAGTAACATTTATATTAGGTCATTCCCGTGACCTAATGTAATGGTTTGAGGCTCTTTATGTTCCTGGAACAAGCGGATGCCTTTGGATTCTACTAGCATGAGACAGGACATATGGGGATATTACTGGTGCCCGCTCTAGCAAATAGATGATTAACGGGAAGATAGTGATAGTGATAGTGAGAAGATGTGATAAGACAGTATTGTGTATGGATGAAATGAAGAGTTAGGCTCTGGAGAAGCAATCAGAGCGTGGATCCTGTAAGTTGCCTTTGCTACCAGGGACTTTTGCATCTGGCAAAATTAGTCATAATTTTGGTGGACCCTTTAAGGATCTTTAGCTCACCTAGTGTGAAAGAATGTGCTACTAAAATAGATCTGGAGACCTGTAAGTCCCCAATTATCAAAAGACAACGGAATCAGTAGTAACCATGTTTCTCACTTTCCATTCTCACTGAAACTCACTACATTTCCTAGAGTAGTTTAGTGAGTTTCAATTTAGTGATTATAGAGCATGCAGGAGAAAAAGATAGAGAAACCTAAGTAACTTATGGTGTGCCCCCACCAAACAAAAAAAGACAAAGAAAAAGAGAGGAAAACCACCTGTCTTTGAGAAGTTGTTGCCAATATTTTTTTTTTTGATAAATGCACCTCAGAAATCCACTGAGTTTATTTAGTTTCCCTCAAGTTCTGTCTGTCCATCTTCATCTGTCACTTTCAGTTTCTCCTTCTGTCCTTTCTTTGCCTTTGTTTCCTGGTAGTCCATGCCTTCCTCTTAATAAGGCTCATCCGGGGAGGACCGTAAATTCTTCTTTCTTTTTTTATCTTCTTATCCACCTTTTCTTTCTCCTGTCATCTTTGTTTTTCTTTTTCTTCATTCCCTTAATTTCTTTTTTTTAATTTTTTTATTTTTACAATTACAAAGATATACAATTAGATACGTAGCACTGTTTTGGTGGGTCAGAGTTGGTTTATTTATAGTAAACTTGCTCTATGGCATTTCCAATGAATGCTTTTAGGTATCTAGTGTAAATGAGCAGTTTCTCTTTCCGGAGGACGACACCTTTATGCTCGGTCTCAAAAAATCCTGGTACTGAATACAAGAGGAACCAGGATACTATGAGTGTGGACCAGGGGAAATATCAGGCAGAAAGGACAAAAATCTACAGACTTCAGATATTGGAATTATCAGTCAGAGACTGAAATGCTACTGCTGCAATTAAGGAACCAAAAGACAAGTTTGAAAAGAGCTGCAGGACAATCCAGTTATAAAAAAATAGCATAGAATGTTTGGAAAAGTGCCACAATAGAAATTGTTGAAAATAAAACTTCAAAAGCTTAAATCCAATGCACAGATTTAAGAGTATATAAAGCACTGACAATGCAGGACAGAAAACTTGCCCAGAACAAAGCAGAGATAAATAAAAAAAAATAAAGAGGAAAAGGTGAAGACATACAGCATAGAACAAAGGATATGCGGGAATCAGAGATGAGAGTTATGAGAGGAAGAGATAGAGACACCATTTGGAAATGAAGGGCTAAGAAGTTCTCTTCCTTAAAAAAAAAACTACAGACTCAATGAATACCTTTTCAGTCATGCAGTGTTCCAGAACCCATCCTTCCCGTATGACTGAAACCCAATCATTAACAGCTTTGTAACTGTATATCTCATGGTAGTATCACTTGTATTATTTGTCTTCCCATTGTTCATGGATTTGCTTGATCGAGTGCCAATAGCATCTCCATATGTCCTTGTGACATGTTAGTGTAGCCCAAGGGCATCTGCTCACTCCAGGAACATGAAGAGCCCTCAAATCATTCCTTCAGGTCATGGGAATGAGGGCTATAATTGTTACTGGTTTTTGGCATATCAAATACGACACGGGTAGCCTGCCAGGCTCAGCCGTGTGGGTGGGATACTCTTGTAGTAGCCTCTCATCTCATGCATTTATTGATGAACTGTGTGGCCACAAAGCGGCTGCATGCAAAGCGGCTACATGAGACGGGGGACACATCAGCTCTTATACTGCCACCGTAGTATAATAAATTAAAAAAGAGAAGGTATATAGGAAATCAAGGACATAGATATCTTGAGTTTTTTTCCAGGGGGCTCTCAAGGTAAAAATGCACTCATGGCAATGAAAAGTCTGATAAATAAAGGCTGTCTAGTGTCACAGAATCTGTACTACAACTTTTTTAAATAAAATTTTCCAGGTGACAAAAACATGCCTTTTTAATTTCAGGCATGAAAGGTAGGAAGAGAGGTATATCTTTGTATCTATTTGAAAGTATCACCATCGAAAAACAGAGAACTTGGAACATAGCATTTGGTTGACAAGTAACTGACAAGTTTAATTTGAGTAAACTTTAGTAAAGACATAAGATTTGGGCTAGGTTGCCCTCATTTGGTCATATGACAAAGGTCAATTTACTTTTTCATCCAATTTATATTTCTACATTATCAAAGATGAGGATAATAAAATATATTTCATAAGGCAACTAAAAGGATTAACAAAATAGTAAAAGCATCTGAAACTGTGACTTCATGTAAAAGATAACAAACACCCTTTGTGTTACAATAAAAATAAATTATTACTTGTAGGATTTAATATAAATATTACTTTTTATTTTTATATGTTGGGGGGTTTCCCAAGCAGTGCTAAGGAGGCCTCGGAACTCCACCTGCAATTTTCTGCCTACTGGCAGTGCCATAGAAGATATGGGGATGCAAAGCTGCTCAGGCCTTTTTGAGTGGGGAGTGGGGGAGGACCTGGGACACCATAACAGTGCTGGGGGCTTCCAGAGTTACCCTTTGATTAGGGACCATGCAGTGCCAGAAATTGAATCCACATGTTTAACATTGCACCCTAACCACAGTTCTATCTCCTGGATCTAAAATATAATTTAAATTTTAGTTAAAAGTTTATCTTGTTGCTATAATATACAGGACTATAATTTTGTTATAATATACAGGTCTATAATTTTGAATTCTTTAAGGAAAGGTTGATGGATAAAATATCATAAACTTTGATACAGACTCAAAACAGCAACAGATTCAATATGGGAACAATATTTCCTTTAACAAATTCAAAGTGCTTGAGCATACAGATTCCATGACTGAATTTGAAAGCATCGCAGGCTTCTAGAAAATGGACAACTTTCTGTAGAATCTTAAATCCTAAGCAACAGTAGATAAATTTTGAAAACAAAGACTGATTTATTAAAATTAGGACAAAATCCAAATAAATTCAGTAAATTTATGACTGTCAAATATTGATATATATTTTATTTTGATATATATCTTATATATCCTGATGATATATAAGATGCGTGTTCGATATGCCAAATCCAGTAACAAGACTATGATATATTTATTTATCTTATATATGTTGATATATATCTTGGGCCAGACATGACAGTGCTCAGAGATTACTCCTGGATGTTCACTCAGGAATGACTCCTGCTGTGCTTAGAGAACCATATGCAATACCAGGGATTGAACCAGAGTCTGCTGCATGCAAGGCAAGTTCCTTAAGCTTTGTATTATCCCACTGGCGCACACACATACTCTATAAATATATTTTATGTATCTATGTCATATACACCAAAAATACAGTATAGGCAGAAAGACATTGAATTCTCCCAGATTATTGCAGAGGAAATTATGATGAGGTTACAGATGAATTATAATAATAAAATAGAAAAGAGAAAGGTCCTTTACTTCAGGTCCTTTTCTATAGGACAAAAATCAAAAGCAAAAAACACTGAGTAGTGCCTAAAAGGAAAAAGGAAAAGTGGAACGTGTCCTCTGCCAGAGAGGAAGATGGGCTGGGGAGGGATAGAAATTGGGGAAATTGGTGGAGGGAAGCGGACATTAGTGTCTTAACATTGTACTGCAACTCAATCATAAATAACTTTCTAATGTGGTCATTCAGGATGATTCCGTGAGAGAAGGCATCATGAGGGTAAATAAAAGTTCGATCACTACCTTACCACACACTACGGACCTCTGGCTACCTCTGAAACCAAGACCAAATCATCTAATATAAATAAAATGGTTTCCTGCTTACTAGCTTTATTCTATTAGATCCTTTATACAAGTGCTTTTGTCTGCTTTATTTCATTTATTTAGAAGAATAGTCAGACATGTCATTAGATTACCTTTGAATTTGACCTTGTACTTGTCATCTTTTATGGTAAAGAATAGGACTTTTTTTCAGGAAAAAGAAAGAAAATTCTTTCAAGTTAGAGGCATTGAAACCTAATAGATGTGTGCTATTTAAACAGAAAACAAATTAAGATTGCTCTGGAGTCTTTTTTTTTTCTTTGTAATTAGCCACAAGTTCCTAAAGGACACCAGACAATTATAGAAACATACTGAGCTATGTGGTCTCAGACTTCCAGTTAACACTTACTTTGCTGGTTTCTGGAGAATTTACAATTTTTTTGCAATTATTTCCAGTACCTTTCCCCTTCACTTCTGAGCAAATTTTTAACATTTACTTTGCATCCATTGTGAACCAGAAAAATAGTACTCTCTCCTTAGTTTTCTTTATTTTTTGAGGAGTGGGGTCGCCCATAAGTGCTCACAGCTTGCTCACTCCTGGTGTGCTAAGGAAGCATTCATAGAGGGCTCAGGGGACTATATAGGGTACAGGGATCAAACCTGGGTCAGCTGCTTGCAAGGCAAGCCCCCGCCCTCTGTACTGTCACTCCAAGCCCCACACCTCCTTAGTTTTCTTTGAAGAAACTATCTTGACCATAAGTATTTAGAATACTTATCTCTTAAAAATTTAGTTATTTAGTGTAGCATATATTTTATTATCAACACATTGTTAACCCATTTTCCAATTCTCCTTAATGATTGCCATAACTTTTCTAATTTTAGTGCAGACATTGTTTTCATTGAGTAATAGCTAAAGATTTCCTGCCTTGCTCCTCTATCCAAAATAATGTTTAATGGCCTTTCATATCAGGAAATATTTTTATATGTTTTATCTAAATTACACTTGTGTTTATTCTTTCTAACTGTAGTGACACTTCATTTGTCTTTCCCCTTTGTTTTCAATTATTTGACATCAACCAGTTATTATGAATAGATCAGATTTTCACAAATTTTCACATCTCATAAATGTAGTAATATGACATCTTTCAAGTTCTCATTTCATGTGTCCTTTGGAATCTATTTCAACTCAGGAAAATAAAGCTAGTTTAAAATCTAAATTTTTATGCCAAGCTGATATTCAGATAGTTTTACAATTTTCTAGTATTCACCCAGGCTGCCAAAGCTGTTTCTCACTAAAGAAAAATAGTGGATTTTAAACAAATTTGTGGGACCATCACTTTTATATGGCCATATAATAAAATATGTGGAGATAGTACTGATAAAATTTATGTATTTTCTTCAGGTATAGCAGAAGAACAAAGAAATTGGATTATGTGTTCGCTTTTATTATATTTATCAGGAGATCAGACTATACGTGTCGAAATGACCCAACTTGATATCATGTTGAACAAATTTTAAAGTTATGGGAGTAACTACATCAAGTACTTAAAACCAATGAGAGGAAACAATCCCTTCTTTCCCTACAAATATAACAATCAGTAGAGAAAATAATACAGATGTTAAAATTATGTACAGACCACCTTGTACTTAAATGCCAAAATGGATGACTTGTTTTTCCTATTCGGATCTATTAACAGGTATTTATAAAACATACTTTATATGCAAGTTATTTCCAGGAGGAGAGAGGTAGGCTGGCATACTAGATGGTGCTTGCATGCTATGTCCATTACAGTGCTCAGGAGTAATTCCTCTAGAACCTGGTACATCTGAAAACAAATTACTCCTGAGTAATTCCTCTGCACTGCCACAGATAGAACCTGGTACATCTGAAAGCAAATTAAGCTCTTCTGCCCACTGAGCTATCTCCCTGGCCCTTCTAAGTCATGTTTTACAGCATGTGAGTTACTGTTGTTATACTGTCACTTCTGGTGGTACTTGGTCTGACAATCCTGTTCTGAAGATGGTACTCAGTTTGGCAATTTGGTGTACATCAGAGTTGGGGGGTGATCCAGAGACTTTGTGGCACAACATGAGGTAGTGGTGGGAACTACATTCAATTCTTTGTATTATTTATTCAAGGCATATGCTCCAGCCCTCTGAGCTATCAGATTCCAGGCTTCTGTTTGAGCATATATAGTTTTGATAACCACTAAATTTCCCTAAAATAATTGTTGGATACAGTTGAATTTGCACAAAAAATAGTTCCCAAACGAACTTTGATCAAGACAAGTGATTGAAAAGCTTTTAGCTTTTTAATAAGATATAATTTAATTCTCTAGTTTGTATTTCTTTATTATCAGAGAAGTTAAGCATGTTTATCACATTCTTCTCGGGAGGATTTTAGCTGTTGTTACAAAATGAACATCTGAGTTCTCTCTCTTTCTCTCTCTCTCTCTTTCTCTCTCCCCCTTTTCCCTCCCTCCCTTCTGCCTAACTTCCCTCATACTATTTATAGTTGGTCACTTCACCTTTTCTCTAACTTATCTACTGGTATGGAATATTAAGAATACAAGTCCTAGGAGCCGTAGCCATAGCCCAGTGCGTAGGGCGTTTGCCTTGCATTCGGCCAGCATGTGCCAGCCCGTGTTCGATCCCTGGCATCCCATATGGTCCCCCGAGCACCACCAGGAGTAATTCCTGAGTGCAGAGCCAGGAGTAACCCATGGGCATCATCGGGTGTGACCCAAAAAGTAAAAAAAAAAAAAAAAAGAACAAAAGTCCTTTATTTATTGAATTTTGTATCACTTGTCTTCCCTTTGTTCATCAATTTGCTCAAGTGGGTGCCAGTAACGTCTTCATTCATTGAGAACGAGGTCCATTATTGTTACTGTTTTTGGAATACCGAACACACCATGGGTAGTTTGCCGGGCTCTGTAGTGGCTCTGGATTTAAATGCCATATTCCAATGGTAAGGGATCAGGTCAACTACTTTGAAATGAAATTAATCTTAGGGGCTAGAGTGGTAGTGCAGAGCTCAAGTGCTTGTTTTGCACATGAGTTTGATTCCCTGAACAATATATGATCACGGAGCACCACCAGAATGAACCCTGAGTACTGCTGAGTGTGACCAAAATCCCTGAACAAAAACTAAGTATAAAAGAAATAAGAAAAGAGTTAGGTTTTCAACCTAAAATAATTCTGGAGAAATAATTTATTTCTGTGTACCAAAGCCTCCTCCAATATGGTTCAACAGAGAGGTGGTAGACGGAAAGACCAAATGGTGTGCAAATGAGAAAAAAAATTAGAAACTCAAGGCCTTTAATGTTGCATAATCATATCTGGAACAGTGCCTGCCTTGCATGTGATCAAGACATATAAACTAAATTAATGTATAGACAACTGTGGTACTAAGGCAGCAAGGAAATAATTAAGAAGTTGTCATTTTATATGCTGGAAATTTTATTTGGATAAATAAAAATACTAGATACTATGTGTCAGTATCCCAATTCAAGTTTCTGTGAACGCCTTACAGAAAGATGTCTTCTAACATGTGTAATAAAAATCTCTCACATTCAGTAATTCTGGGATCTTAATAAAAAATAGTGACATTAGACTTTTTAAAATTTTTTTTTATTATACCACCGTGAAACATACAATTACAAAGGTGTTCATAATTGGTTCTTGGTAATACAGTATTCCAGCACCCATCCCTCCACCAGTGCCCCATTTCCACCACCAATGTACCCCTCCCCTCCGCCCCCAGGCCGCCTTAATAGCAGGTACCCCAGTTTCCTCTCTTTCTCTCTCTATCTCTCTCTCTGTCTCTGCATCTCTCTCCCTCTTATTTTACACATTGTGGCTAGCCCTGCAGATATTTAGAGTTTATCACTTAAGTCTCTTTGTGTATATTCAGTGGTGAGTTTTAATCTGCCATTACCATTTCCCATATTTAGTAAAACACTGGTATCTATTTATATCCTATTAATGAATGCAGTCATTCTATATCTGTCCTTTTCCTTCTGACTAATTTCACTCAGCATGATAGACTCCATGTCCATCCATTTGCAGGTAAATTTCATAATTTCATCTTTTCCGACAGCCGCATAGTATTCCATAGTGTAGATGAACCACAGTTTCTTTAGCCAGTCCTCTGTTCTTGGGCATTTAGGTTGTTTCCAGATTCTAGCTATAGTGAATAGAGCAGAGATGAATAAAGAAGTACAGATAGTGTTTCTGCTATGTGTTTTTCGGTCTCTAGGGTATATTCCCAGGAGTGCTATTGCTGGATCAAATGGGAGCTCAATATCTAGCTTTCGGAGGAATGCCCATATTGTTTTCCAAAAGGGCTGGACCAGTCGGCACTCCCACCAGCAGTGGATGAGAGTCCTTTTTTCCCACATCCACGCCAGCACCGGTTGTTCTTGCTGTTTTGGATGTGTGCCAGTCTCTGTGGGGTGAGATGGTACCTCATTGTTGTTTTGATTTGCATCTCCCTGATGATTAAAGATGAAGAGCACTTTTCATATGCCTTTTGGCCATTCGAATTTCTTCATTTTGGAAGCTTCTGTTCATTTCTTCTCCCCATTTTTTGATGGGGTTGGCTGTTTTCTTCTTGTGGAGTGCTACCAGTGCCTGATATATCCTGGATATTAACCCCTTGTCAGATGGGTATTGGGTGAATATCCATTCCCACTCTGTGGATATTGACATTAGACTTTTTAAAAAAATATTTCTCTTCAATCTTTTGTTGATTTCAGCTTAAATAATGGAATCAGCATCTTTCAAAGAGTTAGTCAAATTCATTGTCCATTTTATGGCCTTTATTTGCTCCATTTTCCCTAGTGCTTCCTAATTTTTCTCAGTATCAAAGTAAATATAATGTTGCTTTTAAAAAGAAAAGTATCTGGATAAAGGCATTCAATTTAAAACACTTATGTTCATCTCAGGCATATATGTGTCACTTGGCACACGATTTGCCTAACAAGTGGTTAGCTCACAACAGCTGCCATTATTTTGTGTGAGTTCTTACTTAATGGACATTCGGATTGCTATTATTTTAAAGTCAAATAGCAGTACTAGTCCCAATAATAATTGGATATTAAAAAAACCCATGTGTTTTATCAGGGTGATTTTTAACATTTTAATCGAGTGGAGGAGAACAAAACCTGCTTTATAGCTCTGAATGTTGTTGTGATTTGGCATAAGAGCTGAGGCATTGCTGTTCGTGTACAGAAGAATAGCTCCCCTGGGAAAACAGCGTATAATGATATTTATATAATGTACATCATGCTATGTTGAAACTTATTTATAATCTTAAACTCAGAAGGTCTTAATTAGGGCAATACACAGGAAGAATATCTACAACATTATTTTATGACAAAAGTTAGTGAAGCATAGGAATGAATATTAAGGGAGAAAATGAAACCAATATTAGGCAAAAGGATCATGGCCATTGAAGGGCATGACCTTCTTTTTACCACAAATCAGGTCAGACAGTCTTAATTGTTTTTCTTCTTCTTTTTTCTTTTCTTTCATTTTAGGATTACCAAAGGAAGGCTAGTAAGGTTACGAGAGCAGGACTTTTGGGAAATGGTTGATGCAACAATTATTGTTTGTTTTAATCCTTAGGTCATAGTTTATGTTGTACACAAGTAATTTACCACAGCCACATGAGACTTAATCCTAGGAGAGGAAACATGATTCAGTTTATAAAAATTTATTCATAGAGTGTAACAAATCAATATATTAGAAGGAAATGATATGTTTAAGTCAAAAGGTGCTGAAAAAGAGTCTAAAATGTTTACGACATTATTCATGAATGCTAAAAGGAAGAGGAAATTACTATTCTAACAAAACTAAATATTGTTAAACAGTAGCCAGTAGTATTAACAAAATTTAGGGACAAGAAAATAAGGTATATTACTTTACTCACTAATTTCCATTATTATTTAGAGATTTTTGATTAGCCAATGTAACATGAACCCAAATATGAGGTAGTTATAACTCTCAAGGAGGTATGTGAAATAAGACTATGAATATGAACTGTTTTATTCAACATAAAGTTATAACTACAATTAAAAGAAGAAATTTTATCTAAAATATAAGTAAACCAAATTCACTATATAGTTATTACAGATTTTATGCTGATTTTTTTGTTTTGGGGTGGTTTTGGTCAAACTCAGCTATGCACAGGATCACTACTATAGACCGTCTTGCCAGGTATTAAAGCCTGGGCAGTATGTTGTGGTTAGTAGTAGAGTTCTGGCTTTGCATGGAGCCCGTTATGGACACAGGCTCCATATCAGGTGCCACAGTGCTCCAATGTGTGTTAATTAAACCACATTTAAGTGTGAGCCACCAGTGGTATACAAAAGTATCAACATGTTAAATAAAGACACTCCATTTTGGAGTCTCCCACATCCCCACTCAGTATGTATAACTTCTCTTTCCTTTATGTATAACCCCTCTCTCTCTCTCTCTCTCTCTCTCTCAAGTATCAACATGTTAAATAAAGACACTCCATTTTGGAGTCTCCCACATCCCCACTCAGTATGTATAACTTCTCTTTCCTTTATGTATAACCTCTCTCTCTCTCTCATACATAAGACAACAAAATAGAAAGAAACAGAGCAAATGCTTAGACTTCGCAAAGTTAGAATTTAGAAAAAACAATGACATGTATTTCTTAACTATTATTCCAAAATAAGACTGATATGAATAACTATTATTCCAAAATAAGACTGATATGAATGAAAATGTTAATGTGAAAAGAAAACACACCATTGTTAAGATGTAAAAGTCAGAAATAAATAAAAAACCTTTTAATGGAAGATATCTAGGGATGTACAGAAATTAAAAAGAAACTATAAATAGTAAAAAGTATAAATAAAAACTATAAATAGTAAAAGTTTAGTAAATATAAAAAACTATTTTATGTGTAGAATGGCACCTCTTTATATTTTATTAATAAGGTTAATATCATATAATTTATAGACATGGACAGACAATTCACCAATGTGGAAATACACATAATAAACATATGGGAAAATGTTTTTCTCATTCGTAGTCAAATATACAAATAAAAATTGGACTGCAAAAAAAGTTTTGGTTTGTTTTTGTGGCTCATGCTTCTGAAAAAGGGAGTAGTGCTGTTTGTCACTTGGAGTTTTTCTGTTTCAGGGAAACCTATGAAATGTGAATGAACAGGGGAAAGCCATGTCATGGCACCTGTTATGTCCTGTTGCTTTCTCCCTGGAGTTTTCCTAGGCACAAGTGACCAAGAAAGAGGGAAGCTTGGGACAAGAAAGAGGGAAGCTTGGATGGAGAAGAAATCTGGAAAGCATATATTATTCCTTCCCTTACATTGAAGTGTAAATTTTAACAAAGAATTAGTGGTATTTAACATGAAATACGACATCATGTGACTCTGATAATATCAATAAAAACATATTTTTTATAAGACATGCAGTATGAATCTGTCATTTCTGATTTTGCATTACTGGATATTAATAGTATGTTAGATAAGGTCACCTGCCCCTCGAGGTGTTGCAGGTGTGGCTGTGGTGCCTGGCTGTGTCAACAGGTGGCAGGCAGGAGCCAGGCTTGTCTACACCCAGGGCTTTGCCCTATGGGCCCTGGATAGTTGATGATCTGACATAGAAAAAGACTGGGCCCTTGGGATGAACCCAGAACCATGATAGAGCCTGGCAAGCTACCTGTGGTATATTTGATATGCCAAAAACAGTAATCTCATTCCCAACAAATGGAGACGTTACTGGTGCCTGCTTGAGCAAATCGATGAACAATGGGAAGACACGTGATGTAAGTGATATGAGTTAGATAAGGAGGGCTAAAAGTTTAGTATATACCAAGCCATTTAATTAAACATTTTTTTGATTTCAATGTTCTGGGCATTGCAGATAGCATATTTCCTGAGTTGTTTGATTTATTTCTCACAATGAGCTATAGATCAGTACTGTCATTATTATCTCATTTTTCTCTTGGAAGAGAAATTAAGTCTTACAGAGACTAAGAAACTTAAAAAAGATTACATTACTATCTGACAACAGAACTACAACCCAAACCTGGACATATTAATTTAAACAAAAGGAAAAAATACTCTTAATCACATATATATGATTGTTTTGTAATATATATTATTTATATATACATAATACATATATGTTGTTTTGTAATATATATTATGAAACAATATGGCATCATACCTCATGTATCTGTAATAATGACTCTAAAAAAAGGGCATGAACATTTTAAATAGAATATACCAAAGCACTGAGAAATGTGGTGGTAAGTTGGTAGAAGAGACAATTTGTCATTTTGATGAAAAAACATTGCCACAGGGACATTTGGGATCCCTGACAATAACAAGGGGAGCAGATTCCCTTTAATTCCAAGTGGGTGGTAGATAGACAGTATTTAAAAGTTCAGTGAAGTTTCAAAGACTTTTACTTATCACCAACAACTGGACAAATATTGATAATACATTATGGGTAAATTCTCAAACCTCTACCTTCTGGCCAACCCTCTCACCATGTGCCTAGGCTGAGATCCTCCACCAAAATGAACGACCCTATTCTTCCCAGCACCTTTACCAACCCCACCTCCACCCCAAAAGCCCACCAAAGGATTCCAAGACAGCTCTTCATGACCTGGGCTATCCAGAGACGAAAACCAGGTTTCTCATCCAGATCCCAGGTGCATTCACATAGCTTGGGCCTAATTTGTCAGAGTTGAATTTCCACTTTTCAGGTTCCTACACAAAACACCTGTAGAGATGTGGGGAGGATATCTGAGATGAAATGTAACTCAGAATTTAATCCATGGGGAAAAGCATAAGATCTTAACTATGATCTTAACCATTTTAGTATATTATACTGCTAGCACTCACAAGGACCAAACTTTCACAAGGTCCATATCTATGATATTGCGTGCTCTGCTTTTAGAATTACTGAAAGCTATGTTCACTTGCCTGAAGGAAAACTTAACATTCCTCCATCCTAGATCTTAGCAGCAGAGCTATATACTTAAAGGAAGATCCAAACATAGCCAGGGCCATCCCACAATATTTTTAGCCCTCCAGATAAGACCCATGAGAGTTATGAGTGAAATACTTTGACCAGCTAACATAGAATTCATGGTAAGAAAATTCTGCCACTCAAAGAGCTGCAAAATCAAACTGTCTTTTTCAATCCTGTCCCAAATCTCCCATTGTGATTTGCATGAGAGCTTTGATGCAAAAATGCAAATGGCTCTTAACATGTAAATGCTCTAGGCTTTCAGGGACCTAGAGTTCATTAGGGCATGTCCTTCAACAACAAATAACACCTGTGTCGTATTTGATATGCCAGATACCAGCAACAATTATAGACTTCATTCCCATGACCTGACGGAATGGTTTGAGGCTCTTTATGTTCCTGGAGCAAGCAGGTGCCCTTGGGCTCTACTTGCATGAGACAGGTCATATGGAGATGTTGCTGGTGCCCGCTTGAGCAAATCGATGATGAACGGGAAGACAGTGACACTGATATTTTGGTGAGGGGTAGTGTGCTACATCTGGCAAGGGTAGGGGCTACTTTTGGCTATGTACTTGACAATTGCTCACCAAAGTGACAGGGTATTGAATCAGGGTCAGCCACACACACAGCAAATGCTTTAAAGTCTTGTACTATGTCTCTATCCCTTGAATACTCATACCTCTTGCCCTATACACATTGTTGTATTAACTTGAATTCTAACACAGTTTGGACTTGAGATAAGTGTGACATGCTTACCTTTAGGAATTTCAGAGGTAGTATAAACCTTGATGAATCTTATAAATTTCCAACATAAACTGCTTTTTGATGATACTTTCCTTTAGTGTTAGTTTTAGTATATATCAACGACTTCCAGACATTTTCTGGATATGAATTTGCCAAAAAAATTTTTTTTTCTAGTTTTTATATCAGTTAAGATATGAGGGCTATGATAATATTGCTAATTTATACTGAACATTTATGAATTGCTATGCTACATACTGAATATTGTTCTTCCTTTTTATTTAATCAATCATTGGAGTAAGCTTATGATATTATCATTTTCTATATTTACATATTCACCAATATTGACTCTGTTTGCTTTATATCTGAAAAATATAAGAAGTCACAGGAGAGAGATATAGTAGAGTGTAACGCACTTGCCTTCCAAGCCAGTCTGGGTTTGAAACCTGTCACCGTATAGAATCACCTCACACCACCAAAACTGATCTCTGAATAAAGAGCGAAGAGTAAGTCCTAAGTACCACTGGATATATTCCAAACCAAAATGAAATAAGTCACGTTTAAATTCCTGACCAAGTACTGTAGTAGCAGCTTTGGGCAATTCCTGCCTGAACACACCGCACCTTCAATAGTCAAGTCCATATTTGGACTTGACTGGGTATTAATAAGGAGACTAGCAATTTCTGCACTGCTCATCCTCTGTTGACATGTATGAATTAAATATCATACAAATAATGCAGAATAGATTATTGGCAGACTAAATGGACTTTTGAACATGAGAAAGAAGGAAAAGATTAGGGATGGGAAGATGATGCATAGTGTTGGAGCTCATACTTTTATGTAAGAGACTGGTTTTAATTCTTGACAATATATGTTCCCTGGGCACTATCATGGAGCAACTCCTTGTCACCACAGAACCCGCAGGTGTGACCCTCAAATTATTTTTTTTAAAAAGGAAAAGACAGGATCCAGAAGACAGAAACAAGTACAGTAGTAGGGTGCTTGCCTTGCATACAGCTGACACTGAGTTCAATCCCCAGCACCAAGCACCTGTCAGGAGTGATCCCTGAGCACAGAGATAGGAGTAAATCCTGAGCACTGCAAGGTATGGTCCATAAAAATATTAGAAAAAGGAGGGAGGGTGGAAGGGAGGAAGAAAAGAAAAATGGGATGAAACTCTTACTATATAATTGTGTGAAACTACAAAAGACTTAGTCAACCTCTCAGACATTTTGTGAACACTGTGATGTTTGGACTGTCTCCACAAAGCAAACTGGAAAAACTCCCAGAATACCAGGTCACTAGGCAATGCCTTCTTGTTGGCAGATTTCTCTGATTCCTTTCTCAATGCTGGAAAATTGTGGAAAGTAAAGTCACTTCATAGGCAGCTGGGTACAAGCCTAATGGTTTCTGGAATAGGTTAACAATAAATTAGTATGTCCAGTTTTGGACTATATGGTTTTGAACTGAATAAAACGGATTTTTAGGAGTTTATAAAGTGACTTGTGAAGGAAGGTGTAGGATATCATACTAGTAAAAGGACTAGAGAATAAGGCCAATGCCAGGAATGGCAAGGGTCAGTTCATCAGACTAGAAACTGAATGTTTTGTACTTTGCTAAAAGTATTGTTAAACATTTTAAGAAATTCATTTAATTAAGCATAGACGCATAGGACTCAAAATAAAGCATTTTATCCTAGTATTACAGTATGTCAATACATTCTCACTTTTAAGAATAACAAATACATACCATTTAAAAGCCCTAATATACATACTGGTATTTAACTATTTAAATCATTCCAAGAGTATTTCATTTCAAAATGATTTCCTATTTAAGTCTTCCCTTTTGGATTGGAAATGTGTATGTGTGTCACTATGCACATTTTTTTTCAAAGGAATTGTGCGAGATGGATACCAAAGCATAGGGGCAGCGAGAGAGTACAGTGGTTAAGCCTTGTTCTCAGCTGGCCAGATTTGATCCTCATCACCACATGATCCTCTGGGCATCATTAAAGAAAGTTCCTAAGAACAGAGCAAGTAGTCCTGAGCATACGGGTGTGCCTTCCCTTCCTCCCCTAAAAGAAATCATAGAATAATAAAAATCGGAGAAAATATGGGGCTGGAGATATAGTACCGCAGGTAAGTTACTTGCTTTGCATTTGGCAAAATTTAGGTCATCCCCAGCACCCTAAATGGTCCCCTGATTCAGGAGTGATTCTTTTTTTTAAATTTTTTTTTATTATACCACCGTGAAACATACAATTACAAAGGTGTTCATAATTGGTTCTTGGTAATACAGTATTCCAGCACCCATCCCTCCACCAGTGCCCCATTAACACCACCAATGTACCTCTCCCCCTCCCGTCCCCCCACCCGCCTTAATAGCAGGTACCCCAGATTCCTCTCTTTCTCTCTCTTCTCTCTATCTCTCTGTCTCTGCACCTCTCTCCCTCTTATTTTACACATTATGGCTAGCCCTGCAGTTATTTAGAGTTTATCACTTAAGTCTCTTTGTGTATATTCAGTGGTGACTTTTAATCTGCCATTACCATTTCCCATATTTATTAAAACACTGGTAACTATATCCTATTAATGAATGCAGTCATTCTATATCTGTCCTTTTCCTTCTGACTAATTTCACTCAGCATGATAGACTCCATGTCCATCCATTTGCAGGTAAATTTCATAATTTAATCAGGAGTGATTCTTGAGTGCAGAGCAAAGAATTTCCAGGTGAGGCCACAAAACAAAAAAATAATAAAAAATTGAAATAATAAAATCCCCTAATTCTGAACCATCTTTCAATCTTGCTTACAAGTAGTAATCATTTCTTTCCATTTGTACAAACGTTTCTAAAAACACAAATGTTCAATACATACTTGTCCTGTAACTGGCTTACTCAGAGGTTTTTGTTTTGAGGTCACACTTAGCAGCGCTTAGGGATTATTCCTGCCTCTGCACTTCTGAGGGTACTCAGGGGACCATATGGGATTCATGGAACCAAACCCAGGTATACTGCACACAAGGAAAATGCTCTACCCTGCTCTACTATTGTTCTAGCCCATGACCCATAGATTTTTAACTAGTAAGTGTCCTATACTTGTATATTTTGTATATTATTTTATGTGGTCAGTTCTCGATGCTGCTAGTATTTTAGAATAAAATACACAGCTTCTTCATAATTTGCTCATGCTTATGTAGCCATTTTATCTCATAACTTTTCAATAGCAAAATTTGATCTTTGATCTTAGACAAATAGGACATATTGAGATATACTGGGCCCGCCAGCAAATAGATGATTAACGGGAAGATCGGATCGTGACGGACGGATCTTGAACACTACTCATTTCTTTTTTTTCTTTTTTTTTTTTTTGCTTTTTGGGTCACACCCGGCAATGCTCAGGGGTTTCTCCTGGCTCTGCACTCAGGAATCACTCCTGGCAGTGCTCGGGGGACCATATGGGATGCCAGGGATCAAACCAAGCCAGCATGGGCCGGCCGTGTGCAAGGCAAACACCCTACCCGCTGGGCTATCGCTCCGGCCCCACTTCATTTTCAGCTTTAATGATACTTTCTATCTGAAGATTTCTTTAATTTTCTGAACCAGTTACACATTGCTGTTAAGATAGCTGTTAAGATAGCTGTTAAGATTTAACTAAATCTGTCCACAAGTATTAATCTAATTTCATTACAAAATTCCTGAGGACAGAAATAACAGTCAATGTTTGTGGGCTGGGAAGGAAGCAGATCACCTGGAACAAACTCTGTGATCCCTGGAAATCACAAGGAGACAGAAGATTATTGTGCTGGGAATGGCCATTCTCCTCTTCCTATTTTCAAACAAGAAATGAACTTTAAGTAAAGGACTCTCTCTTTTTTGCCAGTTTGTTTTGAAGCTACACCAAAGGATACTAAGAGGTTACTCCCAACTCTACAATCAGGGGCACTTCTGGCAGAGGTCAGGGAATCATATAGAATGCCAGGGATTAAACCCAGGTCTGGTACATGAAAGACAAAATCCCACTGAACTATCTTTCCAGCCCCAAGGATGACACTCTTCACTCAGAAAGTGAAAACATATGGGTGAATTTCCAATATTCAATACTGTTATCTCATCTTCCTGCAAGTGTGGGGGCTGTTAATGAAAACTCTTATTAACCAGGACATTCCTAAAATGCCTGAATTTGTGTAAAATTCCCATGATTCACAGAAGTCTTACTAATTGTAAGTTGGTGTGAACAAGCTGCATATATAAATGAGAAAAGGTGGGGCTGGAGCGATAGCCCAGCGGGTAGGGCGTTTGCCTTGCACGCGGCCAGCCTGTGCTGGCCTGGGTTCGATCCCCGGCATCCCATATGGTCCCCCAAGCACCGCCAGGAGTAACTCCTGAGTGCAGAGCCAGGAGAAACCCCTGAGCATTGCTGGGTGTGACCCAAAAAAGCAAAAATAAATAAATAAATAAATAAATAAATAAATAAATAAATAAATAAATGAGAAAAGGCTACAGTCATATCCTAGACCTCCAAGTGTTCTGAATTTTATGCCAGAGTTCCCTCTCCCCAGTTTTATTGCATCTGCTGGGTAGGTTTGTCAAGTTCCTGAAGTTTCTTCCAACAAGGCAACATTGCATTTTATAAAATTATACATTTTACCCCCATTCAGTATTATGTTGGTGCTTATTGTATGTTTTATTAAGTGCTTTTTAATCGATACTAAGTAAAGGAAGAGAATCAATACCATGATTAGTGTGATTAATCTGAGTACCTTAAGGATTAGACCATTCAGTTCATTCTGATACTATTTCTTTTGTTCTCTTTCTGTTCTATGTGTTGGTAAATTTATGTAATATATATTGTTTGATAATATGATACAGATGCTTATTTAAATGTATGGTCAAGATATACATGTCAATCTATATCATGATATATATATGGAATATATACTTTTATGCATGTTGTATTCACATATTTAAAAGTGATCAACACCATATTTTTAATTCCTATTGAACCTATTAATAATTAGCAGCCATTTCATGTGTGCACATTATTTAACCAGAGATCTAGGTGATAAAATTTAGGTAACTATACAATCACATTGTTAAATTTACAAAATTTGCTTCAGTTTATTGCTTCACATTGTATGACTATAGCCATATGTAAGTTATACCTCCTAAATTATTTGAATTTCTTGTTTATTTGATTTTGGGTCAGATCCCACCATGCTGCTGGGCTTTTCAGGGTTTGTGCTCAAGGGTCACTTCTGGTGGTGCTTAAGGGACCATCAGTGATTCTGAGGATCAAACTGGAGTCAGTTACAAATAAGGGCAGCACCTTAATCCCTTAACTGTATTTCCGGTCCTCTAAATCCTTTGCTTTTGCTCCAATTTTGAAAGTGAAATTTTGGTGGCCTCTGCCGTATATCATCCAAACTCTCTGTAAAAACAAGTATTTGTAGTTAAGTAATGAGGTGCCACAATATGCCTTACCACTAGAAATCATCTTCCAGTATGACATAAATGTATTCATCCAGGTGTTTATTAGTTAATCGCTCTAATTTTTTGACAGCTAACTAATCTATTTTCTATGTTGTGCAGGAGAAGCCAGGCCTTTTTTGTGGGCCCAGCTACCTTATGCTGATTGCATTTCCCATATGTAATTGAAAGCAACACTGCTAAAGGGAAAATGCTGCCAGTCAGGCTTTGTTTGTTCTTGATGAATCTATAGAATTCTCTTGAGTGCTGCTTCCCTGTTCACATTTGCACAACCCACCCACTTAGTAATGTATTTTGAATCTTTCCAGGGATTTATGTGCGGCTCATTTGTCTATCAATGAGGAAACTGAAGACTAAAATGTTGTTTGATGTTTCCAGTCAAATTTTCAACGATTATGGCCTTGCCACTTGACTCCTTCTTAGGGAATTTCCAAGGCCCTGTTTTAAGAAGTTGGATGAGGAGAAATATTATTTTCTTACTTGGAAGACTAAATCAGATAAAATCTATACAGGGGTAAGACTTGTTTGCTATTGTTTATGCATTTAGGTTTCAGATAGGACAGTGATTTCTGTAGTATGATCCAAAATGAACATCATTAATATATCACCTAAATTCTTAGAAAGTTTATTAGAGCTGCTATCCAGACATACCAAATTGAGAAATTCTTTGAAGCTATGCTTTACTATTTATTTATTGGCTTGTCTGTCTCTCTGTCTGTCTGTCTGTCTGTCTGTCTATCTATCTATCTATCTATCTATCTATCTATCTATCTATCTATCTATCTATCTATCTATCTATCTATCTATCTATCTATCTATCTATCTATCTATCTATCTATCTATCTATCTATCTATCTATCTATCTATCTATCTATCTATCTATCTATCTATCTATCTATCTATCTATCTATCTATCTATCTATCTATCTATCTATCTATCTGTTCATCTGTCTGTCTGTCTGTCTGTCTGTCTATCTTGCTTTTTGGGTCACACCTGGTAATGCTCATAGGTTACTCCTGGCTCTGCACTCAGGAATTACTCCTGGCGGTGATCGGGACACCATATAGGATGCCAGGGATTGTACCCAGGTTGGCAGTGTGCAAGACAAATGACTTACCGACTGTGCTATTGCTCTGGACCCCCAAAACTATACTTTAAAACAAATCCTATTCCATTGTAATTTTAAGGTTTGAACTCTCAGAGTATTACATATGTTTAAGGAAATAGTTACATATTATATTAACATGCTTCTGGAAACAGAGCAGTTACCAACCAAACTAATATGATAGTGCATCATAAAACTATAAGCTTTAGTCAGCTATATCTAGGGAGTTGGTGTAGTTTGATTTCAAACCTTGCCACATGAAAAGAAAATGTCTCTCCATCTGCCTGTTGGTATACACTATTTTAACAGAAGCAAAGTTTATTTTTAGGTTTCAACAATTTTTTTTTGCCTCAAAATGCTTTTTGCAATAAGCTGGGAAAAATATTAACCTAGTCAACTAATTGAGTAATTACATAGAAAGCTAAAAGTATGAAGAGGTAATATATTAAAACTTAACCCAAATTAAATTTACCCAGTCTAGTCATAGATTAGGCAAGTCTTCGAGGTTGCCCAGGTGTCAGACAACGGAGACAAGTAATGTACACATAACCAAAGCAGACTCACCATGCATATATTTCTCCCTTGTATTTGCCCTCTTTTAGATTCTTACAAAAGGTGAGTATCTTTGGCATTGCTCCAAAAGCTTTATATCTTAGCAGAAACATGGCTCCTGATCTCCAAGATGTGCTACCATTCATTGAATAATTTATGAAGACTTTCATTCAATTTATTATTATTATTATTATTATTATTTTATTATTTTGCTTTTTGGGTCACACCCGACAATGCTCAGGGGTTTCTCCTGGCTCTGCACTCAGGAATTACTCCTGGTGGTACTCAGGGACCATATGGGATGCCAGGATCGAGCCCCGGCTGGCATGGGCCGGCCGCATGCAAGGCAAACGCCCTACCCGCTGGGCTATCGCTCCGGCCCTCGCTTTTTTAGAGTTTGTCTTTATTCCTCTTAGATGATTCATTAATTGAAGTAATGATGTAATGGCTTTCCAGTATTTTTCCTTAATTGATTTATGAAGTGTTCTCAAGGTCTTAAAGACACTAAGGATTTAAGAATGACCTCTCATTTTACATGAACAATGGACAGGTTATTTGTTTCATTTTGGTACATAATATCTATATTGATTTTGTTTGGCAGACACAAAACATGGTGCTCAAAACTTTTTCTGGGGACTGTGCTCTGAGGGTCACTCCTGGCAGTGCTCAGGGAGACCCTATGCGGTGTCCAGGATTGAACCCCAGTTAGCTACCTGAAGCCCTTACCCAATGTCCTCTCTTCCTCACCCTTGATCTTTCAGCTACAACTTACTCATGGAGGAAGACAGATCTATTGTCTTCACATAACTAATAGAAAATGGAGTGATGTAAGGTACACATAACAAAAGCAAACTGACTGCACTGATATTTCTCTCTTGCATTTGCCTCTTTGAGTTTCTTACAAAAATGTGAAGATCTTTGGAATTGACCCAAACTTTATATATTAGCAGGAACATGGCTCCTGGTCTCTGTGATGAGCTTGCAGAAGATATCTTCTGTCTTCTCTATGACAGAGACAGAGGATCTCAGTGCTCTAGACCTTTTCACATGTCTCTGTTCTTCAGCTGACTCACAACAGGCCTCCATTTCTTTTTGTGCTTACATCAGCATCTCCATTAGAATATGGCCATACTTGTTTTTTTTCCTCAGTTTTTATGTGCCCAGAAATTCATACAACACGTGAGAAATTATTTGTCCTAAAAGTATTATTGGATAAATAAAGAACTGCTGACTAGATAAATGAATAACTGATCAGGCGATGCATAATTTTCTTATTTAAAACAGTCGTCATTCATTAGAATGATCAGTTATTAGCCCAGTGGGTGGGGCGTTTGCCTTACACGTGGCAGGCCCATGCAGGCCTGGGTTCGATCCCGGCATCCCATATGGTCCCCGAGCACCGCTAGGAGTAACTCCTGAGTGCAGAGCCAGGAGAAACCCCTGAGCATTGCCGGGTGTGAACCAAAAAACAAAACAAACAAACAAACAAAAAACCAGTCGTCATTCTGCAGAGAGAGATAGGAAAGCAGGTTGGGTGTTTGTTTAACACACTGCTGACCAGAGTTCAATCCCTGGCATTCCATATGGGGCCCTGAGCACTGTCAGGAATGATTCCTGAGGATTAACTCCCGAGCAACATTGGGAGTGAACCAAAACAAAGCATCCATCATAATTCCTAGGAAACAGTCTCTACCTGTTCATCTAAGCAGAAAAAAAAATTACAATATGATGTCACAAAGATTTAAGTCCTACATTTTTACTGTATTTCAGGCTACTTTTTGTATAGGAGAACATATAATTATATAAAACAAAAAATGTTATATTGTACTAAATAATTTGTATTTCTTTTTGTTTGACTTTGCATCATACTCAGTTGAGTTCAGAGCTTAACATTTGTAATGTGCTAAAGGATCATTCGGTAGGATTCTGGGGACCATGAGGTGCCAGGAATTAAACCCAGGTCAGCCATGTGCAAGGCAAGTACCCTACCTGCTGTACTATCTGTTCAGGGTCTTTTATTTCTTACCCCACTTTAGTTTTAGACCAACAAGTATTCATTCATGAGAATATTAATAGATATGACTCAGATTTTAACTATAAACATTAGTTTTTTTGAAATCTAGATTTCTACAAATTTATATATTTTTCTTTATCCTACTATCATTTGTCTTTTACCAGGTCTATATTACTTTTCCAGCCTATATTATTTGAATCTAAACTACTATACAAGTAGAATTTGAGGGAATAGCTAACACAACTTGTGCAGAACACTAGGAATTTATATCTGTGACAGTGGTATGTACAAGCATAAGAGAGAGAAACAGTCGGTTCTAGTTGTGTTGGTCCATTTAATGGGTTTGTGGTGGTAGAGATACTAATGGCGCTGCCTTTCTACTCAAGACCAGTATTAATGAGCTACAGAAAATGAGAACTCATTCCACTTTTCAGTAACATTTGCCTCACTCGAGTACACAGAGCCCAAATAGATAGCATTTTTAAAAAAGCATTTTATTAGCATACTGAAAATTCCTATTAAACGCAAGACTAGAGAATTCACTAAGTCACACACTATATTGGAAACTGTCCTTCATGAGACTTCAAAGGATAGGTCTAATAGATTTTTCTCATCTCTAATATCAATGATTCTATTATACTTAGCGTAACTTAATTCTTCTGGTATCTTCAAATGAAAATTTATTACCTAAAGTGAATTTTTTTAAAGGCAAAAGGGGTAAAATCATATTTAATGAGGGATGAGATGATTTTAAGTGCTACGGTGTGTTCCTAAAAGGACTGGAATCATTCAAATTTCTTAAGCTCTTTGCCCTAAGCATTTGGATGGTAAGATAAATTTTAACTGTTTTCAGACCTCAACCTGGCAACTCTTGTGGAGTCGTTGACTGATTATGAAGCATATAAGTACCTTTAAGATCCTTATATTTAGATGTACAAATACTGTGAATAAATAATAATTTTCGTATATAAATAATAGCAATCATTTATATTTTTGGTATAAAATATAGTTTTGAATGAATCACCTATTTGGGAATTTTACCTCAAATAAACAGATGAAAACATTACCTCAGAAAAATTAATATTATTTTATGTTAGCAATCATTTTGCTATTTTGTAAACATTCTCGCCTCCAAAAATAATCCCTCCAGCAATGATTTAATAGCTCAGGCTTTTATAAAGCTTTATAATTTTTCTTTTAAATTCTGGGTGAATTCCAAAGTTCAATTTCTATGAACTTGTGCATTCTATAAAAAACAGGCAAAATCAATTATAGTCATATATTCTAGAAGAGCATCTATATGTATAGGAGCATTATTAAGATAAAGTCTTTATTGTTGTTTTTCATGGAAGTTCTTATCCAAATTGTGTCTAAACCACTCCGTTTCAATGCAAAATAAAGGAAACAGTTTTCTTTTCTTGGCAGGTGAATGTAAAACTAATACAGAGAGGAATTTCTTTGATAGTGTATCGGAGATACAGAAACTGACTAACTGATGACGCCACCTTGTAATGGGAAAATTCTCCAGGTTATTATTCCTATTATTGTGGAAACCATGACAAGCTGCTGTCCATACTGCAATACATCAATACCATTAGCAGTAATGTAAAATAACTAGAAACCAAAGATATTCTTTTGAGTCCCATATTCAAAAGTTCTTCATGTAAATTAGTATACAAGTTCAACACAACTTATTTTATGAAAGAGATTTTTTTTTGCCATAGTGTTCTGAGACATCAAAGGTATTTTTTAATGTTGATATAAAAATCCAAATCCACTTAGCATCATTTCCTTTACTCATAGGGGGAAAAGTATATGTGGTCTTTCAAATGAGCCATTCACTTCAGAATAAGGTCGTCCATTCAGTGGAAGCAATTGCTTTTCGATGTAGAACAATATTCTTACATAGGGAGGCAGGAATTTTGCAGAAGTAGACTCTATCTGAATGCTTTTGTGAAAAAATTCTTAACCTTAACTAAAAAAGGGAAAAAAGTACAAAAATACTACATTGTGCCAAATGGCTATTAACTTCAAACTGCTCATAGATACACACACATTTTTTGTGTGTGCTTGTTATATAAGTGATGTACACAGGGTATACACACACACACACACACTATATATATATTATTAATCTGTACTCTGAAGCATACCTATTAATGTTACATGGTATAACTAATTTGATGAAAGAATAAGCATCCCTATCATAATATATATTAGCAGCCATTTGTCAGCAGTGCATCTATTTGACAAAGCAATATATTTTTAAAATCCTTCCCATGGGGCTGGAGCGATAGCCCAGCGGGTAGGGCGTTGCCTTGCACACGGCCAGCCTATGCTGGCCCCGATTCGATCCCCGGCATCCCATATGGTTCCCCGAGCACCGCCAGGAGTAATTCCTGAGTGCAGAGCCAGGAGTAACCCCCGAGCATTTCTGGGTGTGACCCAAAAAAGCAAAAAATAAAATCCTACCCAAAAAACAAAACATAAAGTACATATTAGACCAGAGTGATAGTACAGTAGATAGGGTGTGATCTTGCAAGTGGCAGACTCTGGTTCAACCCTAAGCGCCCCATGTGTTTCCTGGGCAGGTAAAGATTGATACAATTTGTAGAGCAAGGAGTAAGCCCAAAGCACGATTGGGTGTGGTACCAAGGGTGGTGTATACAAAATATAGAGCCAGGAGTACCACACTACTGGGTGTGGTACCCAGGGTATGTCTACTAGGTGTAGAGCCAGGAGCAAGCCATGCACTCCTGGGTGTGATACCAAAAGCAAAAAAAAAAAAAAAAACTACACATAAACTTTTAGTACATAACTTAGTAACTTCATGTTGGCCAGAGAAACAAGAGGAAGGTCAAAGTCTTGTCTTGCATGTGGCCAAGCTACTTCTTGTACCACATCCTGCTACCCAGAGCGCTGCCACGAGCAAGGCATGGGAACAGCTGAATTTTACCCCAAACCAGAATAATAATAGTAATAACAATAATACAATTATACTATTACTTGTTTAGAATATTTAGTTTTTTACCTAATGACTTTTAGAATTCTGTTTCAAGGGAAATGGTAACTCAGACAAACAAAAATATATCAATAATAATTTCATTCTTGTCTAATATTCCATTTTCTAAATTATGAATTACTTTGAATGGTCTCCATCTTTCTATTTCTATTTTTCTTGTTCTATCTAGGTATCACTGTCATTGTTTCTGGCTACATGCCTATTATGTGCACGCACTGTCTTCCCGTTCATCATCGATTTGCTCGAGCGGGCCCCAGTAACATCTCCATATGTCCTGTCTCATGCTAGTAGAGCCCAAGGCATCTGCTTGCTCCAGGAACATAAAGAGCCCCAATCCATTCCGAATGAGGTCTATAATTGTTACTGGTATTTGGCATATATCAAATATAACACGGGTAGCTTGCCAGGCTCTGCCGTGCAGGTAGCATACTCTTGTAGGCACCTCTAAGTCCAGCATTTATTGATGAACAGCGCAGCCGCAAGCTACTGGCGTGAGCCAGGCGCTGATAGGCTGGTCTGCTGGGTGGAGGTCTGACAAGAGAGAAGTCCAGATGTGGAAAATGGAGGCCCTCATGGAGTGGGGGGTCTTCTGGCTTGTTGCGAGGCTCTGCTGGGATGGTGGGCCAGGGCTAGAACCCACCATCCCTCCCGGGCGCCTCATGAGCGGCTGGTCACAGGGAGAGCCAGTAGCAGCTCTGCCCCATGTCTGCAAGTCTCTGGACCGGCATACCTGAGCCGGATTTAAGAAAGACTGCTGCAGGGTGGAACTCGATGAGCCGGGCGCTGATAGGCTGGTCTGCTGGGTGGAGGTCTGACGAGAGAGAAGTCCAGATGTGGAAAATGGAGGCCCTCGTGGAGGGGGGGGCGTCTTCTGGCTTGTTGCGAGGCTCTGCTGGGATGGTGGGCCAGGGCTAGAACCCACCATCCTCCCGGGCGCCTCATGAGCGGCTGGTCACAGGGAGAGCCAGTAGCAGCTCTGCCCCATGTCTGCGAGTTTACCACCGTAATCCAATATAATGAAAGAACTCTCGCTCTGGTGAGAACTTGGACCATACAAGAGAGCCCATGTCTCCCACCAAAGAGAAAGGATCTCAGCCGAGAGGAGTCCTACCCAAAAGAAGGGGAATCAAAGATGATTTTTTTGAATAATCCTTTTTCTTTTATTCCCAGTATTGGCCAAGATTTGTCAGTTTGGTTCTTGCAACAAAACAGTGTGTGTGTGTGTGTGTGTATGTGTGTGTATCTATATGTGGTGATAATAGAAATGTATAGAAGATTAATACTTTCAAGGGAAAGAAATTATCTTACATGATTTTTAAAACAGGCAGAATTTTTAAGGTTTGTACAAAGTTAGGAACCTAAACAATGGTAGGGAGAAGAATATGAACTCCCCAAAAGATAGACCATAGAGTTGTGGGTGAGCACACTTTGGCATCAGTAACCTACTGAATGAGAAGATACAAAGCAATGGCATAGAGGGAAAGTGAGGCCATAAAGGTAGTGGGACAGACAGCTGGCAGTATGGTATTGCTGAAATGTGAAGTGTGAAGAAAAGACATTAAAAACAGATGTTGAAATCATTAGGGATCAGATGGTAAAGGTCTTTGTATGGCATTGATGTCGTTTACTTTATCTTATGTGGCAGAGAGTCATTAAAATATTTTAAACAATGGATTAACTTATCCAGATGTACATTTAGATCAATCACTCCAACAGATGTGTGGTGAATAAAAAGAAATGGGACAAGAAGAAATATGTAAGTCTAAAAAAAGGAAGTAGCCAAAGGAGGTGCAGATAACTAACCTTTTACAGGGATATTAAGAAGACAATAGTGATAAGTCTTGGTACATGATTTTCAGAGGGAGAGGAAAAACAAGTTAAGAGTTATTTCCAGGTTATACCTTTTCAAGTATATGGAAATTTGTGCCACCAAAACAACAACAAATAAAAAGTATAAGGAAGGTATTGACAAGAAAGTTTCTTAACATTTTGATTTGATTGACTGTAAGATAAAAAGTTGTCTATATAGTTCAAGAATTTAGGAGAGGGGCCGGAGCGATAGCCCAGCGGTAGGGCGTTTGCCTTGCACGCGGTAGGCCTGTGCCGCCCGGGTTCGATCCCTGGCATCCCATATGGTCCCCTGAGCACCGCCAGGAGTAATTCCTGAGTGCAGAGCCAGGAGTAACCCCTGAGCATCGCCGGGTGTGACCCAAAAAGCAAAAAAAAAAAGAATTTAGGAGAGCTTGGGGGATAAGAGCTGGGGATGGGAGAGGAGAGTAAAGTGTCACATTGGTGGTAGGAAACGTGCACTGGTGGTGGAGGTATAGGTTTTGTAACATTGTGTTACTGAAATATGATCATGAACAGCCTTCTAACTGTATTGCTTGATAATTCAATAAAATAAATTTAGAAATTAAGAAAAAGAACTCCGGAGACAGTTAATGACAGGAAAATTTAGATATCTTAAACATATAGAAGGTGATGAATGTAATCTCAGGAAAATGCATAAGTCTGAACAGAAAATTGAATTTATGATAAAATACTTAGGTACAAAAATATAAGACTCATAGGAGATGAAGAGATCAAAAATATAAGACTCATAGGAGATGAAGAGATATGCAAATGATCGAAAAGGAACCCTAGGATACTTCAAATACTTGATATGCAGGCATGAAGTTGTGAGTTCCATTCCCCAGCCATCCCCAGCTCTACTCCACAGACCTTAGTGCCACAGCAGAGACTATCATCTCTAGTTCACTGCAAGCAAATATTGAGCAAAGTGTCTATGAAACTGATTCTTGCATAAAGAAATGGAAGAAAAAAGGAAGGGAAAGACAGAAATTATCAGAGAATACAGTAGTGAGGCTAATATCATGGATATAATTGGAGACTTTCGAGAATTATTTATTTGAAATAAGTGATTAAAATTCATTATAAAATCTAAAAAAGACACATAAGACTAAACTTCATATAATGGAGTGTTTCATATTTTTAATTTCAAAGGAAGGTTTTTTAGTCCACTGGCCGACTGTAAAATTCAGATTAGTATAAAATATTTCTGTTAAATCAGAGACCACATTGCAGAGAAATATGCACCGTTTGGTTTGTATTAAGAAGTATGCAGTCCCAGGCCAGTGAGAAGTATAAAGAAATAGAAAAGAAAGGAAACCAGTTAGGAAAACTTAAAATCTGTATAAAAATAAATTCTGCCTTTAATTTTACAATCCATTGTTTTACTACTCTCTGACAACATTGATTTTGTAGTGTTTCTGGCACATTCCTATAAATATTTTTTGCACTGAACCTGCTTCTTTGATTGATGTGATTTTAAAAATAACATATCTAGTCAAATTAAAAATGCTTTTCCTCTTTCTGAAGCCAAATGTCTCAGTGAATTCATCGGTAAGGAGCTCATGAAATTATTGAAAAGCTTGGGATGCTATCTACATACTTGACTTAGTCGTAAGCATCACTATCAAAACCGTCTCACTTTTTTTTCAAAAGCAGTGAAACAGGGAATTTTTAATAATAATTAAACCTTCTTTCAAGACTTCAAAAACATTTTTAAGTGGAGGCATAAAAAATACTTTTCAGAATCAACATGCAACCCTTGATATTTCACTTATTTGACAGAAGAGAACAAAACACACCAGATAATAGCAAGTAGAAATTATTACTCTGTAGGAAACTATGGGAAATCATCATATTCTCTGAGAATTGGGTCCATGTATTTTAATATACACATTTAGACTTTAACAAAATGCAACAATTTACTCCATTTGCTAGTAAAGTAGCCAAAACGTGGAGAAATTAAGTTGGTAGTCTGTTAGAGGAGAGTATCATTCAAAACAAAATGATTCACTGACAATAATATTATTAAGAATCCATAGATTTCAGTCATAGGTAAATAAAGGCAACTAATATAGTAGGACCAACTGCAATATAAAGAGAGAGGGTGGCATATCCATTGTTTATATCTCATCTGAAGGAAAGTGTAGGACAGATATTGTGCATAAATGAAAGAGTAGAATCCTCATATTCTATTGAATATTTTTCCAGCACCTAGATACCTTTTCATCTTCTATTTCTATGCCACCATCTCACTTTCTATCTTGATTAGGCTTTACATCTTTATTTAGTATGACTTAATGTCTAGACTACTTTATCTTCCAGTTCATGATTTTCAGCTTCTTCTGTGATTTACTTTATCACACACAAATGTATCTTTTGTTAAAATTTCATATCCTATTTTGGTAAGATGTCCCATGAGGAAGCTGTTTTGATTCAGGATACTTGTGCCTGTACTCTATTCTTAAGTAAAATGGCTGTCAGACAGGATGAGGAAGCAGATAAAAGAAAATAGATACAGGACACACTAGTTATCCTAATATAAGTCTCAGATGAGTCACAATTTTAAAATAATCATTACTAGTACATTACTGCTGACTCCAGATACTGCTGGTTGTGAAGAAATTTGGTGACTGACTACCAGAGTACTGCTTAGTATTTTGTAATTCTTATTAATTTCATTCTCCTACTTCTTTTCACAGTAATTCTTATAATACAAGGTGCTATTTGAACCTTCTGAGTACTCATTTGCATTTCATGTAAATTCTTTATATTCTTTATATTTTATGTAAAGAATGGTGGACAATGTAGTGATTTAATTCAACTAACAAGAAAAAAAAAGGTAACAAATGAATGAGATTACCTCAAATGAAAGAAGTTTGAAATTACCACCAAACAAAAAGACAGCCTCCTGAAATAGGAGAAGACATTTACATACTGTATGTCTGTCAACAGGTTATTTCTAAGATATATAAAGAACTCACAAAACTCAATAGAAACTTGCATAGTAACAACTATAGGGGCATGGGGTAGAAGGGAAGAGCTAAACAGATACTTTGCAGAAGCTCGTGTAGTGATGGCCAATTGGTGCATAAAAAATATTCATCATGACTGATTAACATGGAAACAAAAGCAAATCAAAATGATAGTGCCAGTTAGTGAACTTTGTAAAAAAACAAAGCCAGAAACAAGTGCATACAAAGAAACTTTCCTTCACTGCTGGTGGGAATATAAACTAATCTAGTCTTTCTATGGAGACCAATAAGAAGATCTTTCCCAAAAAAATATTAAGGGAACTGTCATATGATTCGGTAATTTTCCTTAGATATCTACCCAAAGAACATGTTAGAAAATAAGGGGCCGAGCCATAGTCCAGTGGGTAGGGCATTTGTCTTGCACGTGGCTGATCTGTGCCTGCCGGGTTCAACCCCAGCATCCCATATTGTCCCCCAAGCACCGCCAGGAGTAATTCCTGAGTGCAGAGCCAGGAGAAAACCCTGAGAATTGCCGGGTGTGACCCCAAAAAAACAAACAAAGAAGAAAGAAAGAAAGAAAGAAAGAAAGAAAGAAAGAAAGAAAGAAAGAAAGAAAGAAAGAAAGAAAGAAAGAAAGAGAGAAAGAAAGAAAGAAAAGAAAGAAAGAAAGAAAGAAAGAAAGAAAGAAAGAAGAGAAGGAGGAGAGGAAGGAAGGAAGGAGAAAGAAAGAAAGAAAAAAGAAAGGAAAGAAAGAAAGAAAGAAAAAGAAAGAAAGAAAGAAAGAAAGAAAGAAAGAAAGAAAGAAAGAAAGAAAGAAAAAGAAAGAAAGAAAGAAAGAAAGAAAGAAAGAAAAAAATATAGCTGTGCCCTGCAGGAGAAGCTGGTATTTGTTTCATCTCTCTTCTCTCTCTCTCTTGCTCTCTCTCTCTCTCTCTCACAAAACTTTCTCCTTCTTTCTCTACCCTTACATTTCTGTAAGTAATTTCTTTTAAAATATTTTGATTTACTAAAGCACAAAAGTATCAAACCTGCCCCAAATTTTGAAAAAATATACGCATGCCTATATTCATTACAGTATTGTTTATAATAGCCAAGGGTCAGGATATTCTCAAGAATCTAATAAAATGACTAGATAAAGAAGATTTGCTACATAGACACAGTGGCATGTTACTCAGCTATAAGCATTTTGCCACAATATGGGACAGGAGGGGTTGTGCTAAGCAAAATTCAGAAAGGAGAGTGACTTATGATCTCATTTATTTGTGATAAACAATCACACACAGAGACATATGAACTCTGATCACAGAACTGGTATTACCAAAATTGCAGGTGGAAGAGAAGAAATGGGTTGCAAATGTCCAGTGAACTACGGGGTTATATTGACCTCTATAAAACATAGACCTTTTGACTATTTTAAAACAATACTACCTCACTAACATAAATACATTTTAAAAATGATTGAGTGGGCAGCGGATTTCCAACATCTTTGTCTACCAGTTGAATTGTACTGCACTTGGGTCTATTACATATAACATAATTTTTTATTAGTCCCCTCTTGTTCCTTTACCCTTCTGCACCTTTACTCATAAAGAGAATGCATGGGTTAGATTTTTCTCACTTAGAAGACCAAAGGATACTTGTGCTTTAAACATGTGAATAAGCAAAAGTGCAAATAATGAGCTATCACTGAATTTTAAAATTTCAATAACCATTCCTCCTTTGCTCTGCTCAAAAATTCTTTGTCCTAATGTTTTCTGTTAGTCTAGTTTGTTGTCTAGATTTTAGAGTGGTGGGAGACAAGGGACAAGAGTAAGAAAAAGGAAACAACTTTAATATTAGATGATTTATAACACAACAGCACAAATATGCGCTGCAGAGTAAGTTTAGTTGCCTACAGAGATTGTGAAATGACTTACTCTCACAAAGAAACAAAAATCTTTCAAAATTATCAAATGCTCTTAGAAAAGTCATTTTAATGTGTCTTACTTATAATGCTCCTCTATTTCATATTTGAAACAGGAATACATTGACAGAATACATAGATATTTACAGAGGGACTAAAGAAAATATATAGAGAGTTCCATTACTAGATTATGGTTTCTTTAGTATGTACAACAGTCAGAGGCATTAATTTATCTTCCAATGTGTATTTCAGAAAATCATCTAACTTGTAGAAGGAAGTTTTCTATGAATTGGAAAGTAAAGGACATTAATTTTTAAAGCATTATTGCTGCATAAAGATAGCGCTTGAAATTTTTTTAAAAAACGTTTTTGGCTTTTGTTGAGTCACACTCAGCTGCGCTCTGGGCTTACATCAGGCACTGTGCAAAGTGACCACACCTAGAGGTGCCGCAGAGCACATGCAATGCAGGGGATCGAACCAGTGCAAGGCAACTCTCTAAATCACGCCACCATCTCTTTGACCCAATAAATAGAGAAAATATATTTAAGTGAATTAAATGGTTATATTAAATGGTATTTAGTATACTGGACTGCTTTTGACATTTATTTGACAAATGAGCCAACAGTTTAGACCTAGGGTTTACACAGTCCATTCTTATGTGAGAATTCTACCTAGCTCTGTAGTCCCTCAGAAGGAGGGTAATTCCACACTAAATATTTTTTTTTTAATGTGTCAGGCTTACGGAAAATTTGTTTCCTCTATAGACGTCTCAAGAGGAAAAAAATTATTCAGCTGGATTACCATCAGATTGACTCATTAATAGCCTAATTTGAATAATGACTGAGTTACCCTTTAGCATTCTTTAGCAAGGGGATTATTGAAATATCACAGAATGCCTCTTTCCCAAGATTAAATCAAACTTTCCTGTTCTTAATCTTTATGGCTGTCAGAAATACCACAAATTACTAATTTTTCTCTTTTTATAGCAAAAGTTTTTTTGCATCAAGAAATGCATGATGAAGGGAAAGTGGAAAGGTAGTACAGGGGTAGGGCTCTTGCTTTGCACCCAGCTGACCTGGGTTTGATACCTGCCACTACATACAATTCCTTGAGTCCCCCCAGGAGTGATTCCTGAACAAAGAATAAGAAGAAAGCCCCAGGCACTGCTGAGATTAGCCTCCCACGGGGAAAAAATAATAAAGAAAATGAATTTTACTTTGTCGAGGAGCCATTTGGGTCTCCAACAGTATCAGGCAGAAATTCTCTTCTACCTTCGAGGCTGTCAGGGAACGGATGAAAACGCACGCTGCTCGGCACAGTTCCATAAAGGCTTTTAATAGTACAAAAGGTCTACCACTGCAATCCAATATAATGAAAGAACTCTGGCTCTGGTCAGAACTTAGACCATACATGAGAGCCCAAGTCTCCCATCAAAGAGGATTCCACCAGAGAGTCCCACTAAAGTGGATCCCACCAGAGAGGAGTCCTACCAAAGAGGGTCCTACCAGAAAGGAGTTCCACAAAAAAAAAAAAAAAGAGCAATACCTTAAGTCAGTCTGCTTATATACACAACAGTAATGCTAACTTCAGGGAGGATCCTGTCAACAAAGAACCCTAAACTGATTCTAGATAGTAGAAGAGTGTAGAAGGGTGGTGCCACACCCTACTATAGGTATAAACAAAGGATTATTCCCTTCTTCTGAGATTATCTCTTATGTAAAGCACTGGAGAGTGTGGGGACTGGTATAAAGTAATACATCATAATTTCATGGACTTCATATAATCTAGATGGTACCCACAAGGTCCTTCTTATTTATTTTCTGCACCAGGGTGATTCTGAGTATCGTGTTCTCAGTACACTGAAAGGGTCACACTTGCCTGCATGAGGGCAAACTAGTATGATCCTTCCTATAATCTATAAACAATAGTCTCAGTGTAGAGAGGGTGGTAGTCTCCTGGTAAATCCTAACTGTCCCACGCTAGGTTAAGTGGGTATAAAGAGGAGCTATTCCCAATCTAGATAATATAGAAGTCTTAGTAGATGTATAATAGTAAGTCAGAAGTTACTCATTCAGAGTCAAGGTGAATTCTGTAACTGCCACAACCTCCATCAGTGTTTACATAGAAGAGAGGTCTCATTAGTATGAACCTTGGCTTAAGAACATGTAAATAGATTGAGTTGTGAGTTGATAAAACAGTAAAACTCCCAAGCTAGCTATGCCTGTCATCCAACAACACCTAAACATAGAGAATAATCATTTTGTTTAATAAATACGTCTCTATTAGAATATAAATACATATAGCAAATATCAAATGCTAATTAATAAAATTCAGTGCAGTGAATATAACTGACTTGTTCATGTTTGTCTGGAATAATCTAATAGAAAAATTAAAAGTTCCTATTATGTTGATAATCCAAAAATGTGACAGGGTTTCAAAAATTAAAAACAGGGAGCTCTCTGTTATAAATAAGATTTTATGTAGGCAATGTAAATTTGGCATATCCAGTCAATAAAATATTAGTTGATCATTTGATAAAAATTGTAATAAAATGGGAAAGGTTTTACATGTAGGAAAGGTATAAGGAAGCATAGCAAAGTTATCACATATGATTGTTTGAGTGACCAGAAGACAGGAATACTTTCCCCCCATCACTTTAGTTAAGAATAGTAAGTGAGGGGCCGGAGCGATGTTCCAGCTGGTAGGGTGTTTGCCTTGCACTCGGCGGGCCCATGCTGGCCCGGGTTTAATCTACGGCATCCCATATGGTCCCCCTAGCACCGCCAGGAGTAATTCCTGAGTGCAGAACCAGGAGAAATCCCTGAGCATTGCCGGGTGTGACCCAAAGAAGGAAAAAAATAAAGAATAGTAAGTAAAAGTACAAAAGATAAATTCTATGGAAATAAGTACTTTTTAAATTCTGTATTAACACTGCCTAATTTTGTTCAAAAAGTGGAAACTCTTTAAAATGTAATTTATACATATAAAAAATCTAAAGATTTTTCATATAAATTTGTTTTTCCTTGTTGTGGAGAAATTAGCATGGTGATGAATTACTGTAAACTATGCACTGACTACATTTCAGCAATATGTCTAATTCTAAGCTTTCTGATCTGCAAATTAAAAAAAATCAACACTTATAAAATAAACCTGGAATATAAGAAGAAGGATTCTTTAGAATAAGCAAGGATTTGCTCAGCTTTTATTTTTGGAAAATATTCTCATGTGTCACTCTTAGAGTGGAAAGGAAACAAGAGTAATATAATGATGAAGATCATGCTCAGAAAATGTCCATGTATTAAATGTCAAGGTGAGATTCTTCTGCTTTTTCAGTGGCACTAGCAATGGTCAGGGGTTACGCTTGGCTCTGTACTCACGAATTACTCCTGGCAGTGCTTGGGGGACTATATGGAATGCCAAGGATTGAACCTGGGTTGGCCGTGGGTTGGCTGTGTTCCCAAGACAGAAGCTCTACAACTGTACTATTACTCTGGTCTTAAAGGAAAGATTCTTACGATATCTTACTTTGGACATCTTAAAGCCTAATGCACCATCCCAACATATTCTAGAGGAGACCAAAGGAATTCCACTTAATACTGAGTTTTCTTAAGATGCCTGAATTCAAATGTATTACCTATTACAGCTTGAAAGAACAGATTTTGCATACTTAATTAAACATAAACCTGAAGACTAAAAACTGTCTAGGAATAGAGGAAAACGTAATAGGAGATGGTTATTTATTTATTAAAAAACTTGTGCATTTTCATTCTACTGTAATAAGAAAAGGGCTACAGTGATAATGCAGCAGGCAAGGTGTTTGCCTTGCATGCAGCAACTGAGGTTTGGTCTCCAGTATAGAGTCAAGAGTAAGCCCCGAGCACTGCTGAATGTGTTTAAAAAAAAAAAAAAGAAGAAAGAAGGATGAAGAAAAACTTGGAAAGTTTCAAAACACATTCTAGATAGAGACGCTTTAAAGGTCTTCTCTGGAGGCAATAATTTTAATTGTTGTGTATTAATTTCTATGCCCTGTGTATATAAAATCTAAAAGAGATGTAGAGATCCGTGGAGTGTTAAGCCAACTGGGTGGTGAGGTGGTAAAGCAATTTTGCATCTCTATTCCACAAACTTTAACATTGCTGTACCTAACATAACAAACAAAAATAACTAAGAAAATAGTTGGTTAATATTTTATATAAAGTATAAAGGAAGTTTATCTCTTGATATCAGATACTTTTTTATATCACTCAGGTAACAAAGTAAAAAAATTCATTGACAAAACAAACTTTTTTTCTTTAATTTTTATTTTTAAAATTACAAAGATATACATTAAAAGTTCATATTTGGGTTTTGGTCAAACAGTGTTGCAGCACCCATCCCGCCACCAGGCCCATCTCCCACCACACATCCCCGGTTCCCCTCCCCCCCGCCCGCCTGGAGTTCTTGATTTCTTTCCATTTCTCTCTCTTTCTCTTTCTTCCCCTCCAGACTATGAATTACGAACATACATTAAAGGGTTGTCTGTGTATCTTTTGCCTCTATTTAATGCTCAGTTCTAGGTTGGCATTAGTACCCTCAACAGTTGTCAGCACACTGTTCCATTTCTGTCTTACCTAGCCTCTGAATCCCCACGTTTGTGATAATTTCCACCTTTGACAGGACCTCCTGATATATGTTTCACTTGACAAAACAAACTTTTTAAAGAAACAGAAATAAATATGACATTTGTTTTGTTTTATGGACCATACTTAGTGGTGCTCAGGCTTCACTCAGCCTAGCACAAGCTGAGGCTCTGGCTCTGCCCTCAGGGATCTCTCCTGGCATGTCTTGAGAGACCACATGAAGTGCTAGCAATGGAGCCCAGCTTGACCACATGCAAAGCAAGTGGCATACCTGAAATACTATTGCTCAGGCTCCAATAAATGAATGAATGAATTTTTATTCATTCATTCAAGAATATTTATTGAGCATTTTTACTGTACCAGTCCTCTTTGTGATAGGTGATTTTTAGTATAAAGTTCTTCTCCATAGGGAAGACTTGTTCAAGCTTTCTTCAAGGCTTTGGACTGCCCTGGATAGAAACAGTAGAGTTCTGGGCAAAAACTCTTGTATGATTTGTCAAATTTAAAGAGCTGAAAATAAAGCTTAAGAGCTACTGGAGCCATCTTTTCTCAGCAAGAATGTAGCCCAAACCTCAATCAGTACAAGTTTGAGTGTTGCTGAGAGACTAATTTTCTAAAAAAGCACATTAGAGTATCCCAAATGGCATTATAATATTTGCACTCAGCAGTCTCCAAAATGGCAGCTTAGAGACTTTGAAATCAATGGAGCTCCACTCAGAGGGAATAACACACACTCTGAGAATGGAGCCCAGCATGTCTTCTAATGAACGACACCCAACAGAATAAACAAGCATTTGCCTTGTACTGTGCTTCGGGTTCTTTTTCTCACTTTTCCCTTTTTAATAAAGCTAAAGGATAAGTAAGAAAAAGCAGCTAGTGATGCTAAACATTAAAAATTAGGGCTTTCTCTTTATCTGTTTCTCTTGTTATTTGCAGTCATCTTTCATCCACTTAGTTACAGCTCATGTTTTCCATGTAACTTTAAGGTAGGCAGTTTCTCTACCCAAGTGCATTAAGATGTCCTTCAGATGCTATCATAGAAAAATGAAATTGAGGGACTGAAGCGATAATTCAGTGGGTACAGCATTTGATTTGCATGCTGCTGACCTGAGTTCAATCCCTGGGAGCCCATATGTTCCCTGAGTACCACCAGGAGTAATTTCTGGGTACAGGGCCAGGAGTAACCCCTGAGCATTGCTGGGTCTGATCCGCCCAAACATTTTTTTTTAAAAAATTGAATTGAGATACATTAGCATACAACACAATAAACACTTTGGGAGTATAGGTTCACACTACTTTAGCCTAATGCTACCACTTCAAGACCATGCCCCAAATACCAATAAACACTTCTCCACAGTCCATTGGGCCTCCATGGCCCTTTGTTCCTGTTCCTGCTCTCACTCTGGTATACCCTTACTTTTTTTCTTTATATTAGATTGAGATTGGCAGATAAGGCAGATAATCTTGTTTTTATTGGATGTACTGGTTGTATATTTTCTTCATACTTCTTTGTCTTTCCTACATTCCTTTCTTCCTTTGTTCTTTTCTTTCTTTTAGTAGTCATAGGTTATTTTTTTTAGGTACTCCAAACATATATATGGGAAAGATTTATATGACCTTGGGTCTCAAGAAAATTGTATTTCTACTTAGAAGAGAAAGCAAGAGTGCTAACAAAAAGATAATAAGAATATTATAGAAACTGGAACTAGATAAAATTATAAAGACAATTTGGATGAGAAAATATTACACTGTGGTTGTAGTTGGGAAATATCTCCTCGATGCACTAATATTAGAACAAAGAGCACACAAAAAAATTTAGCAAACTTCAGGAAATAGAGAACTCTAAATACAGAATTTTCAAAGGCCTTTAAAAGAATAATAAAATAGGGAAAGTAGTGTATGTATAAATTATGTATAAAATGGAGTGGGAGGATTAGGCAAAGAATATATTATATGGAGTCTTGGAGGTGTTGTTAAATGACTAGATTTTATTCAAGTGTGAAATAATTGGAGAGTTTTAAGTTAAGAAGTGACATAATTTGATCATCATTATAAAATAATTATCCTGGCTGCTGTATGGAGACAAGATTATTGTCTATTAGAGCAATAAGAGATGGCTGAAATATGTTCTGGATAAATTTTGGAGTCCAGCTTAGAGGACTTGCTGATGGATTAACTGTTAGAAGGATGAAGGAAAGAATTCAGGATGACTCATACTTATTTGTCTAAAAAAAGCCAAGCTAGTCTCTCTCACTAAATGTAAATGAGTAGGAGGAGTGAGAGATAGAGTAACAGTGTTTATGTAGATAAATAAAAAGTTCTAGTTTGGGGTATATTGATCATTTCTTTTTTTGGGGGAGGGTCTCACATGCCATGCTCACTGGTTACTCCTAGCTCTGTCTCATGAACTACTCCGGCCAGTGCTCAGGAGACCATATGGGATGCCTGGGATCGAACCCAGGTTGGCCACATGCAAGGCAAACACCCTACCGGCTGAGCTATTGCTCTGGCCTGGTTTGGGGTATATTAAGGGTTAGGTGCCTATTAGATAATTTATGTAGATATGACAAGTATGCAGCTGAATGTGCAACACCAGACCCCATGTAAAGATCATGGCTTAAATTAAAAAATCAATTAAAGGGACAGTTTTGATCCATTTTTCTGTCATTCCTGGGAAGATGATATATTTGCACTTATTTCATTTTCTTTCTTTTCTTTCTTTCTTTCTTTCTTTTTTTTTTTTTTAGTTTTGGGCCATGCTTGGTGGTTCTCAGGGCTTACTCCTGAACTGAGCCCTGGGACAGTGGCTCAGTGTAGCATACCTACCTTGCAGGAAGAAGCCTTGGAGTGCAATGCTGATATCAATGCCACCTATGAGCCTTGCACCATCAAGAAGTGAACAAACTCTAGTGAGTGCAGCTATGCATGTGAGCAACCACCAATTGTGCATGAGGTACAACAACAAAGGGAAGAGGTAAAATAACAAAAATTTATAATAATAAACTGAATTATAATAATAAAGTGAATATGGTTTGAGGCTCTTCATGTTCCTGGAGTGAGCAGATGCTCTTTGGCTACACACGCAACAGTACGCATGGAGATGTCACTGGTGCCCGCTCGAGCCATTGATAAACAATGGGAAGACAAGTGATACAGTGATTCAAGTGAATGAAGTGAATATACTATTAATGGAATCTCAATAAAATATTTTATACATATATAATATTATCAAATCACTACAGCAGAGCCTGGCAAGCTACCCGTGTCATATTTTTCTTTTTTGGGTCCCACCCGGCAATGCTCAGGGGTTTCTCCTGACTCTGCACTCAGGAATTACTCCTGGCGGTGCTCGGGGGGACCCTTTGGGATCCTGAGGATTGACCCAGGCTGGCAAGGGGCAGGCCGCGTGCAAGGCAAACGCCCTACTCGCTGGGCTATAGCTCGGACCCACTCCTGTGTTGTATTAGATATGCCAAATACCAGTAACAATTATAGACCTCATTCCCATGACCTGATGGAATGGTTTGAGGCTCTTTATGTTCCTGGAGCAAGCAGATGCCTTTGGGCTCTACTAGCATGAGACAGGACATATAGAGATGTTACTGGTGCCTGCTTGAGCAAATCAATGATGAATGGGAAGACAGTGAGACAGTGATCAAATCACCAACCAAGCCTTTATACTTGATTGCAAGATATACTTGCATATGTATACACAATTTTCAAATTGGCTCTCAGATTGTCCAGAATGGACAAAAATGACAAATGAGTGACATATAACATGACTACCTAAGTGAAACTTAGACATAAATCAAAAGCTACCATCAACTTTGAAGATCGGAAATAACCAAGACTATTATTGGCTTTATGTGGAGAAACCGTTTTGTTACTACAATATTGTGTCTGTATTCAACCTTGCAGTATAATATTTTCAATCATAGACTGAAAAGATCAGGAAAAAGGAAATCAAATGTAACTATTAAGCTAATGTGGTCTTTTTATATCGACATATTTATTATTCATAGTAAAGATGCAACTAATGTTATAAGTATGTCATGCCACACATTTTTCTAGCTGTAGTTTTGCTTTTATGTCTTTTGGAGGACCAGGGGACCTTCTACTACATGGTTTTAAAGTATGTTGTTTACCATTCCTTTCTCTTTCCTACCCCTCCATTCTTTTCACCTAATTAACTTCCTCCAAGTTTTTAGATTTCAGCACAAGCATCACATATTCAGGGGCTCTCTTCAATCCTACTGAGTAGATTTCTTTCTTATTATCTGATAATTATCCTTTACAATGTGTATGAAAAATGATAATTAGGCACCGTGTCCTTGACTAATATCTTCCCATAATAAATTTTACAGGTCAGTTTTGTTGAGATGATAACAGTATGTATTTACCATAATTTAATTCTCTTTCTTTTCTCTCTTTTTTTTTGGTAGGGGAACATCTGGAGGTGCTAGGGTACTCCTGACTGCACTCAGGAATTATTCTTGGCAGAACATATGGGATGCTCGGGATTGAACTAGGTTTGGCAACATGTAAGGCAAATGCCCTACCTATCATACTATCATGCAGGCCCCTAAATCTCTTATTTATAAAGCAGTAAGAACTATGGAATCTCAAAAATAAAAGAAGAAAAGAAAGCAACTTGTTTCAGGCTACCTTTTAACTACAGTAATGGAAATTATTATACTATCAAATTTTACATCAGAAAATTTCACATCTACTGTATCATTGAAGAAGTTGAAGAACAAAAGAGTGTTTCTATTATACAAATCTCTCTCTTTTGAGGTGGAATTATTTAGGTATTATACAACACAAAATGTAGGACAGCATCAGTTTCTGGAATATCTGGATTTAGTGCCAACACTTTAATCTGAGCATATAGTGCATACAATAACATGACTTAGTCATCAAGACACATTAATTTCAAGAGAGGTCATGCTTTTTCTCATTGTATCTCACTGACATGATGTGGGGAAATATTCTTATATCTGCCTTTGAAAAAATCTATCTTTTCAAATATTGCCTTAAAAAGTCACCGTCTGTGACACAGTTTCACAAGTGTAAAATTTTCTGTTTCCATAACTTAGTGTTCATGATTTTAAAAATACCTGTTCAGGGGGCCAGAGTGAATAGTCCAGTGGGTAGGGCATTTGCCTTGCATGCAGCCAACCTGGGTTTGAACCCTGGCATCTCATATGGGCCCCAAGGACTGCCAGGAGTAGATCTTGAGTGCAGATGCTCAGGACGTACCCCCTAAGCATCGCTGGGTGGACCCAAAAAGAAAAAAAATACCTGTTCACAAAACAATTGGAAAATTTGTATTATTTCTACACATTGGGGCTTGACTCTTCTAAGCTAAAAAAAAGTGGTATCACTTGTATCACTTGTCTTTCCGTTGTTCATCGATTTGCTGGAGCGGGCACCAGTAACGTCTCCATTCATTGGGAATGAGATTCATTATTGTTACTGTTTTGTGCATATCAAATACACCATGGGTATGATGCCAGGCTCTGCCGTGGCTCTAGGTTCATCCCAGGGGCCCAGTCATTTTTGCCCTAATATACGTGTGCGCTAATATAAATGTGCTCTAATATACATTTAAATATTTCTCTGGCTACACTGTAGAAAAAAAGATAAGAGCAGGAAGATTAAAGACATTTCTTCAGAAAATTAGTGTAAAAAGATGAGGATTTGGGGCCGGAGCGATAGCCCAGCGGGTAGGGCATTTGCCTTGCACGCGTCGGCATATGCCGGCCCGGGTTCGATTCCCGGCATCCCATATGGTCCCCCGAGCACCGCCAGGAGTAATTCCTGAGTGCAGAGCCAGGAGTAACCCCTGAGCATTGCCGGGTGTGACCCAAAAAAGCAAAAAAAAAAAAAGATGAGGATTTGTATTATTTAGAAAAGTAGGAAAGTTTTAGATGATACTCTATTACACTGTGGATTAAACTTACTGTTTTGCAATCACTTTTGATAAAAAGTTATAAAGTTACTATAGATCCAGGTTCAATTCCCAGGAATGCCAGCTAGCGGGATCTCTTCATAACCAGGAGTAAGCCCTAAGCACCATCCAGATGTGGTTCCAAAGCAAATAACAAAGAAACAAAAAATCAAATATTGAGATACAATGATGTATGCAGACTGTGACCTTAACTGCCTGCAAAGGCAAGCATCCTGCCCACTGTACTAATTTCCACACATTAAGTTTTATAACTTTTTTTGCTATAAAGTTCTATAGATTTATATAAATGTAAAGTGTCATTTGTTCACCATTCAAGAATAGTTTTGCCATCTAAACTGAGCTTTCCCAAAAGGTAATAGAAACAAAGAGCAGGAAAACTTTTTCAGAAGAAAGCTTGCCACATGGATTGGAGGGGTGTGAAGAGGATAAATTAGGGAAGGGAAAACTAGTATAATGATGGAGGGGGGAAAGTGCCTGCTTGAGAGGCAGGATGGGGACAGGATGGAAACTGGGGACATTGGTAGAGAAAAGTGGAGACTGGTGAAAGGATTGGTATTGGAACATTGTATGCCTGAAACAAAAATGAATAATTTTGCAACTCTGTAATTCATGATGATTAAAAATAAAAGAATCACAGAAAATAAAAATAAACCGAGCTTTCCTTTTTAAACCTTCTCCTTCCTACCCTTCCCACATATCTCTGGCATCATTGCTCTCTCTATTAACTTGACACTTTTGCCTTTAAAGAATATCATAAGGTAAAAGAGATAGTATAGAATTAATGTGCTTACATTCCATGTGTTCAGCCACTGTTTGATCCCCAGAACCCTATGTAGTTATGAACACTGCTAGAAGTAATACTTGAGAACAGAGCCAGGGATAAGTCCTGAGTTTCACTGGGTATGGCCAACCCACTCATCAAAACAGAAAAGCTCTGTAATGTCTCCTAAAGAATATATTAGATTCTTGTGATATTGAGACTGGAAGAGCTTGAAGACTCAGGGAGGGAGGCAATGCCCACTGCAGGGAGAACCTTCCTCTCCAGATACACCTGAGATCCAACCAGAAAATTGGATTGTGGCTCATCCATGTGGCATTGGGACCAGAAGGACTTGGAGAATCGGGGGAGGAAGGACATCTGCACTACAAAGAGGCATTACAGAGAGGAACCTTCCTCTCTAGGTACACCTGAGATCCAATCATGAAGAGTGGATGAAGAAAAGATCCTTGAAGCCTCATTAAGGAATACCCACATAAATAAGTGCCTTTAAGAGTAATATATAATACATTAAATTTAATTTATTATCACTTCAGATTTCTTTAACATTCTAATGTTTGTAAAGAAGTTTTGCTTTATTTGATTTTCATAAGAGCATTCTGAGCTATGCAGATATTTATGTCTTCATTTCACAAGTGAGTGAACGAAGGTTTAAGGATGCTAAATAACTTCATAGTCACATATTTTAGTGAAAAGAACAGATCCATGACACTCAGGAAAGTTCAATTTATCTACAATTTCAGAACTTACCCATCTTGTATCATTTTGTAAATATTAAATAGCAGAATGTTGATTTAAAAAAGAATAATCCCAAATGGTGCTGATTATTTACTAGGCTCATCCTTTTCTTAGAATGTCATAATTTAAAACTGAAAAAAATAAGCTTAAGTTTTTATTCTTTAGTATATGATGGATAATTTTAAAGTAGCACAAGGAGGAGTGAATAGGAATGACTTAACTAGAGCTGAGTTTCAGCAAAGCAAACAGCTGAATAGAAATGAGCCTGGAACTAAAACTTAGGAATTCTGTGGATGCAGGTATTATGTGTTCCAATGTAGGATGTCTACAACCTAAACAGAAAACTGAAGAGAAAGAATGTTATGTAGACTAGTTACAAAATATTAATCATTTTAAGCTAAAAGTACAAATCTTGATACAAAGGATAAAGTAAAACATGAACAAGGCCCAAAGACTCAGCATTCTTCTTTCAGAGCTCATTGTTTGAGTAGGGGAGCCAGGGAAAGCAAGTCTTGCTATGTTTATGCTCTTTCTCACAAGATCTTTGAATGTGAGAAGCCATTATCTAGCCATCTCTGGATAGATGAGCTTTAAGTATCTAGTAGCTTAGATGAAAGGAAATCTGTGATTTTTAACAGGCTTCAAAAAGAAACCTTCTTAATGCTCCCTGAAGACAGACTGAAGCATCCACTGAGAAGATGTTTAGCAGGCTTCTGTCAGAATAGACTCTATACATCATTCAATAACCTCGAGAAAATGTCTAGGGATTCCCTCACAAAGAACTGAAGGTCACCCTGTCAATTCTTCCTCCTTATTTTTCTTGCTTCTTAAATTTTAGTCCCATAGCCTACATCAAAACCATTGGTTTTAAACTAAGTTATATGCCCCAGATATTACAAAAAGCTAAGGACATTGAAATTGCTTGATAACTAATCCCATCCTTTTTTTAATTTATCCTCAAATATTTCTGGATGTTGTTTATTATCACTTAAATGCTGATATTTTGCAAGTATACCTTAAACTTCTATAAAACTTTAGGTTGATCTTAGCATGCTTAATTTTTAACACTCCTATTAGAGATGACACCATTTCCCCTTAGTTCATTTTAAATTTAATTGAGGAGAGCAATTGTATAAATATTAGGGGTGGGATTGAGGAAGCATTTGAGAATTGTCTGAGAATGCTATCTTAGGTCCTATTATTTCTACCCACTGGCAAATCATAACCCAATAGAATTATTTTATGTCAGTTAGTAAGCATTTGGTTAGAGTTTCTAAAGCAAATAATGTTCATATCTAACTAAAGTAAAAAGTATAGCATCAGAAGGGAATACTTTGTAATGGTAGCAATAAATTTTTTCTTAGTTTTGCATACAATGAAGGTCTCAAGCAGTTATTAGTGTTATTTATGTAGATTCACAAGCAAAAGTCTACAAAGATAGTAACAAGGCATGGTTGACTGACAGTGAATGTATGCCACCATTCACTGATAATATTATATTCAAAGAAGCCCCTTGGTCGTAAAATACCTATGGTGATTCACAAAGTCATGTGTATGAGCAGCAAATGTGTACTGGTCAGAGAAAATAATTTATCATCTTCTCATGAGAGACTCCTCATGCTGTTGTTAATAGTTCACTTTTAAGTATTACAATGCTATCTTACCTAAATGTCAGCAGCACATTTTTCCTTTTAGGTATTATATAAGAACCTAAAAGAACAACATACTCTTCACTTTCATCTTACCCATCTAGGAACTGAAGTAGTTTACTTTTCATGCCATGCATATACACAAAATTATAGATTGAGAATATATGCACACATATAATATACATACATATATACATAAAACATATACACATACATATATGTACATATATGTACATATACACACATTTGGAACTAAAATTGTATGCTAGATTTCAACTGAATATAACTTTAAATGCATAAGACATAAAAGCCATGAAAATTCAGATTTATTAAAGCATATAAAAGGCTATCTACTATAATGGTAAGAAGGGAAGAATATTACAGTGAATGACTGGTACATATTTTTTTCTACATACTTGCTTTTTCTAAAAATCTATATTTTATGTCTTTTCAAGTCTTTCTGAAAAACATGAAGGATCATGATATTTGTAATAAAGAAACAGGTTAAATGTCACTATTTTATGATGGGTAGTTAGATTAATTAGCAAGCAATCAGATCTATTGTGTAAAAGGCATGAGTTAGTTTATGTGAAGACCAAAGTGCAAAACTGTTCTTGCAGCTTCCTAGTGAAGCAAGATGTAAGAGGCAAAATAGACAGATGACTGTACCTGAGACAGAACAAATTCTAGCAGAGCAGTACGTGTTATAGGAGAAAAGAGGAGACGAGTCTCTGGAAAATACCAACAGGGTAGACTTTATGATGTAAATAAGAGACTAGTGATATGTTTCAAATATGAAAAGACATCCTAGTAGGGAATGAGATGATAAGAGGAAATAAAACTGCATTACTTTCAACTCTTGTACTTTCTTTCATCCAATCAGTGTTTATTTAGAATTTATTCTTTTGCTGGTAATGTATCTCATGCAACAATCAGTCAATATGATATACATGTCCTTGTATTTGAGGAACGTATTCATACAGATACTTTAGCATATGATAGAAGACTCAGGGAGAGGAAGCAGAAGCCTAACTTCTCCATAATCTAGTTAAATGACTTTGAATAAGTTCCTAACAATTTCTTAGATTTATTTGCCCTCTCAGTGAGATTAGATTGGTAATCAGACTATTTTGTATGGTAATTTAGAATGATTAAGTGAAATAATACATACAATAGCATCATCCCAGTACCTTGTTTGTAGTAATAACTCAGTGACTTTAAATCTAGGACTTCTGTACTATGAAGCACAAGTTCATTTTCCTTCTTTTTTGTTGTTATTGTTTTTGTGTATTCAAAAGTCCAGTCATTAAAAACTACCCCAGACTAGTTTCTCTCCTTCCATGCTGTGGAAACTCCTCATTGATATATATTTGATTCAACTGACAGGCAAAGCCAATTACTGCCATTCACCTGCTTAAAATCTGGAAGGTCTCTCTCATACCTGTGATATAAAAGGACCCTAGTTGAGCTGCCCAATATGCCAAACAAAGTTCTTGATCCCTGGCATCTTGTCTCATGTGTTGATATTGACAGTGTGAGAAGATATCCAAATAAAGGTTGAGACAGAAAGAATGCTAGTTGCAAATCCTGACCAGTAATGTGAGATTCATAATAACTCCAAGCTACCAGGACACCTTGTCATGATTAACTAAGTGATGTATTTCGAAGTGCAGTATATTGTCCTTTATGCTGCAACTTCTTCTGATTGACCTCAACACTCAACTTATTTTCCATGGTTATCAACTCATTGATATTGTTAAATATCTTTTCTGTTCCACTTGCTATCCTACCTGTAAATCTGACTAACAGGCTGGAGAAATATAGAAAGGGCACTTTTCTTCCACAAGGCCAAATTGTGTTGGATCCCACACACCATAGATGGTTCCTGGAGCCCAACTAGTATTGATCCCTAATTGCAGAGTCAAGAATATGCCTGAGAGCAGTGGGTGTGACCCAGAAAACTTTTTTTCAGTACCTATTTATTAAACACTAAGTTAAATGTCAACTTATTTGGACTAATCCTGGCTTTTGTAAGCCTTAGTCAGTGGTTACTCTTCTCAGTACTCAAACTATCACTTGGTGCCGGGGTTTAAATACTTGCTTGCACGTGGCCTAAATTTCCTAATTTTAAAGTTTTTTTTGATGCAACCATCAGAATTTAATACTCTTTACTATTATTTCTGTTACTATTCAAATTATATTAAAATAAATAAATCAATCTATATTTACATTGTAAATAAATGTGCCTTTTTAGAAGGTTATGGACAAGATTGGGCACATAATCTTAACCCAAATTAATTTAAAAATATCATTTTCCTTTTTACATGACACATATGAGTATGGCAGATAATCTTGCAACATGATGCAACTGCTATTAGATTTAAGAATGCAAGGCTCGGAGCACTCAGCAGATCTATGTCTTGCTTCAATAGTGTTTGGACAAGACAGTCCTGAGGATGCCCCAAAAGACAGCCTCTGACCACCCTCAAAACATTTTACAGCTGCACACTGCAGATCCAACTCTTTTTTCTAGAACCTCAATCATCCAGGGTTCAACCTCTTCCCCCCAAATTGGTTAACATAATTTATTGTCACAATTTGAGGCAGTGTCATTCCAAAAACTGCATACAATGCAAGTGCCTTAACCTTTGGATTATCTCCTTGATCCTAGATATTCTTATGAGGTGGATTCTGCTCAACAAATAGCACTTCATACTGGAATGGAGGCTTAAGAATTCATTGAGAAATGGGATTTGGTGAATCAGGGGAAGAAAAACACATGCACACACCTAGTGCCTATCTTTGCTGTGACTTCTCTATCAATGCAACCTGCTGAGACTGCTTTTGAGGTTAGAAGAATCACAAGTCTTAGGAAAACATGTGTGTATGCCTGTATGACATCTCTGCTGCCATTCTCTGGCTTTTGTGTTTTGGCTACCTGCCACTGAAATGAATGGCTTTCAAATTGCTTGAAAAGTGAAATGGCACTTTTGTATAATTTTAGAACAAGGGAGCCACTCTTAATCTTTTTAAACTGACTTAGACACTTGTCAGTTATTTGAAGGGTTTATAACTTTGTCACCTATGTAGTAATTCAAGTTCTTCAAAAGCAAGTACAGGCTGCAACAAGAAAATACATACATATATATATATATACATATATGTATATATATACACACATATACATATATTTAGGCGCAAAATTGTAAGCACTAAAAGTATTTGAATATCTTGATTCTGAACATTTTGTATCTTCCTGTAAGGATTCAAACATCCTTTTATCTACTTAAAGGTGTAACATGCGAGGTAAAAGGAATCAAGGGCTTCTCTGTACATTTAATAAATCCCTGTCCGTGCATTAGGATTTCTTCACTTGACTTAATACTCAGATTATGATTTCTCACTGGTATATAAAATTCATTTTCATTAGTAATCGTTGTCATAGGATCATAAATAATTCTGTTGAAATAATTTTCATCATGGGTGGTGGGAAATTCCCACAACACAGTACTATGTTCTTAAATAAAATATGACTATGATGTAGAAAAAAAAGTTTTTCGTTTTTGTGTACTTTGGAACTTACCAGGACCTTTAGGAACAGTTTAAGTGAAACAGAAAAAGAAAGGGTAAAAAATTCACACAAATAAATAAAAAACATCTGCTCTGACAACTTGTATAAGTTCCAGACTCCTGCAACTTTAAACTGCCAAGCTTTAAACCTCTGAAAGTGGAGATTTGTAATGGAAATGCTAAGTGACCCCTACAAGGCTTAAAGGGACATTGTCAAATAATTTAGGGTCAAATTTTTACCAAGTTTTAAATTGTCATAATCTGGTGGGAAATCTGTTCCAGATTTTAAATATATTTATTTTTGTGGCTTTGAATTTATTTTTTGAAAATGGGTGAGAACATAGTGGACTCTGCTTATTTAGAACCATCCTTTGAGTAGTCAATATAAGACAACATAAGGGGCCGGAGCAATAGCCCAGTGGGTAGGGCGTTTGCCATGCACGCAGCCGGCCCATGCACGGGCCTGCCCATGCCGGCCCTGGTTTGATCCCTGGCATCCCATATGGTCCCCAGAGCACCACCAGGAGTAATTCCTGAGTGCAGAGCCAGGAGAAACCCCTGAGCATTGCCGGGTGTGACCCAAAAAGCAAAAAAAAAAAAAAAAAAACCATAAATACACAGAATTTTTTCTTTTGATGATAGAGATCTACTGAGAGGAAATTCATTATTACTACAAAGTCAGCTTGTAGGTCATTAGTGTATAACACTTATTACAATTGTTACAAATCTGCATATATAGACAAATGCTTAATGTACAAAACTTAGTTTGTAAGTTGCAGAGCTATAAAAATTGTCCAATATGTAACTGTCGTAATGTTAATTCTTGCCACAGAATGATTTATACTTTTGTAGAATATACTTAGCACTTTCTTTAAACTTCCATGAAACTGACAAGACCTCCTCATCTATGTTTTGCCTGACCTTGTATATTGGTATCATCCTATCTTTCTTTTTATAACCCACAAATAAATGCAGTCATCCTATATCCGTCCTTTTCCCTCTTGCTAATTTCACTCACCATGATCCTCTCTAAGTCCATCCATTTATAGGCAAATTTCATAAGTTAGTTTTTCCTAATAGCTGCATAGTATTCCATTGTGTAGATATTCCATTGTTTCTTTATCCAGTCGCTCTTTTCTCAGGCACTCTGGTTGTTTCCAGATTCTAACTATTGTGAATAGTGCCACTATGAACGTAACAGTGCAGATGGCGCTTTCTGCTGTTTTTTTTTTTTTACTTTCCAGTGTATATTCCTGGAAGTGGTATGGCTTGGTCAAACGGGAGCTCAATTTCTAGTTTTTGGAGGAATATCCATATTGTTTTCAAAAAGGCTGTATCATCAACATTCCCACCAACAATAGATGAGAGTCTCTTTCTCCGGACATCCAAGCCAGCACTTGTTCTTGCTCTTTTGGATATGTGCCAGTCTCTGTGGTGTGAGATGATATCTCATTGTTGTGTTGATTTTCATCTCCCTGATCTTATTCATCATTCTTATGGAAGGAATTCCATATTTAAATACATCTATCTATTTTTTTCAATATTTGATGTTATTGAATTGGCTTCTTTACCAATTATTTTCAGATTTGAATCTTGACAATTCATTCCAAATTACCTCCAAAATCATATTGAATATTCTTTTTTTCATCAAGTTCTTATATATCCAGCTTAATATTGGTTTCTGGGATAAATACATTTCATTTTAACTAGAATTAGTTCAGACTTTTGAATATACCATTCTGTGAACATACGTTATTATCAGAACATTTTAAATAGCAAATCTCTGCATTATTTAATAAAGCACATTATATGAGAAGTGGTGTGTCATGAATAAAGCCACGAGCTGATGAAATAAAAGATAGTATTGTTTAGTGTTTTTATTCCCTCTCAAAATTATGTTTCTTAAAACATAACAAACTTTTTAATGGAGGTAAATATCAAAATAAAAGAGATGAAAGAAGCTGCATAATAAGTTGTAAGTTTGTCTAAATACTTTGTAGAATACTCAAGTGGCACATCAATAATTATATTACATTTGATATGTGAAAGGAAGATGCAGGGATTAAAAGATCAAAGAACTCAAGTATACATTTTAAGAAACCAGTGTTTTCTTAATAAAGGAATTAAGTTTCTAAAGCATGTCTGAAGAAAAAAAAATTTCCTTTTTGATTCCATACCCTACCTTCCTAGGAAGGATCAGAAATTGGTCACTCGCAGAGGCAAGGTGCAGAGATAGAAATGCAGTTTGGTGTAATAGAAATGAACTATTCCATATTTTTCTTATATATGCTTATAGTCAAGCATGGACATGCTTAGGAGAGAATGTTTGGGTTTCCTGAATGTATAAACATTGAAGTGTATGCTTATGCAGATTGCAAAATAAGTCACTCTTTAGCATCATCACTTTCTTTGGAATTTTGGGAAGACTGTTAAAAGGTGAGCTTATATGTGTGGGGAAGAGGATGACAGAGATAGAGAGAGAAGGGGGAGAGAGTGAGGACAAAGAAAGAAGGAGGGAGAGAGAGGAAAACAGACAAAAAGCTTATGAACAGTTAAAAAATAAGAGCACTGATACTATTATGTTGCTGCTATTCTGTTAGCACTTAGTTTGAAATTTCCCCCTTTTTTTTTCTTTCTCAGGTTAACTCGTGAGCTTAGGTTCTTTGACTCCCAGGGTAAAAGAAATGAAAACAAACAAGTATGCTTACACCACAAGGCATGAATAGAGCGATCAACTTGTGACTAAACAGTATATAAACAAAGACATTCCCTGATAAGGAAAAACATCTTCACTTAGCGCTTTTCAGAGGAACCTCTTTAAGAACAGACACCTCTTTAGTGCTGTGGAGCGCCTGCACAAGGGCCTGGAGCCAATATCCCACCACAGTTAATGGCTTTGCTTACATTGATTTAAGTCTAATCCTAGCTCTTGGGAGGCAATTTTGCTAGGGTGCCATGATTCTTTCCTAAACAATCAATAGTTATGAATACACAATCATAAAACTTTTCCAATGAAGAGAGAATATATATGGTTTAAAGTGTAATCAAAAATCAGCATGACCGTTTGAATCTCTCGGAGTATTACAGCAGATTATTTTCATTGGTGTAGCTAAAGGTCATGCAGTTATATATTGGCTCTTAAAATCAGTGAATGCAAAATAGTTTTTGCTACTCTGAAAAAAGAATCGTTAAACAAATTCATAAATCAATGAAGCATACAGATGCATTACTTTAATTATCATTTCTGTTCAGATGGTTGGTTTATATAATGTAATTGTTTACTATTTTCCTATGTTATACTATAAAAACTTGTTGGGCCTCTTCATATATCATACTGTACTAATTAAAAACATTTAATGACAGCAAGAAAGAGTAGTCTTTGAGAGCTATTCACACTATTGTTTTTGCTGTTTATTCTTGAGTTTTGTTTTATTTTTTGACATTTAATGTCTGTTTCTCAAAAGACAGGATTGCAAATTAAAGAATTACCACCTCATTGAATGCTTCTTTTAGCCAGACTCAGGTATGGTGTGCCATTGTTTGCAGGCACATCCTAAGCAGTGATTAGTAAACCTGGAACTTCTGGTAATGACAGAGTGTGGGTCTGATGTTTCACTGCTTATGCCCAGCAGTGGTGGGTATAAAAGGGCCACACTTGAGATGCTTCTTGGGATTGTCGGACTATTAGGGGAGTGACTTCTAGGGCTATCCACTGTGACCCACTCTGATGGGACAGTGGGGAATGTAACACCAGGAATCAAACTCAGGGACTTACACATACAAGGTAAGTACCCTGACTGTCTTCCTGGCCCACTTATGCCATTTTTATTAATTTATTTTATTTTTCATTTTGGGGGTTACATATGGCTATGTTTAGGGTTAAAACCTATTATGAACTCAGAAATCACTCCTGGAAATGTTCAAGGGACCACATGAGGTGCTAGGGATTCTATTCCAGTGGGGTATGCGACGGCAAATGACTTACCAGTTGTACTATTTCTGCAGCACAACAACTATCTTTTTGCTTTGTTTTGTTTTGTTTTGGAAACATAGTCTGCGATGCTTAGAATTTTATGTTCAGGTATCATCCCTGGCAGGGCTCTGGGTCAATACGAAGTACTAGGAGTTGTATCCTGGTCAGCAATATAGTAGCACATGAACTGTTTCCCCAGTTCATCCCATTTTTAAAGGGTCTATGCTTGACTTTCATCCCCAATCGTACTGTATTGATAATTTCTCACTATCACTATCTTCCCGTTAATCATCTATTTGCTAGAGCGGGCACCAGTAATATCTCCATATGTCCTGTCTCATGCTAGTAGAACCCAAAGGCATCTGCTTGCTCCAGGAACATAAAGAGCCTCAAACCATTATATTAGGTCACAGGAATGACCTAATATAAATGTTACTGGTATTTGGCATATCAAATACTACACGAGCAGCTTGCCAGGCTTGCTGTGGGTGGCATACTGTTGTAGTCACCTCTAAATAAAACATTTATTGATGAACCATGCAGCCGCTAGCGGTCGTGGAAAGCCTGGCTGTGATAGTCTGGTCTGCTGGATGGAGTTTTGACGAGAGGGAAGTCCGGATGTGGAAAATAATGGGCCCCATGGAGTAGGGGAGGGTGGTATGGCTTGTTGTGAGGCTCTGCTGGGGTGGCGGGCCAGGGCTAGAACCTTATGAGCAGCTGGGCACAGGGAGAGCAAGCAGCAGTTCTGCCACGTGTCTGAGAGTCTCTGGTTCAGCATACCTGGGCCGGATTGAAAAAAAAAACTGCTTCAGGGTGGCTGTCGATGATCCGGGTTGTGATAGTCTGGTCTGCTGGGTGGAGTTGTGACGAGATGGAAGTCTGGATGTGGAAAATGGTGGGCCCCATGGAGTAGGGGAGGGTGGTCTGGCTTGTTGATAATTTCTACTTTTTATTACTAAAAAAGTAGAAGATAATGTGAAGAGAGGAGATTTTCAAAGGGGTAAATTCTGTATGCCGAGGTATACCTGATCCAGAGACTCAGACACATGGAGCAGAGCTGCTACTGGCTCTCCCTGTGCTCAGGTGATTATGAGGAGCCTGGGAAGGAAGGCAAGTTCTAGCCCTGGCCCACCATCCCAGTAGAGCCTCACAAGAAGCCAAAGGATTCCCCTCACCAGGAGGGCCACCATTTTCAACATCCAGACCCCACAGCTTATTAGAGCTCCACCTAAGAGAACAGCCGATATCAAGCCCTGCTCATAAGAGTTCCACCCTACAGTGAAGACTATTTCAAGCTCATATATGCCTGATCCAGAGACTCAGACACACAGGGCAGAGTTGCTACTGGCTCTCCCTGTGCTCAGCTGATCATGAGGTGCCCGGGAGGGAAGGCAAGTTCTATCCCTTGGCGCCATCCGGATAGAGACTCACAAGAAGCCAGAGGAACCCCCACACCATGAGAGCCGCCATTTTCAACATTCAGACTCCACAGCTCGTCAGAGCTAAGCCCAAGAGGAAAGCCGATCTCTCCCCATTGCAGTTCATCAGTAAATGCACCAGATGAGAGCTTGCTACTGTGAGTATACCACCCGCATGGCATGCCTGGCAAGCTACCTGTGTCGTATTTGATATGCCAAAAACCAGTAACAATTATAGACTTCATTCCCATGACCTGAAGGAATGGTCTGAGGCTCTTTGTCTTCCTGGAGCAATCAGATGCCCTTGGGCTACACTAACAAGCGACAGAACGTATGGAGATGTTACTGGTTCCCACTCTAGCAAATAAATGAACACGGGAAGACAAGTAATACAAGTGAAATTATGTATGTTATTAAGGAACTCTGAAATGTCAGAGGATGAGTTTTTAAAATTTCTTTTTTTAGGACAACGCGAATAGTTGAGTTAAACCACTGTGTGTGTGTTCATGTGTGCAGTGTGTGCCCACCCATACTTGCATGTGTGCATGTGTATTTGGGTAGTAATGGTGGTCGGAGTGTGTTTTAGAATTTAAGCTGTAGAAGACCTTAAGATTTCTAAGATTCAATGGCTGTAAAACAGGAAGGAGATATAGTACGGTGCATAGTATGCTTGTCTTGAACCAGTCAACCTGGGTTCAATCCTGGCACTCCCTGAGCTCTACCAGTAGTGATTCCTGAGCACAGAGTCAGGAGTAAGCTCTGCCCCCAAAAAAACTGAATTGACCCAAATGTTAAATCACTTGTCACTTGTCTTCCTGTTGTTCATCAATTTGCTCAAGGGGCACCAGTAACATCTCTATTCTTTGGGAATGAGATTCATTATTGTTACTGTTTTTGGCATTCGAATACACCATGGGTAGCTTGTCAGGCTCTGCTGTGGTTCTGGATTCACCTAAGGGGCCCAGTCTTTTTCTTTGTCAGACCATCAACCATACAAGTCCACAGGGCAGAGCCCTGGTTGTAGACAAGCCTATTTCCTGTCTGCCACCTGCCAACACAGCTGGGCACCGCAGCCACACCTGCAACACTTCGAGGGGCAGGAAAATGTTAAATACATGCTGTAAAACTCTCAGGTTCTACGCTTTCTCTTTTGTCCTACTGGATGGAATATGTACTCCATAGCTCTGCAGGATGACTCTGAACCCTTTAGACTCTTGGGTCACTGGTAGCTTGGATAATCTCTGATTCTTGATCATTTTTGCTTTTTTTTTAAATTGTGTGTTAGGAGTCAGGAATATAGTTCTGCAAGTAAGGCACTTGGTACTTACCTTGCACATAGTCAACTCCAGTTAAATTCTCAGCACTACCATATGGGCTTTGAGCACGTCAGTAGTCATTTCTGCATGCAGAGCCAGAAGCAAGTCAGAATACTGCCAGGAAAGAACGAAGGAAGAAAGGAAGGAAGCAAGGAAGGAAGGAAGGAAAAAGGAAAGAGGGAAGGGGAATAAGGAAGGAAGGAAGGAAGGAAGGAAGGAAGGAAGGAAGGAAAGGAAGGAAGGAAGGAAGGAAGGAAGGAAAGAAGAAAGGAAGGAAGGAAGGAAGGAAGAAGAAAGGAAAAAAAGGAAAGAAGAAAGGGAGGAAAGAAGAAGGAAGGGAGGAAGGAAGGAAAGAATGAAGGAAGGAAGGAAGGAAAGAGGAAAAGAAGTTAAGAATGAAAGAAGGAAAGAAGGAAATAATATTAAAAGTCCTGGTTCTCATGGCCTGGTTCGCCAGAACCAAGAAGTCTAACAGCATCCCTTAATTTCCTGCTTTCTGCTTCTCCATAATTTCCAACTAGCTATGTCTCTGCTGGTGTTCTATCTATTCTTGGTTTCTGCTGAGATGACTGATTAAATTCATGAGTTGCACCCATGATCTTTTATTAAATGGATATTCTTGCACACACTCAGAGTTATCGTCCATTCGAAATGAGAAAAGGAGAACAAATAAGAGAAGTGAGAAGACTGAGAACAAGCTTTCTCATTCCGTGCAGTAAGGATTTGCTCAGAGTTTTCTTATCTTCAGAATTCTGGTTTGTGTTTAACAAGTCATTCTTCAATATTTTTCCTATTGCATTTCATTCTGAAGAGCCAGGATGACCCAGGACACATCTTAAAATGTTTGTTTAGAAACCTCCACTGCTAAATGTCCAATTTAATCACTCTTAATGTCTACTTTCCACAAAACAGTAGAACTCAATTCAGTAATATTCTTTGCCATTTTAAAATAAAAATTGACTTTCCAATAACCAATAATTTAGTTGCCAATGAAATTTCCTTTATTTCCATGAGTCTTCACCAGAGTGCCTGTAAAATCTACATTTATACTGAAATCATTTAATAGCAATTTAAACGTTCCTTCACATGTACTTAAAAACTTTTTCAACTTCTCTCTCTCTCTCTCTCTCTTGTGTCACAAACAGAGATGCTCAAGGGTTACTCCTGGCTCTGTACTCAGCATTTATTCCTGCTGTGCTTGAGAGAATATATGGATGCCAGGAATTGCAATCCTGTTGACTGCATGGAAAGTAAATGCCCTTCCTGCTGTACTATCACTCGGGCCCCTTTTAAACTTCTGCCCACCATCCCATTCTAAAGACACTCAATATTTTATTTATATTTTAATATAGTACCCCACCTCCCCATACTAATATCTGTCTTTATGGCAGCTAAGGTTGCCAAAAGGAATTATTACACACTGGATAGCTTAAATAACAGAAATGTATTTTTTATAGTTTAAGAGGCTAGAGGAAGGGAGAAAGATGTGAGGAAGTGAAAGATGAGAGGAGAGCAAGAGAAAGCTAGAGAAGGTAATATATACCAACTTCTACCTTCTTATATATATCGTATATTATATATATGTATATCACCTTCATCTAATGAAGGGATGATATAATGAAAGGAGGGTATATATATTATATATACCCTTTCATTATCAACCATATATACCTCCTTTCATTATATACCTTTCATATATACTTCCTTTCATATATACCTCCTTTCATTATCAACCATAATCCTATTGGATTAGAGCCACTAACGACATCATTTAACCTATAATGCTTCTAAAAATTCTTCCTCCAAATATAGTAAGTTTTGGGTTTAGGCGTCCAGCATATGAATTGGTTATGGGGTTTGGGGGAGTGACAAAATTCAGTCCATAGCGTCTCTGATCTAATTGTAATCCAATTTGGAATGTGGAGTATTTGAATACAGATCACATCCCTGAGATAAATATGGTTTGGGGAAACTGTTCATTCTGATTCTGAGATTTGAACGCCACATACGGGAATTGATCTACATTAGTCAAAAGGATTGTAACAATTGCAGAAATTTGACTGTGACCCATTTCTAAGAAAGTATGATGGATAACTTTCATTTAGCAAATATTTTGCAAGCCTATGTAGGAACCATTGTATTCCCAGGTGAGTATACCCTACTCCATTCTCTCTACCTCCCCAGTCCCAAATACCTGTCATATTTCTCAGTACACAATTTAGCTCTGGGTTTACAGATGATAATTTTATAAACTTGCTTCAGGAACTGTTATGAAAAAACCAAGTATTACTCCTGCTGTATTATATCTTGTCAGAGAAAATCAACTGTGAAACAATAGAAGTTAGAAATGTAAAATTTATTTATTTATAAAATTCAGAAGCTAAGAGCAGATTCCACAAAAAGCTCAAATCTTTTGAAATGCTAGTTAGGTAATTGAATAGAATATATAATGAATATTTCAAACTACACAATCTCAATTGAATATCTGTATTTTTTTTACTCACAAAATTTTAAATATGAATGAAAAATTCCAGATCATTATGTTTTATATCATCATATATAGAATTTCTTTCCTCCTATCATCTTTCATTGCTTTTGCACATGCCTTCCCTGATATTTAAATATTAGAAAGACGACTTCTAGGCAAATAATCCATTTATGCCAGTAAAAATAAATACAGCACTTTTTTACTTTATGAATATTATTATTACCACAGAACTTAGACTCTATGGAGCAACCAGAAAATTCAATTGATCTGTCTTTGACCTACTAGCCATAACTATCCTATATAAAGAATTACTTAGAAAGAATGAAAGAAGAAAAGAAAGGAAGGAAAAAAGGAAGGAAGGAAGAAAGGAAGGAAGGAAGGAAGGAAGAAAGGAAGGAAGGAAGGAAGGAAGAAAGGAAGGAAGGAAGGAAGGAAGGAAGGAAGGAAGGAAGGAAGGAAGGAAAGAAGGAAGGAAGGAAGGAAGGAAGAGGTAGGAAGGAAGCAAAGAGGAGGCAAGTATGAGGGAAAGACGGAGAGGAGAGGAAAGGACAAGGGTTTCTTATCCTCTGAAAATGATGCTTTGGATATGGATTATTTATCAGTAATTATATTTTGGGCTAATAGAGATGCCAAATATAATTCTAAAGATTTAATTTTAACAATATATTGATATCTTGTCAGCAACAGTGATACATTTGCTATCCATCTGGAAACTGAGAACTTTAAAATCAAAGCACTGGGAAATTCTATGTTGTAAAAGAGCGTGGTGGTTTATAAATAATGATCTCATTATAACTTTAATTTGAACCTCTTTAATATGACTCCACCTCTAAGTTTAAGTACCTTCAAAGTCCTCACTTCCTATTATCTTTATACTAGAGGTTAGAATTTGAAACATAAAACTTCAGGGGATACAAGCTATTTAACCAACAATAGTGAAGTAACTATTGGTGTGTGTATCCTTAAAGGTAGATGTGTTTTTAAAAACTGAGCAAATACTTGTGTCTTTAAAACTAGGTCACGAAGAAAGGAATAATTTCTATTCCATCCTTCCTTTCTTAGTTTACTCACTCTTGGGAAGGCCAAGCTCTGTAAACAATCCAAGTGTGCAAGAGCAGATGAGGAGATTAAGAATCTGTGGTACATATACGCAATGGAATATTGCTCAGTTATAGGAACAGACAAAATCACGCATTTTGCTGCTACATATGTGGAAATAAGGGATTTTGCTCAGTGAAGTCAGTCAGAAGGACAGGAACAAGTGCAGAATAATCTCTCTTCTACATGGGATATAAAGGAAATTAGTGATGCAAAAGCATATGGCCCCAAAAAGAACAAAATCTGAAAATTGGTCTACAGAACTGAGTACACCAAGAAAAAAGAAGGGAGTGGGGTGGGTCCATGTGTGGAAGGAAGCTGACATTCTAGTGGTAGCTGTGATGTTAAATACTGTGAACATGAATCTCTATCGTTAATAATATTGTAAACCATGGTAACAAAAATGGGTAAATAAGTGTATTTATATTACATATATGCCTTTGTTATAATTATAGTATAAAATAATAAATACATATTTATTTATGTATGTATTTATGACACAGATAAATGGGGCAGAGCTGCTGCAAGCTCTCCCAGTTACATGCGGTTGCAAAGCGGCTGCGTGGTTCATGAATAAATGAATGAACTGGGAGCCTACCTGCTACCGAGAGTATACCACCTGCAAGGTAGAGCCTGACAAGCTACCTGTGTCGTATTCAATACAATATGCCAAGAACAGTAACAATGATGGATGTCATTCCCATGACCTGAATAAATGGTTAGATACTCTTTGTGTTCCTGTAGTGAGCAGACATCCTAGGGCTACACTAGTAACGTGACAGGAACGAATGGAGATGTTACTGGTGCCTGTTTGAGCAAATTATTGAACAACAGGAAGACAAGTGGTACAAGTGATTTTACACATAGTCTTCAAATCTATACTTCAGGGTTTTGTTCAATGTTTTTTTTTAAATCACAATGAGTTTTATGACTTATTGCAATTATAGTATAGCAAAGTTATGTTTTGGAGAAATACTTGGTTACTAGCCAGTTCAGCAAAAAAGTTACTCATGTCACTAATGAATGAGCATAGTCCTTGTGAATGCTGGTTGGAAGCTTTATTTGATGAAGAATTTAAATGTGGAAAAGAAAAAACAAATGCTGGAATTTTACTTACTTGTTAATAGCATGTATGGATTCTCTACTGAATTGGAAAACAATTTTCACATACTGAGACTTTACCTCAATCTTTCATGCTATTTTGCAATGTGGCAATATGGTTATGGCAAACTTTTTAAATGTATCAGTTGCAGGACACCTAAGAGCCTAAAAGCCTCTGCATCTGCCCTGGATTGCCTCTTGCAGATCACTTTGTAGATAGGGAGGTAGTTTAAATGTGGAAATTTATCTGACCATGTATTCTATACTGGCTGGTATAAATATTCTCTCATGCTACCACAATCATCGTGGGACTAGCTAGATTTTACCAACATATTTGCCTGGCCAAGCTGGATCTCTAAGTAATTAGACCAGAGAGAAATGCTGTTTGCCTCCAAGCAAGCAAGCATAGCTCCCTGATAACTCAAAGGCAACTAAAATACAAAACTACCGTGAAGTAGACGAGATTCTTGTGAAGGCTTGGAGAAATATTTAACTGGCATTAGTATAGTCTCTGGTACAGAGACATGCCATATCAGAAACCCCCTTCTCTACTCTATAAAGGCATTTCCAGGCAGATCTTGGCTCAAGACACTAGGTGAGGTGCTAGGAGAAATTACCTGAGGGCATTTGACCCTTCCTGCCAGGTGAAGTTACATTTAGCTTATAGCACCTCCCAGCTCTGCTAGAGGAGGCATTGAATTAGCTCTGGGTTCTATTAAACAGCCAGATGGCCTCCTGAAGTTGCTACATTTCTATAGAGCTATTTTCCTGTTTTCAACTCTAGATAGCCCAGCCCAGAATGGGCCAGGCTGAGGAGTTTGGGCTGATTTTTAGCTATAAAATAAACTGCAAGAAGAAAGAAGCTCATTCTTTTCCCCTTTTTGCCTTTTTTGCCTTTGGCATTTTGCTTCTCCTTCCTCTCCATTCTCTGTTGGGTCTCAACACGTGGTGGCAGCCATCCTGGCCTACACGTGGCTGGGGCCTAGCTGGGAACCCGGAGTCCAGAGGTTTTCCCCTGCTCTTGGATTGTATATCAAAACCTTTGTTAGTAAAGCCCTTTTAAAACTGCATCGGATTCCTGAGTTTTCATCCATTCCCTGGCAGCTTCGGAGGTAGAAGGGAACTCACTTCCCGGCACTGTTGGGGACCCCAGTGGCTTCCCGACATATCTGTACTATCAGCATTTTCTGAATTAGTTTCTTAAGTCTATTCAAAACATTAAATCAAGTGACAATTTGTAGCATTTACCCATGTCTTTTGTTTAAATACTCCATGACCATTTCAGCCAAGGAATATGTCAGAGTTGGATTTGAGGAGATATATTTAAGATGTAATTAGATTTTAATTTTGAGAGGCTTTTATTTTAATAATTTGATATGTCATTTAAATGACATTTAATTACTAAAATAGCTTGAAAACAGTCTTAGACATTGAATAACTAAATTATAAAGCAGTTAAACTGGCTGTAGCAAAGCTATCTATGGCCCACTGGTGCAGGCAAAGTTTCTGATGTGGCTTCCAATGGCTGTTACCCTGGAAGCCCTTTCCTAACCCTAGCAGAGAGAGATCCTGAGTCACAACAGCATAGCTAAATTACTCCCAGATTCCAGACCCATAAACACTATGAGAAACAAAAATATTTGTTTTAAGCCATTTACAATATTATATAGGATAGGGTTTCATACATAATATAAACCATCACCACATACTCCCCCAGAGTATCTGTTTTCCTCCATGATTCCACCAGTATCCTTATTATCTTAATCACCTCATCTCAACACACTGTGTCTTGCAGTGACATGTTAAAATATAACCTTTTTGATAATATAATTAAATATTAGGGAAATATTAGATAAATTAAATATTAAATATTAGATAGCTAATACACACATAATATTCTCAATCAACATGAGTAATAAAAGGTTTATTTTCTTATACATAAAATAATACATCTTATAATATAAAATGAAACATTAATAAGTATATTCAATGCATATACATGCATGTATCACTGTATCACTGTCTTCCCCTTCATCGATTTGCTTGTGTGGGCACCAGTAACATCCCCATACGTCCTGTGGCAAGCAAGTGTAGCAATCAAGGGGCATCTGCTGGCTCCAGGGACAGGAAGAGCCTCAAACCATTCTTTAGGTCATGGAATTGAGGTTCATAATTGTTACTAGTTTTGGGCATATCAAATAAAACATGGGTAGCTTGCCAGGCTCTGCTGATACATGCATGTATACATATATATGTTTATATCACGATCACGATCTTCCCGCTTATCATCTATTTGCTAGAGCGGGCACCAGTAATAACTCCATATGTCCCATCACATGCTACTAGAACCCAAAGGCATCCGCCAGCTCCAGGAAGATAAAGAGCCTCAAACAATTATATTAGGTCACGTGAATGACCTAATATAAATGTTACTGGTATTTGGCATATCAAATACTACACAAGCAGCTTGCCAGGCTTGCCATGCGGGTGGCATACTGTTGTAGTCACCTCTAAATAAAGCATTTATTGATAAACCGCGTGGCCACTAGCGGCCGCGCGAGCCGGGTTGTGATAGTCTGGTGTGCTGTGTGGAGTTGTGATGAGAGGGAAGTCCGGATGTGGAAAATGGCATGCCCCATGAGGAAGGGAGGGTGGTCTAGCTTGTTGTGAGGCTGAGCTGGGGTGGCAGGCCAGGGCTAGAACCCGCCATGCCTCGCGGGCTCCTCACGAGCAGCTGGACACAGGGAGAGCAAGTAGCAGCCCTGCCCCCATGTCTGAGAGTCTCTGGTTCAGCATACCTGGGCCGGATTGAAAAAAAAAAAAAACTGCTGCAGGGTGGCTGTCGATGATCCGGGCTGTGATAGTCTGGTCTGCTGGGTGGAGCTGTGGACGAGAGGGAAGTCTGGATATCCGAGTCACGGATATCTATATATAGGGTTTTTTTTTTGCTTTTTGGGTCACATCCAGTGACACTCACGAAGTTACTCCTGGCTCTTCACTCAGGAATTACTCCTGGTGGTGTTTGGGGAACCATATGGGATGCTGGGGATTGCACCCGGGTTGGCCACGTGCAGGGCAAACACCCTACCCCTCTGTGCTATCGCTCTGGTCCCTATATATGAATATTTTAACAGGAAAATTCACTGAAAAGTAGAAAGAAAAAGGAAAGTAACTATCCATCCTGGTAAGAACTTAGTATAGGATTAAGTTCTAATTAATTCAAATTTGGGTGAAAATTATAGGTGAGGTTAAATTATACCTTTTAAAACAAGAAAATGATTACAAGCATCATTGAGCTATTTATTATGAGTACAGAATGTTACAGGGAAGAAAGTCACTAATTACATAATATGCACAGTGAATTAGGATGCCTCAAAAATAACTTTCATTTAGAACAATTACTTTAACACTTCTGATGTCTTAAAATCAAAATTTGTTGATTTTTACTTTTAATGTTATAATTTTGCTTATTTTATTCAGAAGTAATATGCAGTTTTGTTTAAAGTTTTATACCAGGGGCTGGAGAGATAGTACAGTGTGTAGGTAAGGCATTTACCTTGCATGCAGCTCACTTGGGTTCAATCTCTGACTTCTCATGTGTTCCTCCAGAGCAAGGACTAACCCCTGCCGGATGTGGTACTACAACTAACAAAATTAAAATATCTTCTACTGAGAGTATGCCACCTACATGGCAGAGCCTGGCAAGCTACCCATGTTTTATTTGATATGCCAAAAACCAGTAACAATTATGAACCTCAATTCCATGATCTGAAGAATGGTTTGAGGCTCTTCCTGTCCCTGGAGCAAGCAGGTGCCCTTGGGCTACATGTACTTGTTACAGAACATGTGGAGATGTTACTGGTGCCCGCTCCAGCAAATCAATGAACAACGGGAAGACAGTGATACAGTGATATATCATTATGCCACACACACACACACACACACACACACACACACACACATATATATCTATATATATATCTATATATATATATATATAGATATTTATACCAAGTGCAAAAACATGGGGAAAATTTCTTTTGCATAATAATTAAATTAAAATATTGAAGTTTCAATGAAAAAATGCTGTTAAAGGCTATGTTTAACTATTCAAATTGAATATCATTCTTTTGTGAATTAGATGATGTCTTCTTTGAATGTTTCTGCTCTCAACATTTTAAAAAAATTTAATTCCTGTTTATTTCCTTTAATCTTTTAAGCTTCCTTAAGGCAAATCAACTTGGACCAATTATATATCACAGAACCATAAATCTTGCTTCCTTCATTATTGATTCATAAATAACTATTTTTTTATTATTTCTTATTATTATTTCTTATAATTATTTCTTATTGTTGCAGGACAACTAAGGGCCGCTGCATCTGCTCTGGATTACCTTCTGCAAATCACTTCGAGATAAGGGGGGTAGTCTAAATGTGGCAGTTTATCTGACCATGTATGCTGTACTAGCTGGTATAAATATTCTCCCAAGCTACCACAATCATCGTGGGACTAGCTAGAACTTACCAGCATATTAGCCTGGCCACGCTGGACTCCTAAGTAATTAGACCAGAGAGAAATGCTGTTTGCTTCCAAGCAAACAAGCATGGCTCCCTGATGTACTCAAAGGCAACTAAAAATACAAAACTACAATGAAGTCGAAAAGACTTGTGAAGGCTTGGAGAAATATTTAACTGGCATTAGTATTAGTCTTTGGTACAGAGACATGCCATCTCAGAAACCCCCTTCTCTACCCTATAAAGGCATTTCCAGGCAGATCTTGGCTCAAAACATTAGCATACTAAAGGGCCTAGGTGAGGTGCAGGGAGGGATTACCTAAGGGCATTTGACCCTCCCTGCTTTCCATAACAGTGGGAGGAAGGTCTGAGTTGCAGGGGGTATACTAGCCGGTTTCCTCTCTCTCGTTCTTGGTGGGCGCTCTCTTTGTGAGCTCGCACCCTTCTTGGAAGTCTTGTCTTCTTCCCTTTACAAAGCCTTTACACGTGGTGGCCGCCATCTTGGCCTACACGTGGCTGGGGTTCTAGCCTGCAATCCTAAGCACCGGGCTTTTCCTTTTGCTGATTTGTATGCCTGAACCTGTGATAAGTAAAGCCTTTTAAAACTGCATCGGATTCCTGAGTTTTCATCCATTCCTCGCTGGCTTCGGAGGTAGAAGGGAACTCACTTCCCGGCACTGTCGGGGACCCGGCAGCATGCCCGACATCTTATAATCACTTATAACTTCTTATAATCACTCCATGTCAATGTATTATCAAGACTAAAAACTTAATTACTGGCAACAACCATAAATCCTCCTTTCCTTCATTATCGATCCATAAATGAATCTTTTTGTTATTACTTTTATAATCACGCCATCGCAACCTACTATCAAATCTAAAAATTTAACTACTGGCTACAATTTACTGTTCCCTGTTTTAATCTCTAAGCTACTTACTAAACACTTGTTTTCCATTAGAGATGTGTAAACTCAATGTTTGCGTTGCTCATTCTACCATTCATATGCTTTCTCCTTCCTGTGTGAAGTATTTAGAGGTAAAACCTCTTAGTAGAAATGTGATTTATTTCTGTTGCAGTTTTGGGGCCACACTTTGTTCTGCACTCAAGGATCACTCCTAGCAGTACTGGGGGCAGGGGGAGCATTGGCTGGGAACCATATGGAATGCAGGGCTAATAAACTCTAGCAGTGAATTCAGAGCACAGAGCTAGGGGAAAGTCCTGAGCACCTTCTAGTGTAGCCAAAACAAAATCAAAACAAAACCCTTAGTTTAAAAAACTGAAGAGAAATAATTGGAAAATTAATTTTTTAATTGCTTTCATTTTTTAACCCTATATTTTAGCTCAATTTTTTTCTTTTTTTCTTTTTGTGTCACACCCAGTACTTAAGAGTTCCTCCTGGCTCTGCACTCAGAAATTACTCCTGGAAGTGCTCAGAAGACTATATGGAATGCAGGAGATTGAACTCTGGTCAGCCACATGCAAGGCAAATGCCTTACCTGCTGTGCTATTGCTCTGGTCCCTTAGCTCAAATTTTTATATAAATTGGATATAATCGCTAACATGTGCTTTTCACTCATAATAGTGCTAATAATTCCCCATTTCGCAATGGATTTAGTAGATAGGTATTTAATACATAAAGAGAAACTCTCTCTCTCTCTCTCTCTCTCTCTCTCTCTCTCTCTCTCTCCCAAAGAGCATCATTGAATATATGATGTAGAATCTAGTAGTGTAATCCCATGAAAATAGTATAAAATCATTATTATTCAAATGATTTAGAATTCACAATCACGATCTTCCCGTTGATCATCTATTTGCTAGAGCGGGCACCAGTAATATCTCCATATGTCCTGTCTCATGCCAGTAGAGCCAGGGGCATCGGCTTGCTACAGGAACATAAAGAGCCTCAAAACATTATATTAGGTCATGGGAATGACCTAATATAATTGTTACTGGAATTTGGCATATCATATACAACACGAGAAGCTTGCCAGGCTTGTCGAGCGGGAGGCAAACTCTTTTAAACACCTCCAAATAAAGCATTTATTGATGAATCACGCGGCCGCAAGCGCCACGCGAACCGCGGCTGTGATGGGCTGGTCTGCTGGGTGGAGTTCTGACGAGAGGGAAGTCCAAAAGTGGAAAATGGCGGCACCCGTGGAGTGAGGAGGGGTGGTCTGGCTTGTTGTGAGGCTCTGTTGAGGTGGTGGGCCAGGGCTAGAACCCGCCATGCCTCCCGACTGCCTCATGAACGGCTGTGCACAGGGAGAGCAAGGAACAGCTCTGCCCTATGTGTGAGAGTCTCTGGACCCGATTTAGAATTAGATGTAAATAAATAGGGAAGTTATTACTTTAAACTGGAAAGGAACCTGCTTTCAACAGGACACTATAGAGGAACTAGAGAAATCTCAATGGCATAAACATCTATCTTGAAGGCATAGGCCATGAGTTTTATCCCCTGGTACTGCTATCACTGTATCACTGTATCACTGTCTTCCCGTTCATCATCGATTTGCTCAAGCGGGCCCCAGTAACATCTCCATATGTCCTGTCTCATGCTAGTAGAGCCCAAGGCATCTGCTTGCCCAGGAACATAAAGAGCCTCAATCCATTCGGAATGAGGTCTATAATTGTTACTGGTATTTGGCATATATATCAAATACAACACGGGTAGCTTGCCAGGCTCTGCCGTGCAGGTAGCATACTCTTGTAGGCATCTCTAAGTCCAGCATTTATTGATGAACTGGCGTGGCCGCTTGCGGCGCGCAACCCAGGCGCTGATAAGCTGGTCTGCTGGGTGGAGGTCTGACGAGAGAGAAGTCCGGATGTGGAAAATGGAGGCCCTCATGGAGTGGGGGGTCATCTGGCTTGTTGCGTAGGCTCTGCTGGGGTGGTGGGCCAGGGCTAGAACCCACCATCCCTCCCGGGCACCTCGTGGAGCAGCTGGTCACAGGGAGAGCCAGTAGCAGCTCTGCCCCATGTCTGCAAGTCTCTGGACCGGCATACCTGAGCTGGATTTAAGAAAGACTGCTGCAAGGTGGAACTCGATGAGCCAGGCACTGATAGGCTGGTCTGCTGGGTGAGGTCTGACAAGAGAGAAGTCCGGATATGGAAAATGGAGGCCCTCATGGAGCGAGGGGTCGCTTTGGCTTGTTGTGAGGCTCTGCTGGGGTGGTGGGCCAGGGCTAGAACCCACCATCCCTCCCGGCACCTCGTGAGCAGCTGGTCACAGGGAGAGCCAGTAGCAGCTCTGCCCCATGTCTGCAAGTCCGGTACTGCTATAAGCACTGAATATAGCAGGTGAGTGGAACTTGGTGCCATAAGTGATTTCTGGTCACATCACAATTGTGTCTGAGTACAACAAAGGGTGCTGCCTCACCAACCCCCTAGCACCACAACTTAGTGAGAGCACTATGGTCACCAGGAAGTGTGTCCCCTGGTGAATAGGTGTGTGACTCCTATCATAACAAAAGTAACAACAAAGGGGAATTATGAAAAGAAAATATCAATACTCACTGGTTTGAGAAACCTGATGTTTGAAAAAGACTCTTAAGTGTTTAAGTGCCTTGAATAAAAGTACATTTAAAAAAAACGTATGGCCAAACCCAACATGAACGCTTTGTTAAAAAATAATAAAATTAAAAATATTAAAAATAATAAAATTAAAAATTAAATAATAAAATAAAAAGAAATTTAAAAAACTGTATCAGAAAGAAATCATTTTTCTAAAAGGCAAAAAAGCCCAGCTAATAAGTCATTTTGTTTTGTCTGCTTATGTGATGGGCCCAAACAGATGACAAGTCTTTTAAATAAATCTAGAATCCTTTTTCATCTTAAGCTATTTTTGCCCTTGCATTTATTCTGGGGACTAAAATAGTTCACTGGCCTTTCAAAACAAAACACATTTTTACTTTCAATTTGAATGTTCATTCAAATCTAATTATTTATTTTTCTTTAGGTTTAGGATTTATAAAAATTTCTGTGCCTGCCTGAACAATTTTGAAATATCTTAAAACATACGCTTTAATTCAACTCTATGATATTTAGGGGGTATATTGCCAATCAATTATTATTTTTCCCATTGCTCACTATAACTACTCATTACTTTAGAAAATGTAAGCAGATCCCAGGTATAAGAATGGAACTATGTGGATAAAATAATATTAAGCATAAAACATTTGTTTTTAACACTGAAAAGAATAAGCTTGCTTTTGGTTATACTTTCTCTTGTAAAACCTTTAGAGTTACATTGGGCAAGACTTTTACTCCTTAACAATTTTTCTTGAGAGAATACTTTGGGTGATTGAGCTTATCAGGCTATCAGCCTAAATAACATTTACAAATAACATTTGTTCTCAAAAGAAGCTCTGTATAGACTGCTTTACCTCATGTCAGGTGTTTGCTGCCCTTGCCTCACTGGGTATGCCTCTACACTCGAAAACATCATCGAGAAAACCACTTTCTTATCTGGTGTGCCACAGACTTGGACCACTGATTTAATTTGGTCCTCACATTTTATTGTCATAGAAGAGCTGCCAAACTGCCTCTTCTTTCTTACTTTTAATTTTAATCACAAAAGAGTGCCAGGGATGCTCTTGGTCACAGATAATGTGTGAATGCTTCTTAGAATGAGTAATTTCCTTTGACACTGCAATTTAATTCCTTTCCTATTCAGCCAGGGCCATGGAAAGTCCAATCAGATGACCCTGCTATCCTAGCACAGAAGAAAATTTGTTTCTGTAGCAGAGGCATTGATGTAGAATAGTGACCTGGGGCAAGCACAGGTTGGACAAAGTATTTTGAGTCTTCCAAAAGCAGAGACTTGGACATTAGTGATAAGGTTAATGTGTCTCCTTATTGTTAATTATACACTGAAAAACATTAAAAATATAGAATAAAATATACATTTTAAGTTAAATGTGTATTTTGAAATATTTAATAACATACCATTCATAACATCTTCAAAATATATTCATTATAAACTATCATAGGGTTGACACATTATTTCCCAATAAAAATGTGCTATTGCAAATGTAGTATTAATTAAATTGTATTCTGCAGAGTCTTCCTTCATTCATTTACTAAATAAATTCTGGACACATTTTATATGATAGCCTCTTCTAGATACTGGAGCACTGAAATTAATATAGCATATTGTTTTTTATAGTATGCTAGGGGGTGAGGTACAGTTAAATATGATTGTAAATACATAAATCACAAATACAGCTGACATAGAACGTGAAGCTATTTAAAGGAAAAAACACAAAAAAACATGAGCTTAACAAAACTCATGTTTAAGATGAATCCAGAAGGTAGATTAGACTTTGCCAGTAAGAGAATGAAAGTAAAAGTGTTTCAGACAGAATGATCAGCTCACAAGGAGGACAAGCTCCACAAGTGCTCACTATTGTTGCTTAAAATGGGAAATCATGAGTATACTGGTTGGAGATAAAGTGCTAGCAATAAGTCACCTAGAGAGAGAAGACTGGTATTGCGATCCACTTAAAATTTCAATCTGTATGTGTCAGAGAGTCACAGTAGTAGGAACTAGTAATTCAAAATCAAATAAATCATGACGGACTCAAGGTGCTATTAGGATTGCAGACTAGTATAGTTTGGTAAAGTAACCTGTCTTGCACGCAGTCAGCTAATGTCCTATTCTGGTACTAGTTACGATCCCCAAGTAATATAGAGTGAACCTTGAGCACAAAACCAGGAGTAAATCCTGAGTACCTCCAGGTTTTAACGTAAAAACAGATACAAAAATTCAAGGTACTTTTGCTAAAGTTGGGAAGTATAGAACTGCAAGGTTTAATTCTGTGTATGTTCACATATGCAGCATCATACAAATAAGATGCTTAAGAGCAAGACATTTAGAATTAGATTGAATTTAGAACTTGATTTTTTCAGATATTCTTAATGAATTATTTTCAATCTTAAGCAAATTCCTTAATGATTGCTGTGCCTCTCCTCCTCCCAGCCCATGAAATGGTGTATCTTCCCCATAACACTGTTGCAAAGATGAAAGGCACTACTCTTGCCATATATTAATATCTAAACTAGGAAGATGGGGAGCATCTAAATTATATGAAATTCAAGGGAGATATTTACAATGAGTTGAGTTTTGTAGGATGATTAGGAGTTAGTGTCACAAACAAGATAAAAAAGAGAATTTTATTTGGCTAATGTAATACAATGTTGTTAAGAATGAGTGTATGTAGGACGAAAGAGTGATAGTACATGTATGGTGCTTGCCTTTCATGCTTCTGTTGCAGGTTCGATCCCCAGCATCTCATAAGATCCCATGAGCCTAACAATAGTGATTCCTCAGAGGAGAGTCAGGAGTAAATCCTGAATACCATTGGATGTGGCCCAAAAATCAAGAAAGAAAGAAAGAAAGAAAGAGAGAGAGAGAGAGAGAGAGAGAGACAGAGAAGGAATGATTACCAGAGCAACATTATAGTACATGTGTTGCTTGCCTTGAATATAGCTCACCTGGGTTCCAATCCCCAACCTTCTCTGAGGTCCCTTAAGTATCACCAGAAGTGATACCTAAGTGTAGAGTCATGAAGCCCTGAACACCACTGGATGTAACCTCTTCCCTCCAACTCCCTGACAAAAAAAAATATAGATGAGTGCAAGACAAAGAGAAGAAAAAGGATTTTTACAATCTCAAAGTGTAGAGCAGAGGGCGGAGCGATAGCCCAGCGGATAGGGTGTTTGCCTTGCACGTGGCCGCCCATGCCAGCACGGATTCGATCCCAGGCATCCCATATGGTCGCCCGAGCACCACCAGGAGTAATTTCTGAGTGCAGAGCCAGGAGAAGCCCCTGAGCATTGCCGGGTGTGACACCCCCCCAAAAAAAAAGTAAAAAAAAAGTGTAGAGCAGAGTACAAGATTCATCTTGTTTGGGTACAATTTCTAAACTTGCTATTGGAGGTCGTAAAAATTTTGTCAAACATAATCCCTCTGTGCCTCAATTTCCTTCCTGACAAAATAATATTAATATCTCTTCTGAGTAGAATAAGGAATTCCTTACAATGGAATATGGTAAGATTCTGGTCAATTCTATAGATTTATTGACTATTGATTAATTCTATGGATTTATTGACTATTATTCTTAGATGTTCCGACTTATGGTAGCATTAGTCTGAGATAATTTATGCACTTGTGAAGAACTTGAAGTTTAATGCACTTAATGTCCTTTTTAAGTGTTATTTAACTGATAATTTGAATTCGAAGTTTACCACCATGTAGTTATTGACTTCTGTAATAAGTTAATAGTCTGGCCCAGACTAGATACCAGGAAACATTTGTTAGTGGCATACTAAAAGCAGTGTTAATTATGGAAATTTAAAATCGTCTCCAGGATAGACAGGTTCAAAAATTCTTTTTTGTGGGGTGGGGGGGCAGGAACATAAGACAGTATCAGGGAGTCCTTCTAGCTCTGTGTTCAGGGATCACTCCTGGTGGGCTTGGAGGACCAGATAGAGTGTCAGGGATTAAGCTCAGGTCTGTCACATGCAATGTAAGCTCCCTACTTGCTCTACTATCACTCCAGCCCTAAAAAGGCTCATATAAATAATCAGATAATTTACTAGGAGAGGGTAAGTTTAGAGAAGTTAACTTTAGAGAACATAATTGAGGAACAAAAGAATTAAATTTGAGAAAACAAAAATACAAACCTAAGAACTCTTGCCTGATTTGAATTATTTGAAGACTTAATCAGACTCACAGAATCTATAACACACATAATAGAGCCTCATACAACTGAGGCTACTTACATAGTATAACGTTCTAAAAAATCACTCTAAACAGCTTTATACCTAGAGAGTGGAATAACCTCCTAACGATCTTGAGAGATCATGTATTAGCAGCCATGGGAGCCCAGGAAGACTTGATGCTATATAATTTATAGCAAATGGTATTTCACAGAGATATCTACAGTGTAAGATGACAATGTGAAAGTTTATGAATTCTTTCCAGTGGAGGAAGAGATCATAAAGACACCCCAAGTGAGAATGAGTCATTTTCCCACTCAAGTGGATTATGGTATTAACAGAACAACCTAGTCTGTTGACAGCCATATATCTAAATAAGACCAGCTGCAGTTCAATTCAGCAACCCCCAGAGACCCAAGTAATGATCATAGAAAATTACCAAGGCAATGAACACGTTTTCCCAATTCTGATGGAAGATCAAAGAGACCGACACAACTAGCTCCATTAAGACTAGCTCACCTCATTCAGTGTCTGGCTAGTATTCAACATCAAAAACTGTTACTCCTTAACTTGGAGTGAGAGATCAGGGATTACAATGAAACTGCTATAAAACTATTCTTTTCCTAATCTTTAATTAGTATCACCATCATTCAAATTCATAGTTTTATCCGCCTATTTATTCTTTTTCTTCATTTTTTTCTTTTTAGGGCCACACCCGGCGATGCTCAGGTGTTACTCCTGGCTCGGCACTCAGGAATTATTCCTGTCAGTGCTTGGAGGACCACATGGAATGCCAGGGATCGAATCCGGGTCTGCTGCGTGCAAGGCAAACACCCTATCTGCTGGACTATTGCTCCAGCCCCTATTAATTTTTTTAAAAAGAAGCATTACTATCGCTTGCACAAATGATTTTCACAGATTTGTTTTGAGTGGAAAAAGCAAGAACGGGAGGTGACAGGTGACGCAGGTCTGACAGACAGACTTTCATTCCTCCCACCTTGTAGAGGAGATGCTGTGACAAGGTGGGAGGAATGAATGAGAAAAGGGAAGTTCATCACAATGGGATCAGAATAATACTCTCTCTTGTCTTGCAAATAACTCTACTTAAAACTCCCTAGAATATACCACTCCTGGGAATATATTCTGGGAAGCCAAAAATTCGCAGTGGAAACAACCATCCCTACTTTTATGTTCATAGCAGCATTATTCACAATAGCCAGAATCTGGAAACAACCAGAGTGCCCCAGAATCAATAACCGCATAAAGAAGCTTTGGTACATATACACAATAGAATACTATGCAGCTGTTAGGAAAAATGAAGTTATAAAAATTGCATATAAATGGATGGACATGGAGAAGATTATATTGAGTGAAATTAGCCAGAAGGAGAGAGACAGATACAGAATGACTGCATTTATTTGCATGACATAAATATATATGTACATATTGGTCACTTGATCACTTGATCACTTGAATCCCGTTATTCATCGATTTGCTCGAGCGGGTGCCAGAAACATTTCCATTGGACCCTATCACGTGCCAATGTAGCCCAATGGCATCTGGTTGATTCAGAAATATGAAGAGCCTCAAACCGTTCCTTCAGGGTCTTGACAAGGAAGTCTGACCATCTTGTAGGTGGGTGGCCATGTGATCATTTATGTCAAAAGAGGGGTTTGACAGGGTGATACCATTTCACCAAACTCTTCAGCGCCACCCTCGAGAACATCATGTAACAATTAGAATGGGAAGGAATGGGAGTGAAGATAGATGGTCAGCAACTATATCACCTCCTCTTCGCTGATGACATCATTCTAATAACACCAAACATTAGCCAAGCGTCACAAATGCTGGCTGACTTCGACCAAGAATGTGGAAAGATAGGTCTACAGCTGAATCTAAAGAAAACATGTTTAGGAAAAATGAACTAGTTCCAGAGGCCCCATTCACTCTCAATGGAACAAACATCTCTGAATATGTACATATTATGATACCAATATCCAAGGTCAAGTGAAACATGTATCAGGAGGTCTTGTCAATCGTGGAAATTATCACAAATGTGTGGAGTCAGAGGATAGGTAAGACAGAAAATGGAACAGTGTGCTAACAATTGTCGAAAGTACTAATACCAACCTAGAACTGAGCATTAAATACAGGCAAAAAGATACACATGACAAGCCTTTAATGTATGTTCTGTAATCGATAGTCTGGAAGGGAAGGAAAAGAGAGAGAGAAAGGGAAAGAAATAAAGAACCTGCCATGGAGGCGGGCTGGGGGAGAGGAACCGGAGATGTTGGTGGTGAGAGATGGGCACTGGTAGAGGGATGAGTGCTGGAACACTGTATGACCAAAACCCAAATATGAACATCTTTGTAATTGTATATCTCACGGTGGTATAATAAAATACTTAAAACAAAACAAAGCAAACCAAAAAAAAAAAGACTTGATACATGAAAGTTCAAAAATAAATAAATAAACTCCCTGGACTTAAACCAGTGACTTGCTGAAGAGATGAAAGTTCAAAAAATAAATAAATAAACTCCCTGGACTTAAACCAGTGACTTGCTGAAGAGATGAAAATGTTAGGGAATTTTGGGATCTAAAGTCTAACAGATTTCATTATTTTATGAAGGTATCAAAAGATTTTATTTTTTTTCAGCTTTTCACCCCTAATTTTATTCACGATCACGATCACGATCACGATCTTCCCGTTGATCATCTATTTGCTAGAGCGGGCACCAGTAATATCTCCATATGTCCTGTCTCATGCCAGTAGAGCCAGGGGCATCGGCTTGCTACAGGAACATAAAGAGCCTCAAAACATTATATTAGGTCATGGGAATGACCTAATATAATTGTTACTGGAATTTGGCATATCATATACAACACGAGAAGCTTGCCAGGCTTGTCGAGCGGGAGGCAAACTCTTTTAAACACCTCCAAATAAAGCATTTATTGATGAACCGTGTGCCACTTGAGGCCGCGCGAGCCGGGCTGTGATGGGCTGGTCTGCTGGGTGGAGTTCTGACGAGCGGGAAGTCCAGAAGTGGAAAATGGGGCAGAGCTGTTCCTTGCCTCTCCTGTGCACAGCCACCACTTTTTTTTTTTTTTTTTTTTTGCTTTTTTGGGTCACACCTGGCGATGCTCAGGGGTTTCTCCTGGCTCTGTACTCAGGAATTACTCCTGTCGGTGCTTGGGGGACCATATGGGATGCCGGGGATCGAACCGGGCCAGCATGGGCCAGCCGTGTGCAAGGCAAATGCCCTACCTGCTGGGCTATCGCTCTGGCCCCTATTACACCACTTTTATACATACAATTGCAAGATGCTTATGCTCGAAGTTTTGGTTCTACAGTGTTCCAACACCAAACCCTCCATCCGAACCCATCTCCCATCACCAATGTCCCCACTTCCCTCCCCCTCCCGCACCCCAACTACTTGGATTGAGACTCGCCCACCATATCAGATGCCATTTTCACTGTCCGGACACTGTAGCACATCAGAGCCTGCCCAGGAGGGACGCTTAACCTCAAGACCAGATTAACAGAGCAAAACGAGTTCAAGCCCAGGTAGGCAGCTCCTATATGCGGGAATCACCGAAAATTCGTCAGATGGAGCTGGAGTTGGCCCTTCCCCTCTCCATTTTGTCTGAGCCTGGTAGCCCCACCCAGGGGCTGCCCTGGGGCCACCCGTCATAACATGCAGAGCCTCAGATGCACCTGGGGGATGCTGGAACTCGGCTCTCCCCTGGCATAGCTGACTATGGGGCCCCCAGGAGGACAGATGGGTTTTGGGAATGGGCCCATCACCTCTGAGGGGTCCTGGAAGCAGCCGGATGAGACTCACCGCCACATTAACTGCCATTTTCGCTGACCATGAGGCCCCTAAGTCTTATGCGCCACATGGTCCACCAAACTAGTGGAAACAATTATGTCCTTTAATGTACTGCATTATACGAAAGGAAAGATAGGTGGGAGGGAGAGATAGAGAGTAGAGAAAAGATACACAGATTTCATTATTTTTTGAACTTCAAGCTTTCACTAAACATGGTAAGAACTGGTAAACTCCTGAAAAGGACAAAGGTGACTCTTACACAATCCAAATAAAACCTATAGCTCTAGAGCTTGACACAGAAGTTAGCTGTTACTAGGACCTATACGCTTGTTAATTTTTATGTGATTTTTGTTGACTTGTTTGGGGGCCATATGCAATGATGCTCAAGGCTTATTCCTGGCTCTGTGCTCAGGGGATCACTTTTGGCATGCACTAGAGACCATATAGGTATCAGGGATCCAAGCCTGGTTGACTGTGGGCAAGGCGAATGTCCTACCACTGTACTATATATTCATTTTTTAAAAGATACAGAATCATAGGTAAATAATTTTAAAACTATGTTTATCAGCTCTTTATCACAGCATTCAGAAGATTGAATCAGAATAAATATGGTTTCATAGTTTGAACCTATCACATATATTTCCTTGGACAAGTTACTTAGTTTTCTCTTTGGGGGGTAGGTGGGCCACACATGACAGTGCTCAGTAACCACCCCTGGTAATGCTTGGGGGACCATAAGGGGTGCCTGGGATCTAATCCAGACCTACAGCATACAAGGTAATTGCCTTACCTGCTGTTTTGTCTCCCTGGCCCCTTAGGGGGATACATTTGGCTCTGCACTCAGGAGTATATCCTGGCAGTATTCCAGAGACCATATAGGAGACTGGGATCAAATCCATTGTGTACCATGCAAGAGAAGGACCCTACCTGCTGTAATATCTCTCAGGCTCCTATCTCTTTATTTCTTATGGGATGAATTTGTGATGGTTAGTTATAAGTAAAAATGTTCATTAGTAGTAACATACTGTACTGTGAGCCAAGGCACAGGATAAGTCTTTGACAATCCTGCTTCAGTTAATCACATATTAAACATCTTTCCTCTATACTTGTTTCTCAGAACACTCTCTCTTGCCCCTCAACTTCCATTGTCCTCACATCCATCCTGTGAGGATTCTTGCTGTCTCAACTGGCAACGAATCCCTCTAAGGTACTGACTGATAATCAATGTGTGATAATGACTTCAGTTAGAGGTGAGCAACCATTATTTACAAGTGCCAATTCTTGAAAAATAAATGTGTTAACGGGCCATATGAAAAAAAGAATACAGTAAATGTCAACTGAAATCTTACTGACTATTGACGGCCCCATTTAGATGTTCACAAACTCCTTTCTCTGATCCATTGCTTTAAACAAAGGTCTTATAAAATATGCATACTAGTAATTTATGGATATATTAGAAAATCAAAGACACAGCATTGGTATATCTTTTGAATTTCTTATTATAGCTATGCATATTCGGAGAGTTTCAATATGGAAGCCATTTCCTAAGTTTCCATCCTAAAGTTAGAGAAATGTTTGAAAGGAATGAAACTAGTATAAAAAGGCTGACTCATAGATCATAATAATAGTTGGTAATAGCTAGCATATTTGAGATTGTGTTTTCTGTAAAAAGTTGGTTATGTATTTGACAGAGATTATCTTAGTGATGTTCACAAGATTGCAAAGATGTAGGGATTGAGTTCAGAGATAAGGACACCAAAACACAGAGGAAGAGGAAACTCAGCACAGATAATGGAACCTGGTCGAATCTCAGGCTGACAGACTTTACAACCTGTATTATTCCTCATATGCTGCTCTGGAATGTTGGGGAAAGTTTTTACTATGGACTCCTTCAAACCGATCATGGATGCTATATCTGGAGTCGATGATTACGAGCAAAACTGTAACTAGACAAATCTATACTGGAGCTACAAAGGGCATATTGCATAGTCTTCAAGTGAATAGAAAGTATTATAGGGTTTTAGGAAAACATTTTAAAAAAGCTAGTAAAACCATTTTCTGGTTTGTTAATTTAAGTTTCTATAAAATTTTGGTTATATTACCATAAAAATTTGCACTATTTTAGTAAAACAAATAATAAGCCAGAAATACTCAGGGATCACAAGTCATCATTATCTCTACCATCAGACCAATATATCATCACTGTCACTGTATCACTGTCTTCCCGTTCATCATCGATTTGCTTTCGAGAGGGCACCAGTAACATCTCCATATGTCCTGTCTCATGCAAGTAGAGCCCAAGGGCACCTGCTTGCTCCAGGAACATAAAGAGCCTCAAACCATTCCATCAGGTCATGGGAATGAGGTCTATAATTGTTACTGTATTTGGTATATCAAATATGACACGGGTAGCTTGCCAGGCTCTGCTGTTTGGGTAGCATACTCTTGTAGTCATCTCTAAATCCAGCATTTATTGATGAATTGCATAGCCATAAGTGGCCGCTTGAGCCGAGCTGTGATAGGCTGGTCTGCTGGGTGGAGTTCTGATGAGGGGGAAGTTAGGATGTGGAAAATGGAGGCCCTCGTGGAGTGGGTGGGGGTTGTCTGGCTTGTTGCGAGGCTCTGATGGGGTTGCGGGCCAGGGGTAGAACCCGCCATCCCTCCCGGGTGCCTTCTGACTTACACACTGGTTGTGAAGAAGCTCATTGTTGGTGTCATATCATCACAATAGTAATTAAAATTATGGGGCTAGAGAGATATGACAGTGGCTAGTACATTTGCCTTGCATGCAGCTGACATGGTTCAATCCCTGGTAATCCAGATGATCTTCTAAGTCTGCCAAGTCTTCCAAGTCTGCACCTCTGAGTGCAGTCAGGTGTAAGCCCTGAGCACCACGTGTAGCCCAAAAACAAGTTAAAAAAATAACGCCATGGTAAGTGTTGAGATCTGATGTGAGGTACTGAATTGGGTTTTTTTCATTGACTCTATCAATTACTCTCATAGTATTGAGGAGCCCAATTTTTTAAATTCCATGCACTGACCAGAACTAAAACTCAGAGAGGTTCAGAGACTTTCCCAAAAGTCCGCTTACTAGCATGTCTTAGTGAAGGTTGGGATTTAAATGTCCTCGCATGTGACTCTGAACACCTTAGCCAGAATTTTCTTCTTTATCCGTCTTTCACTAATACCTCTGATGAACAGGTCTTTTTTATTTTATCTAGTAGCATATGCTCTTCCTGGAAATTGTAACACCAGTAATTTGGAAGTTATTTCTCTTTCCTACCGGCTCTTTCTATCGCTCTTCCTCTGCTTTTTGTCTTTTTTTTTTTTTTTTTTTTGGTGGTGCTGGAGTTGAACCCAATATTTGCATATGCAAGGCAACTGATAAACAAATAAACCAGGCCCTTAGCTCTGAGTTCTTTCTCTGAAGGGGATTTTCTTTCAAGATATTTTTTTTGTTCTTATCACTGAATTCTTAGCTCAAAGTCAGCCCCTTGGAGAGGCAACCTACTCACCAGAAGTGAACCTAATCATCACTCTACCCAAGTAATTTTCTTTTATATTATCCCCTGCAAACTCTTTAGGGCACTCACTCTATAAGATTAACTTGTTTTTAAAATTTGTTTCCTTATTTATTTGTTATTTATTTGTTTGTGTGTCCTTCTGGCTGTCCTCAGGCTTAACCCTGGCTCTGCACTCAGGGATCATTCCTGAAAGTGCTGGGGAGGAGCATACTTGTTTCCAGGAATCAAATCCAGGTCTACTTTATAAAGGTAAGTGCCTTATCCCCTTGTACTCTATAGCCCTTTGTTTTTTGGTTCATGAATGTCTCTCCTACATAGAATATTGATAGGAGCAAGTTATTAGTCACATTTCCACAGTAATATCAATAATTACTGCTCAGTGGGGCAAACAGTGGAAAAGTGGCTGAAAGAATAGGAATTGAATGAATGTTGGAATTCCACTTTTTTGTAAACCTACCTGGCAGCATCTCTGGTTAACCTATCTCAATGACTCCTGTAAGTGGTTTCATTATGGAAGATGGTAAAACCAGTCCTTAATTAATATCCACATGGCCTTTGCTGGAAGTATAGAACATATTCACATGTCTATTTTAAGCAGTTCTGTGCCAGGTACTCTTGAATGCAGACAAGTTAACTAATATTTATTTGGCACTAAATATACCAAATTTTGAAAAATATATTTGTTTTTTGGGTCATACCTGCCAGTGTTCAGGAGTTACTCCTAGCTAGGCTCTGGACTAGGATCACTATTATTTGGATTCAGAGGACCACATGTAGTGCACTGAATTGAACCCAAATTGTTGGCTTGCAAGGCAAAGGCCCTATATACTGTATTACAGCTCCAGCCCCATCTGTAAAGTACTGTTATTTACTTATGAAAAAAATGTTAATTCCAATATACCTTCTAAGAAGTGTCAAATATGCCTAAAAGATAAACATGTCAGTGGAAATTGGGAGGAAATACACCACAAAGATCAGGTTAGGAAGAAAGGCAACAGTAAAGAGTACAGATTAGTGAGTCAATACATTATAGACTTAAAGCCCAGGTAAGCTATAGTAGGCAGTCCTTAGGAAAAACAGACCTCATAGATTTACAATTTCACACGTGGAGAAAGACAGGTTAGATGAGATCAAGTAACTTGCTCAGCTATCCAGACAACATATTGCAAAGCTAAGAGAAGTATACAGGCCGGCTGCTCTACAGCTACACAGCAAATTATTCTGCTCTAATCCTGAAATGCTTATAAACATTATCAGAGCAGCAAACTTTGAAAAACTTCTAGGCACACTTATATTGCATAAATGTGACTCTGGGATATAGATGAGATAAGAAAGATTTCTGAAAGGTTTTATAGTCAAAATATTCTAATTAGAGGTACTACTATAGAATAACGTTCTCTCACTTTCTGTTAACTTGGAAGTGACATCTTTCCTGGCAGAAGGGAGATGACTTGGGAATCATTAAATGTGGAAAGCTAAGAAAATTAGGGGAGGTGGTTAAGTGTAAAGACAAGGACTGAGTTTGCTCCAAAATGCAAATGAGCATACTATCCTGTTGCAGGACTCCTTTAAGGGCATTTGGCTCAAAACATTAGCACACTAAAGGGCCTAGGTGAGGTGCAGGGAGGGATTATCTAAGGACATTTAACACTCCCTGCTTTCCATAACAATGGGAGGAAGGCCTGAGTTGCATGGGTATAAACTAGCCGGTTTTCACTCTCCCGCGCTTCTTTGGGGGCTGTTGCTCGCTGTGAGCGGTCGCCCTGCTTGGAAGTGTTCTTCTCCTTTCCCAAAGCCTATACACGTGGTGGTCGCCATCTTGGCCTACACGTGGCTGGGGTTCTAGCCTGGAATCCTAAGCATCGGGTTTTTCCTTTTGCTGATTTGTATGCCTGAACCTGTGATAAGTAAAGTCTTTTAAAACCTCATCGGATCCCTGAGTGCTCATCCATTCCTCGCCGGCCCGGAGGTAGAAGGGAACTCGCTTCCCGGCACTGTCGGGGACCCCGGCGGAGCGTCCCGACACTATCCTAAAGAAACAAAACCTGAAACTCCTCAACCATGTTTTCAAATTTATTATAAAAGTGCATCTCCTTCCCTCTGTTTAAGAGAAACTTTCTTGTGTTTATGAATGACTTGAGGAAACAAGGCAAGACCGAAAAAGTAATAAAAGCTCACTTAAATTGTAGACATTTGGTTCAATATCATATATTATTTTATTGATATTATTATAATTAAACATTTAAATATTTCCTTGAAGGAACCTTAACTTTTGGGTGCATTTTTAGTTTATATAAGTTTCAAGGACATGTGATCATTATGGTAAGTACAAATAAGAACATTTAACTGAAAAAAACAATTATTCCCACAAGGAAGTTTCAATTTAATGTGTTTAGTATTCTTGAGATAATGATATCACAAAATTATCAATATTAGTAGATTTGCTCCCATAAGGTCCTCAACCAATCTGATTGACATATAAAATACTTAATGGAAATTTCTTCAATACTTTCTTGCCTAATAGCTGAAAATAACATCAATTTTACTGATAAAAAGTACCAGTAATTAAATAAGTTTCAGAATTAATGGGAAAAATGTTTAGTCTAAAATAAAATTTAAAATAATACAATAAAACATATTTTTGGACTGAACATATATGTAAGGATTATAGCCAAATAGTAGAGCCTGGCAAGCTACCCGTGTCGTATTTGATATGCCAAATACAGTAACAATTATAGACCTCATTCCCATGACCTGATGGAATGGTTTGAGGTTCTTTGTGTTCCTGGAGCAAGCAGGTGCCCTTGGGCTCTACTTGCATGAGACAGGTCATATGGAGATGTTACTGGTACCCGCTCGAGCAAATCAATGATAAACGGGAAGACAGCGTTATAGTGAAAATTTAAAATTTTTCATAGGAAATATTAAGAACATTGTGTTTAAGCTTTGAATTATTTCACCATGGCTTTCAATATAAAGTCTACATTTTTTTAAAGCTAAACATATTTTATTTAGAGGCTGTAGGAAGGAGAAGGAGGAGAGAAAGTGAGAGTGCACATCTCAAGAGGGGCGATGTAGGTGACACATGAACGTGGCTAGGTGAGCTCAAGCAGCACATGGGCTCGGGCAGCATATGCATGTCTACATTGTATTTCCTGTTCAGTTTACTTCTGCAATGCCAGACATTTAACTTTGAGCCTCACATAGGCAAGGTCCTATACATCACATAGCTACTACGAAGCTGTATAAACCGGTCACCATATTGTGCTTTCGAACTTAATGAAAGGCCTGGAGTTGAAAACTTTTATTCCTTCTCATTTCAGCTGTAAGATGCCACAGTGATACTTGTGTTAGTGATCACATTCATGAGTTGTGAAAGTCATTTATTACTTCCAGACATTAAGTATGACTTGGACCCATTAAAATTATATTGGGTGTGCATTAATAGTAATCTAATTTATAGATACAACTAAATTAGCATAAATAACTTAATTAATCATGTCTTAGTTTTAAAATTAAATACAAAACTTGTTTAATTTACAGTCCAATTTGAAGTCCAATCAGTGAGTTTAATCTGGTAAAAATATTCTCATATAATCTTCAGGGAAGTGATATTAGGTTTTTCATCATAATGCATACTAAGCACTCAACTCACAGTTTCAAATTTTTTATATTTAGTAAATGTCAATAAATCTATGGCATGCAAAAGGGCACTGCTAACATGGCAGCTATTTGATTTCTATACTTTGTCAAATATATGTACCTCTTAATTCAATAATTCTTAAAGGCAATGCTCATTGTGGTTTCCCATTCATGATACCTGACCTTTCCTTAATGTCAAACATCATTTTCCTTTACCTAGGGAATAAAGTGTATTATTTATATAAAGCTAATAATTATTTGGGGAAAATAAATATAACATAGAGGTAATAATCATGAAAAAGATGAACACTTGCTCTTTGCTCAATCATGCTTATGACTTATTAATGTCTAAGTTTCCACTGCCTAGTCCAAAAATATTAAAAAACAGTCTAACAAAAAACTTGTCAAAATATAGCTAATCATTATTTAATAACTTAATTAGTAAGATGAATTAATTTCAAAACAACCCATTTTTACTTTCAAATGTACAATTTCTTTTCCAACTTTATTTTCTTTTATAATTTCTTTCATATATCTTAATCATGTCTTTCTTATTTCTTATTATTTCATGGCAGTTCCATACAACCTGATTTTTTTTCAAAGGAAACATTAGAAACGGTATAAATTTAGGGAAGTAAAGAAATAAAAAATGTCAAAAATTGCACTCTCTTCAATTGATATAAAGTAAAATATCCGTTACTCATATATTTATTGGAAGAACACAGGTTACTTCAAATTTAACTTTCCCATGGACTGTGGGATATATAAATTTGTTATATAAATAAATATATTTATATATAATGGTACAGAAATAAATATATGTCAATCATATATTGCAAGAGTCTTATTGACTAAATGTATCTGGATTTTAAATTTTAGTGTGTTAGCAAGGAAAGTTTTAGTGTATTATGGAACAAGGGAGATACTCAAAGCTCATACTTCATATGTTGAAGCTCATACTTCACATGTGGGAGGCTCAGATTTAATGACTATATTAAGCATCTCTTCTGCCTGACCTACAGCCCCCTCTACCTGGGAGTGAACTTTGAGCATCTCAGGGCATGGTCCCAACAAAACAAACAAAAATTGTATTCTGAGTTACCCAAAAATCATCTTGTGAGAAACCCTTACAGGTTTCTCAAATTTATGCAATAGGTAACAATAAACACAGGCCATAGAAACTATTTTGCACCTTTTATGGGATAGATGTCAGCTATCAAAAATGTGATATAGGAGCCATAGCATGAAGAGCCTCACAAGCGGCTGGGGAAGCTGGAACTCGGCTCGCCCCTGGCTCAGCTGACCATGGGGCCTCAGGGAGGACAGATGGGTTTTGGGAGTGGGCCCATCACCTCTGGCGGGTCCCGGAAGCAGCCGGATGAGACTCGCCTACCACACTAGCCACCACATTTGCTGTCCAGACGCTGGGATACTACCTCACGACCAGATTAACAGAGCAAAACCAGTTTGAGCCCAGGTCGCGCGGCCACAAGTGGCACGATGTGCAGGAAAGTTTGGCGGGAGGGAGAGATAGAGAGGAGAGAAATGACATACATAAAATGTGTGACCTCTGATTAGTCAACAATGACCTACAGATGACATAAGCCAGGAACTGTGTAACATGAAATTCATTCACTGCCATGTGGCAGTTTGAAAATCTGTTTGAATTAATCCCCCCATTAGGTCAGCATTTGAGATCATCTTTTGACCCTATTTTTATCTAAAACATTAGCAAGTTTAGTTTTTTTTTTAAATCTAAATCTTGAGGGTGAGGCACAAAAGATGGTCAGGAAAATTCACATTTTAATAGTTCTTAATCTTTTGATGTTCCAGTTTATTAGATTATAGCAAATACCAGAAAGAAATAGAAAAGCTGCTTTTATGATTAAAATTGTCATTTATTTAAAAGCAATTTAATCAAAATGACAATTTTCTTTCATTTTCATCATGTCTCATATTTTAAATTGATCGTCAGAAACATGCAAAGTTAAAAAAGGAAATCCACACCAGCAGAATATTCAGAAGACAATTAATTCAAAACAATCCGTTTCTAGAGCAATATAATAAGCTGGCAACTGCAATATTTCAGGCAAACAGAATACAGAATAGGAACATTTAATAGTGTGAAACTAATACTTTTTTTCTCTCTGTCTCTTAATCTTCAAAAATAACCATTCCTTGAACCACAGATGCCTATAACCTCAAAGTTTCAAAAGTAAAAATAAATTGGCACCTAAAAAAAACAGTTAGTGGTTTGGGCAGTTATGATTAAATAAAATTATTTTTAAGTGGCACTTTATATTTCGAGCTTTTACTTCTAAAATATAATGTTCTTCAGGCATTCATATAAAGGAAGGGAAAAGATCTTAGCTAACAGAATTTTCATCTTGCTTTGGGAGAAATATTTCATATTAGATTTGAGTTTACTGGTCTACAAAACAAATCACTTTTAAGTGTATTCAAGGAGCAAACTTAAAAATTATAGGAAGACAATAGGAACTGTTCACTTAATACATATTCTCTATTCCTAAATCATAGAACCATTTTAAAGTTGGGAATGGAAAAGTATCTATGCACCACACAGAAAATGAAAACAGGAATTTGCAAAGAGACAAAAATTAATGTTGGGTGCAATGATAATGGTGGTGGTATTCTAAGAAGAATGCAACAGGATGGTTCTTCAGTTCTTTCCCTCCATTTACTCTCCTGTATTTGGACTAATTTTCTGGAATCATTTTGCAAATATGAGGAGAACTGAGAGGAAGACAACCATAGGGTAACTGAGCACAAAGATGGCAGAGGAGCTCATGACGCATGCCCAGGTTGCTGTCATACTTCTCCTGGGTTATCTAGCTCCAGACTTCTACATGAAAAAAATATATTTGCTGGTGTAAGCCACAATTAATTGAGTTTTACATTATAAGCAATTAAACCCAATTAGGACATAGATTAATAGCAGCTCTATAGATCATGAAAAATATTCTTTACTAGCGAATAGAAACGGAAATGAAAGCCTCACATAAATAGTCCAGAGAAAGACAGACTATAAAATGATAATTAAGTACATCTGTGCCCTTTGATGTTTGAAGTCAATACATTGTCAGAAAACATTTTTATGGTATGAAGGAGTGGGGTGGCTAAAGACAGTTTATTATTTGCTGTATTAGTTGGCTAGAGATACTGGAATTGAAGAACAACTCTGTTTAGTTCTACACATGAAGGAATTGTAATAGTACTCTTCCCACTTTATCCAAGTGGAAAGGTGGCTGTTTACTTTAGATGACTACTAAGTTGTTTTTTACAGCATGCCTCGCCAGTAAATATATATATATATATATATATATATATATATACATACATACATACATACATACATATATAATAAGTTTGTTTAAAATAAATTTCCCAGGGTAATATAAAATTTTTACATGAAACAATATCTAAAGTGTAGTGCAAAGACAGAAAAGGAGACTTGGTTATTCTTTCCGTAAGCTTTAAATTTAGTATGAGGTTTAATTTTTATCTTTTTTAGGGATATGGGGTTACATTGACTTTTACATGTACAAATGTCTGAGATCTGAAATTAAGTAAGGTCTCATTTTCAGGGAGTAACAAAATCTAGTATTTCCTTTTGCTTAATGAATAGAATTCTCTGGTATCAATGATGATCTTAACCTCTAACATCCTCAGAAGTCTTCTTTCCAATAAAAAATGCAAGTTCTCCCTTTTTGGAATAAGAATATATCCAGCTATCATGAAACCATTGAGAATGTGGTTGGTAGGGATTTTTCTCCTTTGAAGCTTACTTCAAAAAATACTAGTGCTAAATCTCTTCTGAAAAGGCAAGATTTACTATTCATGATAACCCATGTATGCTTCTTACTGAACTTTTAATATAAAGTGATAGTTTCTTCGCTGAGACACACATTTTTAAGAGTCCTTTTGTTTTTTGTTCCCCAAACTTAAAAATTGTTTACACAAAATTATTTCTGCTATGCAGCGCAAGGTCTGCTGAGGGCTGCCAAATTCTTTCCCCTGGGTTATTCAGATCTAACACTGAGCAAGCTAATAGCTCAAGAAGCTACTAATGGGCCTTTTCCACAGTACTGAGATCATGTATCAGGATGACCCATACATTTTAAAGAGTCTTTGTATTGATTCACAACTCTTCAAAGTTTAAAATAGGACTAAGTTGTATACAAGAGCAAAGTCATAGAACAGTGATCGTTTAACATACAGAGGGCATGACATTTGATTATATCTAAGCTTCTTCAAATGCCAAGAAGAACCTGGAGAAAGATATTTGCTATTGACTTTTAAAAGGTCCACAAAGATAAAATTAATAAATCTTATTAAAGTTTATTTTAAAGATATTGATTTTAAAGTAGAAATGCACCCACAAAGAAAGTCTCATGATAAAGGCTAATGTGTAAATTCCTTTAAAACTCATAGTTACTGTAATTATATGGAGCATTTTACAAGCAACTAGGGACTTCTTTGGATAGATGACTGAAATTTAATCAGTTTCTGGCACAGATAGCTTTTCTTCCCCACCTCAAATTTCCAAAGCACTATTTCGAGGGCAGTCCTGTTCATATAATGAACCTTTATGGTCACATTTGATCTGCCTTTTTGAGCAGTTCCCAAAAAGAAAAGCTTTCATAGATCTCCTAGAAGATAAAGGAACGGGATGATTTTTCTCAATAGCACATATTCTTCTTCCTGGCCCAAGTCATTCTCAACAAAGTTAATTCAATTCTATAATCTAGATTTTATAATCACATGGAACATCATGATGAAGCACATAAAATGTTGACATGCTAATGTTGCCACCAGAGTCTATCAGATAAAGAAGTAGTCTCAACTCTTCATATTCTTAGGACTTAGTGTTTACCTTTAACCTTTTGAAAAAACAACTCATTTATTTTCTATGCTTTTATGGATTTTATTTTGTATTAAGTGTCCTATGTCAGTCAGTTTGCTGAAAGAAGTTTGGATTTGATGTAGTTTCCGTTTGTTTTGTTTTGGTTTTCTAGGCAAGGAGGAACTCTTAAGATAATCACAAATGATAAATATGAAAATTTAGCTACCTTTAGAGTTTGTGTTTTACAGCATAAAATTTATCAGTTTGCCTCCCAGTTGATTTAAAACATAACTGATATTTCTGACGGTTCAAAATGTAATGACTTGAAAGTATAAACGGAATTCTTAGACATGCCTTTATAAAGACCTAAGGATTTCAAGATATAACTCTCTGGACTGATTTTTAGATTTTTGCTTTAGAGAAAAGAACAACACTGAGTCACTGCTTTTTTGTTCACATCTTCATTAATGTGCTTGATAAATTCTGTCCCTTCTGCAAATTAATGGCATTTTTTCCTTTTGTATCATATATAATTCACTTAAACTTAGATTCCTTGACCATATCTGGATTACAGTGTGACATCTGAGTTCTAGAGATCAATTGATAGTTGTTAAAGATCATGAAGAATAGCCCATTAAAACAGTTAGTATATGACAAATAACAACGTTTGTGTTTAGTGTAGAAATTTATCAACTAGACAGAGCTCTTATTCCTGAGACCGAAAGAAAGTCTACTTGAACCAGCTTATTAATCAGTCAGTGCCCTAGTCTTAAAAGAACATCTTATTAAAGAGCTCTAAATATATTAAAATTGAACTCTAATGTGAGAGTTACTATCCCTGAACCATAGTCACAGTACAAAATTATTACTGAAGTCTCAAGCCTGTGAAAATAAAATAGGTTCTTTTTTTTTCTTTCCTTCTAGGCATTGGACTATTTTGCATCAAATCTCTGACTCAAACAGATGAGTTTATCATGGATGCCTGGTTATGTGATCAATTCTTTCTCCTACTCTACTTTTAAGGTAGGATGGCATAGAAAGATATCACAGTAGTCTTTTTCTTTGGGAGAGGGGGTCACACCTAGAGATGATCAGGGCTGGCTCTGCGCTCGCGAATCACTCCTGGCAGTCCTCTGGAGACCAATGTAACTAAACACATTAAGTACATACCTGGTACAGAAGTACATACTCTGTTTTAATCCTCTTTCACACCCTTCCTGATTAGTATTAAGCACACCTTGTTTTAATCCCTCTACCTGATTGGCTGACACAGAGTTCACATCCTACTTTTTCCCAGTTTAAATATCCATGTTCCACCTAATAAAGTTGAGCTATTCCCTGAAGTGGTTCCTTGAGACTTCTTTATGGGTACTCTACTCGACTTTCTGCATGGGTTTTCTACTCACTCAGGTTCCAACCTCATCAGCAATATCAGCAGAAATCAAACCTTAGTCAGCTGCGTGCAAGGCAAACACAGTAGATGTCATGGTAATCTTAAAAGATAATTTCACTTGCCTATATTTATAAATACCACACTGCAAAATCTTAAATTAACAAAGGGAAGGAAGGAAGGAAAAATGGAAGGAAGGAAGTCAGGGAGGAAGGGAGGAAGGGAGGAAGGAAGGAAGGAAGGAAGGAAGGAAGGAAGGGAGGAAGGAAGGAAGGAAGGAAGGAAGGAAAGAGGGAAGTGAGGAAGAAAGGAAGGGAGGAAGGAAGGAAGGGAGGGAGGAAGAAGGGAGGAAGGAAGAAAGAAAGGAAGGAAGTAAGAATGAAGGAAGGGAGGAGGGAAGAAAAAAAGAAAGGAAGGAAGGAAAGATGAAGGAAGGTAGGTTGGAAGGAACAAAGGAAGGGAGGAAGGAAGGATAAAAAGGAAGGAAGAGAGGAAGGAAGGAAGGACAGACGGAAGGAAGGGAGGGAGGAAGAAATGAAGGAAGGAAGGGAGGAAAGAAGGAAGAAAGGAAGGAAGGATGAAGGAAGGAAGGAAGGAAGGAAGGAAGAAAGGAAGGAAGAAAGGAAGGAAGGAGGAAGGAAGGAAGGCAGGAAGGAAGGAAGGAAAGAAGGGACGAAGGAAGGAAGTGAGGGAGGAAGGAAGGAAGAGAGGAAGGGAGAGAGGGAGGAAGAAAGGAAGGAAGGGAGGAAGGAAGAGAGGAAAAAGGAAGGAAAGAAGGGAGAGAGGAAGGAAGGAAAGGAGGAAGGGAGGGAGGGAGGAAGGAAGGAAGGAAAGAAGAAAGGAAGGGAGGAAGGGAGAGAGGAGGGGAGGGAGGAAGGAAGGAAGGAAGGAAGGAAGGAAGGAGGACTCAATGGGGAAAAGGAAAGCAAAACTTATTCTGGCTAACAAGGAGTAATCATTCTCAGTAGGGGCATCTGAGCCTCAGAGAAATCATCCTAGATTTCCTCCCTGTAGAATGTGAAAAGGGTAGAGACACTCTTAAAAGCTATGAGTCATGGGGGGTGGGGTGGAGGGTGAGCACTCCTGACAGCTGGTTTGAATGTCATCTCAAATGACAGTGCCAATCAGTAGATATTGATTGTCTGGGAGAACTGGGTGGAGAAAGATGCTTGAGGCTAAGTTTAAATACAGCAGGAAATTAAGCCTTAATGAGTCAGTGATATTTACATAGGACACTTTTAGGGTCATATGGAAAAGAACCTCAACTTCTAACCTTTGCACACAACTTCTGGCTTGATGCTAATCTTTACTTTTACTGAGGAGAGAGGCCACATTCTTCATATCTGTACATAGACAATAGCTGCCATAGGCAATCAATAATCCTTCTGATAAAATGTTGCTAGGTACATGCCCAGTAGCAACTGGCAATTAAACAGTTCCAGTGAACTAAGAATCTTCTTTGATTTATTCTGAATATTTGAAAGCTCAGTATTTGAAATTAAGCATAATTGTATTGAAAGAGACTTGAATATAGTCTGAATTAAAAAAAAATGTATGTAGAATGGAAAGATACATGGTAGATAAAGCTCTTGCCTTGTAAGCAGATGACCCCTCACCACTTACAGTCTCCTGAGCCCTCCTGCCATCAGTGATCCTTTGCATAGACCTAGTAGGAAGTCCTGAGCACAGTTGGGTATGGTCCCAAAGCAAACTTAAACAAATAAATATATAAACTTTGGTCTCTGCCTGGATGCCTACTGTGACGAGATACAGACTTTCCCAAGGTAGTTCTCTTTTTTGGGGGCTGGGGGGTAATCTAGTCCTTAAAACTATTTTTTTGCACTAAGTTGAAATTGACTCCTGAGTAAATATGATGTTGTGGTTGTGAAGCCTGTGTTTTGAAGAACTCAAAGCAATGCTGCTCCTTTTGCCTGGAAATTCATCATTGTATGAAAATATCTCTTCAGAGAACTTCCCTGGCAATATGGTCCACCATAGTCTCAGATCAGTTTCAGTTTACTTCTTTTTTATTTCATTGTATTTTTCACTTCCATTTCTAATTATTTTTAGCCATAAAATGCTTATTTATGTGATTATAAAGTCTGGTGTTTTCCTCTTAACTTTCATGAATGAAAGATCAGTTACTTAGTTTCTACTTACCTTATACTAGAGCTCAATTCTTGCTTCAGGATGTCAAAATACTGTTTGGAAGATATCCATAGAGTAGCTACCTTTTAAAATTGTATCAACTTTTAATCTTTTTATTTTCTATACTAGAAAGTCCAGTGTCTTTTCTATTCCTCATATAAAATAGTTCTAACTCTCTTTCCAATCGGCTGCATAGTTTTTGGCATAGTGATTTTTAATCTTCTCCTTTTAGCATAGTAGACTTACTGCAATGGGCTAGATGTGATCTAATAATTAGCAAATGTAATGGGACCATTCTTCCCACTGTCTTTACAATGTGCTAATTTAGCTTACGGTGTCAGTATGATCTTTTAGTAACTGAGTTCACCATTGGAATTAAGTTCATGATTAAATAAAATCCATAAATCTTTTTCTCCTAACTTTCATAGATGGAAAGTCCCATTTAAAATTGTTTGTTTTAATCTTTTAAGTGATATACAGAAATATATATTTATCTTGCCTTAAGCTATATTTATTGCTTATTGGTCCTTTCTGCTTTTTTTTTAAAGTATAATCTGGATAAGCATACATAAGAAATGCAAGGGCCAAATAAATTATCTGTACTTCTGTTGTTCACTCTTTCCTTGCCCCAGGTAGGGAGATAATGATTTGCACTATGTGGTTCATATTTATCAAAACAAGAACCAAATATGTCTGTGTATATATACATCACTGTCACTGTCACTGTCTTCCCGTTCATCATCGATTTGCTCGAGTGGGCACCAGTATCATCTCCATATGTCCTGTCTCATGCAAGTAGAGCCCAAGGGCACCTGCTTGCTCCAGGAACATAAAGAGCCTCAAACCATTCCATAGGTCATGGGAATGAGGTCTAAAATTGCTACTGGTATTTGGCATATCAAATACGACACAGGTAGCTTGCCAGGCTCTGCCGTGCGGGTAGCATACTCTTGTAGTCACCTTTAAATCTAGCATTTATTGATGAACCGCATATATATGGATATATGTACACATGTATATACATACATATAAGCATGTCTGATATACAATATGCCTATATACATTTGCATATAGATGTATATATGTATACATGTGTGTGCATGCATGCATATATGTATGTGTACATGCCTATAGGTATATGTATATACTTATTGAGCAGCTCAATAAGTATATACATATACTGGTGACCACCAAAGTCACCACTTGTTGTGTTCAGGGTCAGGTTCTGGAAGGGTCCATGTTTCACAGAACTTTTCTCAGATATCCTCCCTACCCCTAATGTCAGCATTTGCTCTTAGGTGTGTGTGTGTGTGTGTGTGTGTGTGTGTGTGTGTGTGTGTATTTAGTTGGTTTGGTTTTATTTTGGAATGAGGGGCATAGCTAGTGGTATTCTAAGCTTACTCTTGACTCTATGCTCAGGGATTACTTCTGGTGGAGCTCAGAGGACAATATATGTTAATGAGGATTGAACTCCAATCAGTATGAGCAAGGAAAGAACAAACTCCAGTCAGACATCGGCAAAGCTAGCTCCTAATATTCTACTTCTACAACTTCAGCATTTGTTTCTTAAGTACTTTGGTATAAGGGTGTTGACCCAGTTAACGTATCACGAAAAGCAGTACATTTTCTTTAGTGTTAAAATGAATATTGTGCTTTAGTTATTTTATAACTACCAATAAAATGTCAAAAACTTTTAATAAGTATGCTCTATGAATTTCAGCTATATATTTCTATAAAGATTAAAAGAATGATTAAAAATATTTGGACTGGAAGGCCTTGTAAACCAAATTGTATTTGGCCTCATTTTCTTCTTGCCTATTCTAATAAACTTAGTGACTGCAAAAGCAAAACAAAAAAAAATCCTGTAGTAATTTATGATTATATTAAACTCTCTGGAGCCAGTTACTAGAAAATCCAGTTTCATTCAGAAAATATCTTTAGACCCTGACACCCTAAATAAGCTTCATGGAATGGCAAATGTCAAAAACAAGCTTATTATACTAAGCTGTTAGATCAGTGGGGGTGGGGTGGGGGAAATAAATGAAACTATCTTAGCTTAATGAAAGATTTGTATTTTCCACCGCTACTCTTATCTAAGGTGTAACCAGCATTTTGCTCTTGCTTTTGTATACGTCTGGATTGGTATTTATAATAATGTGTTTCTGGTGAATCATGACACAATATGGAAATGAAGAAAAAGTGCTGTTGGGTTTGCACTAGAAATATAAGCATGGATTCCATTCTTAAAATTTATTTAAATAAACTTGCAAACAACATCATAATGTGGATGGAGGATATAACTGAGACTAAAGACAACAGCAGAACAAAATAGGCAAAAGAAGACAAGGATAATAATAGTTGGAGAGGGCTGGGAAGTCAGAACAAAGGGCTGGCAACACTTTGCATGACAGCTCTGTGTTTGTTCCATACACAGTCTCCGAATTCCAAGTACTATCAAGGGCTATTTACTCCCTGAGCTCCTAAATGATTATGCTAAGAGCAGTTGCTGAGCATCACTGTGTGTGAACCAAAAACTGCAAGTAAATAAAAGTGATCAAAGAGCATGAGTCATGATGAATTCTATGATATTATCACATAAATTTATTTTGCATTTTTATCTAATATATCCAATTTTAAACTATAGGTACATTAATAGCTATATTTTCCAGGTTGTAAAAAGAAACACTAAATTTAAATTAAACTACTATATATTAATGGTCCATTTATTAAATTATAGGTATAATTACTTTTCAATAGCATTTGCTTTAGTAAACAACAGTAAGCTACTTGTATATGTGAGTATTAGTTCCATTTTACAGATGAGCATAAGGATTAGGGTAAAGCAATAGCCTCTAAAAGGCAGAACCAGAGCATGAATCTTGTTGGTTCCAAGGCTGCACTTAGTCTTTATGCTTAATGTTGATAATTTTATGCTATTTACCCAAACTGCCTATTTATATCCCCATTCATTTATCAATGATCTGCAAAAATTTCCCTTCTCTCAGTTTCTAGATTAAGTTGGAATAGCATTATCAAAATAGTGTTAAAAAGTACAGTCATTGATAAAATAAAAGGTAATCCTGTATTCCTTTGTTCTATTATATTGACCCTTTCCTCTAATTTGATACTGCAACTCTTCATAATCTAAAACTACAGTAATTTAAAAAGAAAACCAGAAAACAGAAATAACAGTGATTTATTGAGGCATCTTTGTTCTTCAGAGGTAAAATGTACTTTCCCTGATTTCATTATAGTATATATTTAGCATACAAAATTCAAACAGAGTTTGGAAAAAATGGAAGGTTTTAGAAAATTTAATGCAAATTTAAGACAATGCACATGTTCATAATACTATTATGAAGTGTTTTATTTACCTTAGTGAAAAATATATTATATACATATAATTATGCAATAAAATAAAAAGATAATGAAAATAAATTTTAGTAAAAGGTAAGTTTTAAAAAAATAAGTTTAATAAAAAATAAATTTTAAAATATACTGTTATATAGACATGAATAGTTATATATGCTGACTTGATGATTACAAATGTGGTATTTTAATAATAATTTTTAATAGCTTAGGGCTAGTGAGATGACTCAAAAGGTTGGGAAGGAATGACTTACATGTAGGAGCTTTACGTTCTGTGCTAAGCATGGCCATTTGAGCCTTGCCAGGAGTGGTCTTTCTACACCAAAATAAATAAAATGTTTGGCTTTTAGGAAAATTGTAAATTTATATTTAATAAACAATGCCTGAAGTATATCTTAAATGCTGTTTAAACTAAATTAAGATGATCTATCTATCTATCTATCTATCTATCTATCTATCTATCTATCTATCTATCTATCTATCTATCTATCTATCTATCTATCTATCTATCTATCTATCTATCTATCTATCTATCTATCTATCTATCTATCTATCTATCTATCTATCTATCTATCTATCTATCTATCTATCTATCTATCTATCTATCTATTTTTTTTTTTTGGCTCACACCCGGCAATACTCATGGATTACTCCTGGCTTGGCACTCAAGAATTACTCCAGGCAGTGCTCGGTGAACCATATGGGTTGCCAAGAATAAAATCTGGTCCACCATGTGCAAGGCAAACGCCTCTCCCCACTGTACTATCACTTCGGCCCTAAATTCAAATTCTTTCTACTATTGTTTCTGGAAATAAGATTTTATTTTATTCACTAGCAATTTTTGTTTGTGCGCAGTGCTTACTTCTGGCTCTGTACATATCTGTTGATGCTCTGGGACTATAAATTGGTGTTGGAAATTAAACTGGGGTTGGCTACATGTAAGGCAAGAACTCTTTTACACCCCACCTACTAAACTTTTTGGGAAGAGGCACACCTGGTTGTGTTCAGGGATTACTCCTGGCATGCTCAGGGAATCACTCGGGCTAGTAGGGATCCATGTTGGCCATGTGCAAGGCATGCCCCTTACCTGCTATATAATAAGTTTGCCCACCCCCAACACATCTTAATAAAATACTTATTATGTCAACAACTATCCAAATGTGAACAATGTAAAGAGTAAAATTTTCAGACTTTCACAATTTTATGGAATTTAAGAAAGCCAATCATTAAAATTCAGAAGGAGGTAGTTAAATATTACATAAGACATACCATCAAGGACCAGAGCGATAGTCCAGTGGGTAGGGCATTTCCCTTGCACGCAATCAACCTGGGTTTGATCCCCAGCATCCCATATAGTCCCCTGGGCACCACCAGGAGTAATTACTGAGTGTAGAGCCAGGAAGAACCCCTGAGTGACCCAAAAAGGAAAAAAAAGACATGCCATTCCAGCCAGATTACAACTAGCATATCTTTCTGAAATGAAGACTCTGAGTGCCAGGAAGGGTTTTGTGGAATGAAGAGAAGTTATTCAAATGGAATTTTACTAATATGAAGTTAAGAGTTTGGGAAAAATATACTGAAGAGTAAGACAAAATGAAGAAACGTGTCCTTTTTGCTAAGTTTTTTCATCCATGATATTTATGGGTATTTTAAACTAAGTAATTTTTTTCTTATTGTGGGATTTTTTTTTTCATTTTAGGATATTTAGAACAAACTGTCTCTACTCAATATATGATTTTACACTAAGACCATAATTCTCAACCAAAATAAAATGCCTCCAGAAATTCTAAAATGTGCCCTGGAACCTAATATACTCTTAATTGAGAGATACCTCTGTGAGCAAAAAGAAAGACAGCAATATCTGGGAGCTAGAATAATTTGCTATTAGAAAGATAAAAAAAAGAAGTTTAACTATATTTTCTTTTTCCTAAGTAGTTTTCTCTATGCCTTATATTGGTATAGAAAAAGTAAATTAAGTTCTTATTTATTACACAACTACCAAGCATATGATATTATTCAGGGATTGCCTATTTACAGATATGAATATAAAATACAAGTACACATACATTGCAAAGATGTAAATCAGAACATCTTTGATTTGGTCATGGCATTTAATGATGGAATAGCTTTCACTTCTGTATATTGTGAGAAAAAATTTCATAAACTTACAGAATACAATACATGTCTTCTGGTAGAAATAAGAATTGAATCAACTTTGCAAATACCATGATACTGCATAAATTCTAATAGTTCCCTTAAAGGCAAGAACATCTGTTTGGTGAGTTTCATTATTTTTTCCTTTTTAAAAGAAAGAATAAGCCATGAAAATGATAAAATATGATTGGCTTAAATGCAATATATCCAACTTTAATCATTTTCTAAATCTAAAGATATTTTTAGATGAAAGCAAAGGAGGTCATTTTCAAATCATTTTGTGAAACTTAAGCCTACCCAGAGGAAAGGTAATTTTGTTTGATCCTGCACATCAAGTGAATTTGTTCACCAAACCATTTATTCCAAAAGGTAATTAAAATAATGTAAAATTGATCCAATATATGTTAAACAAAATTAACAAATTACAATCTGCTAAAACTATTTAACCTTTTTAGTTCCTATGAAAATAGGAAAAGTAAATAATGTGCTTTTAAAAAACTCTGCCTTTTCATCAATCATTCTTTCTTTTGCTTTTTTTTTGTGTGAGGAAGTTGAAGATGATCCTATATTAAGATTACAATAAGCAAATAAAGTAGACAGAAAATTAGGGGGAGAAATAGATCTTTCCTAGAGGTAAAGAGAACATGTGAAAAAATAAGGAGATAAAAGATTAGCAAGTGACTATTTTCTTTTCTCTTTGAGTTCTGTCATAATTGATGTTAATGTCTCAGTACTTTAGACTTTAAACCAGACATCCAAAAAAATAATTAAAACATATATTAATTATATTCTTCAGGAGACCATGACCTATATAGACAAAATTAAAATGCACTAAATTTAGTATAATTTTCATTGCTTTCAATTTATTTAATTTATTGTCATGTATACCTTCAAAATTGAACAAATGGAAAAAGCTTAATTGCTGCACCAACTACATATATTTTCTACTTATCCATTATAATCAGAGACATAAATACTGAGTGGATGTCAAGAATTAGAAGGGCTTACCAGGGTTCTTAAGTGTCCGTGTGAAACAGTTTTGAAAGAGAAGAAATGTACTGTGACAGTTCCATCCTTTAAAAGGTTTGGAAGAACAAGGAACTACCTCAGGGAAAATGTGGTGAAAGTAACTCATAGGCCCTTAGGGGACTTTCTAATCCACATCTCCTATTATGAAATCATTATAACCTGCTACTTTTTTTGGATATAAAATTGTCATTTATGTCACTTCTCAAATCAAATGACATTATAGGAGACATCTAGTGGTAAGTCTTAACAGTAGTTACTTTCACTGCTACACAGAGAAAAACAAGTTAACACACTGTTATAAAAAATCTATGAATATGATTTTTGATAGCAAAGAAACAAGTTACTTATTATACTTAGGTTACGTTGTTAATTCAAGGTTTCTACTTATCCAATGATATGGAATCACGTGAACAAATCTGTACATCTAATCCGATTTTTAAAATTGAATTGTGACCTTTAATCCACCTTCTTCTTGATTATGAATGACAGTGACCTTTATCTAATTTAAAGCAGACACTCTGATGCAAAAATATGCAAACTACACATGTAAATTCGAATCAAACTGAAGATATGCATAAGCTACTGAAGAGAAATTATTACAGAAGACATTTGTATTAAGACTGGATGAGGGAATTGTGCATCCGTGGACTTGTTAACATAGGAATGGTCAGTTGGAAAAGTTGTAAAGCCCAAACGCTGTTTATGTTTTTCTCTTCTTCTATTTAGGAAACTGAAATGTCAATATACTTATCAATTTTTATTATTCTACTCAGCATTTTATGGAATTCAGGAAATGATCACCATGTAATAAAGTCTGACAAAATTATTTTTTACAAAGAGGTTGGCAAACTACTGGATATTCAACTCATACTCATTTTGATTCATGTTTTGCTACATAAAAATCTGCTCCAGCCACCACATGTGTTGTATGCTTACTTCCTAATACTGTTTTATCTCATTAAAGAGGAACCTTGTGCCCGATAGCAGCTGGCAGTCACTAGTATTTCTAGGATATATTTAGAAAGTACTATCTAGAAAGGGGAAAAATGTTTAAAAAAAAAGCAAGAAACATATTTATATTGGGAATTGAGTGAACACCTTGATTCTTCTTTGTACTGGCTCTTTCCCTTTTCTGTGGATTAGTACAAATTATTTTGAGTTAACACTAGCAAGGGAAATTCCTGCCCTAGCATGAACGAAAAACATAACAGAATCCTGTAATCTTCTCTTACTTTTTCAAACTGTTCCATCATATTCAGAGCAAGTAATGCAAACTGGACACTGATTCTTCTCAAATTATCCTTTGTTTCCTGTATGTACACAGACAAAATCCACACTTCTGCATTTTATAGATACACACCTATATGACTTTGTGATGAGGATTATGTTACAGCAAGAGACTATGGAGAGCTTTTGCTGCCAAAACCCCACCAAACAATACCTGGAATGAGTGTGTATTCTCAGTTAACAGCAGGGGTTGTCAGATCACTATATATGAAATAAACAGATTTATCCCGACAGATAATCAGAATTTTTTTCACTGCCTAATACATGTTTATCTTCCACTATTGACATAATTACACTAAAAGTGCACTTAATAAAATCTTTCATAGGAAATTAAACAGATTTTAATGATATACTCATAATGGATTGGGGACAGAGTTGAGGGGAGAGAAATATCGATACTAGATGTTTGGGGAGAACACATACATGAAGCAATGAGGAGGGAATCAATGAACATCAGAAAAAAAATCAATGACTGTCTGTGTTTAAGGAACTCATTTACATAGTATCCAAGGAAAGCAAAAAAAAAAAAAGAAAAACAAACAAAAAAACTTATGAAGCTGAGAAATACCCTCCTGATTTTCTAACATCTCAATGTTTCCATGAATAATACTGTTCCTACTACAACCACACAAAATAGAGCAAAAGAAGAGCAAAAAGGAGTCCTTTCTGGGTGAATTTCATATAAGATTAAGTTATGGTAAACTCTTGCAAAAGTTTACAATCTGTCTTTGAACTTGATTGCTGGAAACTTAGAGTGCTCTAGCTACTTGGAAGGAAATTCAGCAAACTCTGCTGTCATCCACATGCCTGGCAGACAGGTTATTTTAAGAGTCATAGAAATTAACACATGCTGGTCATTAGGTATCAGTCCTTAAGGATGTTAAGTCAGGATCAGTGAAGCAGAAGTAGGTAGACATATTAATTTTCATCAAAGTGATAAATATCACCCCCAGCATTGAAAGCACCCTTTTAAAGGATGTGCTGTTCACAGTTCTGATATGCCTCACCACCAAAGAAGACCTCAGAATTTTGACTCTATCAATCCTCAGATCCTAAGTTAATAATAAGGATTAGTGCTTTATTGTCACATGAATCTGCATTTTCCCCCTTTTCCTTACAAAATTCACTGAAGCCAGGAGACATCTAAACACATATGTCCATGAGTGGGATCCAGGGTAATGTAATCTGATTTTTGAACAAAAAAAAGAATATGGGGAAATGTCCAAAGTTTCATGTTAACTCAATATTTTTTGTAACATACAGTATATATTACTGTACTATGATACTAGAAGTTTATTGGTGAGAAAGCTGGATTTTAGCAATTAAAAAATATGTCTAAGTCTTAGGATCCCAACACATGTCTGTCTGTCTGAAGCTAGTGTTCTTACTTTCTCATTATGCTTTCTCTGTATATTTAGCTCACATGATTTTACATGCCTTTGATTTTCATTTTCCAATCAAGGATGCAGAAATTAAAACCATGGCCCTGTATCCTTTTCATCAATTAGGAGTAAGTATCCATGGTCACCCGCAGGCTGCTCTGCCCTCTCTGAATCCAAATTCCCAGTAGCCAATATGCAATAGCTTTTCATTTGCTAATCAGAATTCCTCAAAAATAATCCTTAACAGCTCTGTGGGCAAGAGCATGTAAATGAAATGACTTAGAGCTGAAACATCAAAATGCCTTTAGCAGGAGGTGAGAGCACCCCGATGGGGAAGGGCAGCCATATGCTTAACGCCTTTCCTCTAACAGTTTGGTGGAATTTGGAGAATTTTGCTTCCCTGGGCCCTGAAACTCAGATGGAAATGGATAGTAAACTCTACTTTCTCTCTAGGTGAGTGAATTCCAACTTGCTTTTCCTGTTTTGCTTTTACCAAAGCTGCTGCCCTTTAAACCTGTGTCTTATTACTAGTATTGCAGGAATTTTCCAGTATTGCACTCTCTGCCCATAATTGTGCCTTTGAAGCAGCCATGACACCCACTTTCTCATAAGTTTCATTTCCCTGCTTAGAGGTTGTTGTCGCTTGGTTAAGACTGGATTTACCAAATTCCTTTTTAGAGTTTGATTTATGATTGCAGGTTCACTCTAGGGGAATTCTGACTGGATTATCTATTTTATAGTTTGCCTTAAAAACTAACTATTTTTTTATATTCTCTCCATTTCCATCCTTACTAGACCCCAAATCTTCTTAGTGCATACATTATGGAACAAAAATTCAAGCCAAAATTTTTTTCTTCTTTAAAATTATTATTTTTATTGAGTTTCTATTATACTATTCTTATATTATTTAATGGTAAAAGTTGAAAAGCTGTAAACTGTGATTCATTAAAAAAAAGCAAGATCTGTGGCTGGAGTGATAGTACAGGAGGTAAGGTACTTGTTTCATAGCCTCTTTAGCTGAGACCCTGATTTGATCTCCAGTACCACATATGGTCTGCTAAGCACTACTGGTAGTGATGCCTGAGCACAGAAGCGGGTATAATACCTGACTATCACCATGTATTTCACCAAAACAATGCAAAGGAAATTTTTAAATTTCAGTTTAAATTCTAAATTCTTTAACATTTTAAAATGCTTCTCTCTCATCTCTGAAATTCTTTTTCCTATCATCTCCACCCCTTCTGGTCTTATTTTCTTTTCTCCTTTTCATTCTTCTGCTTTTGCCTTCCTTCACAGTCCTTTCATCAATAGCCGATCCCTTTAAACTTCTAAATGAAAAATATCACATATATATATATGTTTTTATACAATAGAAAAGTCTCTTCATGCTATAATTTTTTTAAAAAACCAGCATTCACAACTTCATATGCTGTGAGAGGATAAATCCAATATCAGAAATAGCAAGGTCTTAGAAAATGCTTTGAACGGTTTGATGCCCCTTCTTTTTTTTTGCCCCAAAACAAATGTTTAAGAATGTATAACTTAACTAGATTTTGGAAAATTTATCTCATCATTCAAATACTAATCAAGATCAGCTTCTGACTTAAACATTGAACAGAGATTTTACAGCATACAGAATATGATTCTTACCTTCAACCTTGTTTAGAATATTTGGGATGAAAAATTGACAGAAACTTTGAGGCAATATGTGAAAAGAACAAAACTAGAAGTTTACTGGTGTGGTCTAAATAGGAGGTGCTGTGAATATGCTGAGAAGTATCAGGTACTAGAAAGGACACCTGACTCATTTTTTTCTGGTAGATGATTTATGAAATAATAATAAACAGAGAAACTTTCCAGTAAGTATTTTATAAAAATGCCCTTTTCCAATAAGTATTTTACAAAAATGCCCTTTACCCTGCCCCCAGTCAAAAAATAAATAAACCCAAACTCTAAACATATCTATTACCTTGTAAGGTTTTATTCTTAAGATTCCTTAAATTCTTTTTTTTTATTGGACTCTTCTTAACTGATTGTTAATATATTAAAAAAAGTATTAGAATTTCATTTTACTCCTGCTCTACAATGAGGAAAACATTTTATTTTTAAGAAGGAAAGATCTTCTCATATAGAAAATTCAGTTATGCAGCTGAAGAATTTAGCAATGGGGGTTTCATTCTTCAAATAGTTTTAGGTCCATTTTAACCCCTTTGTCTGATTATATCAACATATAATCTATAACCGCTCTACCCTGGCATCCTCTTGTATCTTTGTAATCTCTCATGATAAGAAAATATACCCAAGTAATGAAGAAATGAAATTTGTAAGGAATGTTACTGAGGCCAAAGAACTCACTTAGCAAGATATGATGAAATGGCAAGATCAAATTCGAAGTAATTCTCCACCTTTCTTGCATCTATAGTCAATATATGACTTAGTTAATCTTGGTAAACCTGGTATATTAAGTATCTTTTGAAATTGGTTTTCAGGCTTCTGCCTGCCAGTAGATACAGGATTTGGACTGATAGAGCAGACACAGACCATCTGATATTTTAAACAAGATCTAAAAGGAATATATATCATGAAATGGAATCAAAATTGTTTTTCTTTCTTTACTTGAGATATGTGTCCCTTGCTCCATTTCTACTGACCCACTACTCCCTACATTTCTGCCATTTGATTATGTGTTGATATTGTACAGATATTTGTTTGCATTAACTATTTGCTATTCAGAGGTAAACGATCTTGTATCAGACTCCTCCTATTAAGTGCATAATTAATAGTTCATATTCTCACACTGAGAGTAAAAACAGTGGGGAGCAGTTAGAGCACCCCAGGGAAACTAAAAAATAAAGCCACATACACGTCCATGTGTGATCTACTCGATCATTTCTCATTATATGAGATAACACATTTTGACATGAGGACAGTGAATGACTCTGACCAGTGTTTCAGAACCAAACCATTTAAAGTTATAGTCTTACTTCATTTATTTTATTTATCTGCTTTCCATTGATGTGTTTAAACCTGGGAAATTTATATTCAGATGTGTCCAGTACAAAGAAAGGCAAGAAAAAGTTTTTTCACTACCTAGGAGAATGTGAAAATAAAAATCAGGGCAGAACTGTATGTTTTATTTTGTTTTTAATGAAAGTAGTTTGTTTGAAAATTGTAACTGTTACCAAAACTTCGATGAAGTTGCAAGAAGAAATAGTTAGATAAAGTCTCAGGTTAATTTCCATCATTACCAAGCATTTTATACCACTGAAAATTCAAGATACATAAAGAAATGCCAATCTTGTTCTTTAGACAGAAAAAAAGGGTGTGCTTGTAAGGGGGTGGGTGTGGGGATATTGCTTCAAAGACTGTCAGTAGACAAGTCAGTCAATTACAGATCTGATTTAGTTCTTAACTCCTTTAGGTAAAAGACAAATGTTCAGCAAGAAAAACCTTTTTCTGACATGAATTAAATAAGAAAATTTTTAAAAAAACTTGGGCTTTTCTGCTAATAACAGAGAAGTAAAGAGCAGTGAAAAATTAGAATCAGATATTAGACTACAAATTAGTAGAGTATATATATTTATACATGTATATATATATTTTTTTCCTGTTGGGTAGACATTCTTAGTCTATTTGATAACCTGAGTTAATTCAAGTTTGCGTTAATTTAAGGGGTGTATCAAAACTGTAACAGAATAAATAGATTCAACTTCTAATTCCAATATGACTGAATAACTTTGGCGAGGTTACGAACCACTCTGTACCATGATATCTTTTGCTAGGAAATACAGAATATGGTTGCATAGACCTTAAAGTGTGGTATAGATAAGTTAATTCAGGTGATACAATTAGAATCCACAGAGTTTTCACTTAGTATTAAAGTCAATTCATACATAGAAATGACTTTTAATATAAATATTAAAGCATACATGATATAATAAATTCTTTTTGAGAATTATAAAATATCCACCATTGTGTAGGCATTGAATGTTTGCTCATGAATCACATCATTTCCCTCAGTCAGACCTTCAAGTTTCTTTGGCTGATTGAACTCTCTTAAAGTTGCAGAGAACTTCATAATACCCTCCCACAGCATCCCTTTAAGGGGGATAATTTATCTTTTTAACTGTACTCAGTAAAAAGTATAGAAAGGAGCATAATGGGAATGACAACATATTCTATACAGCTACATGGTTTTCGAGTTCTACAGATTCTGCTACAAGGCACATTAAAGTGAAGTTAAGATGTAGCTTATTTTGAACAGTTGTTTGAATGAGATAGGAGAGGAATAGCAAGTGTTTAGATAAAGCAAAAAAGAAATCTATGGGGGTTGAAGATTGGAACATTTTATTCAGGATGCTCTATAAAATCTAACTTAAAACATGAAAGTTAGGTCTTTGGAGAATTTCCTAGAAGGTTTGCAAAAAATTCTGAAAGTCTATAAACAAGTATTTTTGAAAGAGCTGTGAATTGATGGTTTGAGTTCCTTGAAGAATGTTGACAAAATGATCTAATACTAGTAATTTGGTTGAAAAGAGAATGGTTAGTTGTTTGCATTTTTTTTTCCCAAAGATTTCCCTGGCCACTTTATTTATCTATCCTCAGCTTCCCTGCTGGCAGAGTGTTACATGGCGGTCCTTTGTTCTGAAAGGGCATTCCATCCTTTCACACTACTTTCAAGTTCACATAACCTGGCAATCCCACACACCTTTCCATCTGTTAAGGTTTTCCTATATTGGGTGCTTTTCTCAAACTAGACTTAAATACTGAAACCTCTACCTCTATCTTTAGTGGCAAATCCTTTTCATTCCTTGTAAGACTGAAGATGTGAATGGAATCCTCTAGTGACAGTGTCTGGAAAGAAGATATTCATGGACAAGTACATGATTTGAATAGATAAATTCAATTAGTCCTTCCTGGGAAGCCTCAGTTTACTTTGCAACTCAGTATTTCAAAGAGTTTTAAAGAAATTCTAATTACTGTGTAAGAAATAAGTCAAACTCCTCTTCGCTCACTGTGAAGGGCTTTTATTACTCACTGCTATAAAATATATATCTTTTTTTCTGTTGCTATCTTAGCAGAGTACACTGCATACCAATAGGATCACTAAAATGCCATGAAGCAGAACACATTTATCTGTTAAATTCTATGTACAGTAACCTAACAAATGCCAGGGACAGAAGCATTGCCCTCTGCTCAGTAATACTTGTGTAGATGTCTTCTTTCTGCTAACAATGACAGGAATCCATGCCTTGTACTGTAGTCAAAATCAGAGTGCATTTTTACCTCTAAAGCCTCTGTATCAAAAAAGAAAAAGAACTGCAAATTTTTGGCACTGAGATATTTTATGTGAACAATAAATTCTTTCCCTTCGAACTCCACTAACTATAAGTATCTACCTAGAAGATGAAATCTAAGATTTATGACATTTGAACTATCCGGTATACCAGAGGATCATTTCTCTCCTTCTTTTCAGGACTGTCAACTTTGTTTACTGTTTATGTTCAATTCTACCACATACAAGATATTAAGTATTCTTGTCATAGTCACATGTCAAATCTTCTTATGAAAATAAGTCACTAAATGTTAAATTATATTAATAAGGAATGCCTTTAAAGATAGAATTATATTGAACCTAGAACATTCCAATATTTGTACTAATCAAATCTGTATTTTGAAGGCTGTAATTTTATGACAATTAGTTCCTTTGAACTGAAATGACTAAGGAATGATTAAAATATCATTACATGTAACTTCAAGGAAATACATATGAAGTAACATAAACCCAGGTACTGCCCTCATAAATCAGCAGGGATATCAAATCTACTAGTCTGTCGCATGCATTTTTAATCAAAACACAACTATTGAAAATCAGTATTAAAAATTATGTTGACTACTGCACAGCTTTTTCAAGTCTGTTACATTAAACTTGTAAAAATGCAATTCCAACTCCAAAACAATAAGTAGTAGCATATATAATGACAGCCACTGAATACTGATTGTAATAATTCTGTATAGCCTAGTAACAATTTATGAATTGTGAAAAATAAATCTATTTGACAGGTCTGTTAACAATAAGGCCTTCAGTTTCTTGCTTTGCACCAGAATGTAGTAAAATCTCTCCTTTCCTTGCTGTTGTTAAAAACATTTCAACAGTTAGTTCTTTTTCACAGAAAATGATGCGGCAGGAAGGCTCCACGATTCAGGGGGAAAAATTCTTAACACAGCTGAATTTTACACTTGGATATTATTGACCAGGCTACATGATAAGTTAAAATATATTGAGAGATTATTTTTTTAAAGAGGGGAAATTTGATAGAGGATTGTATTTCTAGACCAGAGAGTGGACTCTGTAGTCTTTCTAGCATTGTAGAACTGAAGCTGACTGCAGGGAAAATAAACATTACAATACCCGGCGCTTAAACAATTGTACCTATACGGTTAAGTAACAAAAGCGTGAGGCACCTGGAAACACAGAATTTGTACTTAATGCCAGCAACAATATAAAGCATTTAAGTGACATTTGATAATGAGCAGACAGTGGAGGCATTACACACGTCTTTAGAAGAATCAGACTTCCTACCTTGAAAAGACAGATGGAGGTAAGTTCCTTTATATATAAAAAAAAGTTGTGAGTAAAGCCAGGCAGCAGTTGCAGTAAATTGAGTCCTTTCAGTCACTGTATACATACAGCAGTTCTGCAATAAGGGGAAAAATATAATGGGAGGAGCGGCAGTGAACGAGTGACCTCCTCAAGCTGAGTCCTCTCTGTGAACCAAGCATTGAAAGCCACTGCTCCTGATTTGCATGGATTATCTCCACTTGAACAGATACAGAGCAGATACATTTAAATTGAGCTGGCACAATGGCAAAAAGATGGAAGAGTGAATGAATGAGGGACAGCACCAGAGAGGGGAGAGAAAAAGAAACAGACACGAGATCGGAGAGCGTGGATAAGCTAGTTCTTGCAGAACTGTGTCTCGGAAGAGCTACAGCTCCCTCTTCATGTCACAGTTGTAAGATAAGAAATGTTGTCATTAAGAAATGGTTAATCATAGGGAAAAATATACCGAGATTAACTGATGCTCTTTCTGATCCAATTTTTATATGGATGCTTTGTAGGAATCTTTCTGAGTTATTGTCATATTTTACCCGAGACACACAAAAAATCTTTCATTAGGAGACAGGTAAACAAATTTGTATAAAACTCTGAGCTTTGCCTGTGATCAGAGCTTTAACTTGATGGGTATACATGTCAGTGAAGGGGCACAGATGATTTGTTACATAAAACATCTATTTTTGGAAGACAATTAAAACCTGTTAACTTTTAAAGTGCTAGTGCATAGACGTTGATGTAAGAAAATAGTATTTAAATATTTATTATTGATTAACTATCTGACAAATTCCAGATGTATGAGAAAGGGACTTTTTTAAAGAAATCTCTTCAAGTTATTGCCTTTTTTCATGTCTCTTGTTGGCATAGCAGAATAGAAGAAAATTTTTCTTTGTGTACAATGCAGATACACCTTTAAATATACAATTATTTGCTTTTCCAGTCAGCATCTTTAAGAGAGCTTTATATATTATTTTCTCATTTAAAAATAAGAAAAGGAAGAGGGTATGATCATAACTCTTGTTAACAGTCACTCAATAAGTATATGACAGATCTCAGAAGGAAAGAATAACCCTAATTTAGCAAGTTAACATGAAGCCTGCCTTCTCTTTGTGTAAAGGTGTCTGTGATGCCCAAATACTCAGGCAATTAGGTCAATTCAGAGGAAAAATAAGTCAGACCAGTTGGTTGATTGAATTGATCATAGCCTACGGGAAGCCAGTATTAACCTGGTGTATACCAAATGACATCAGTTCAATATGTGATACAAATGACTCAAAAATGCTTTTTATAAACACATGAACAACATTCACAGAGGTGGTGAGGAGACCAGTTAGATTTGTGCTGCTGTTGGGAATTCTCATCCTGTCAGAAAACATAAAGAATTTAAACACACTATACTTACAGGAACACTGACTTGATGGACAGAAGTGATACTTTCAAAGAAATCTCAAGAAAAATGCCAGTACACATTTCCATGAGATTCAGTGAAGATCTGGAATGTCTGAAGTGTGCAGACTTACTGACTATAACAGTGTTTAGGAAACAATTGCTTCAAAGTAAAAGGGTGAAAACAATAGTTATTTTATATCTCTGACAAGCAATAGTTTGCTCTCTGAGCGGATGGGTGAGTACTTGGTGATTTTTTTTTTTTTGTATCAGTTTGGACATAGCCTGTGAACAGGTTGGAAGGTTGGAATTGGAATGCCATTGTCATCTCAATATTGCTTTTCAGTTTGCAAACTCTTTGGAGTCAGGGGATCATACGATATTTTTAAAAAAATCTCCCCAATATATACACATCATTTATAAGGGTTTTTTTTTTCTTTTGGGTCACACCCAGCAATGCTCAGGGGTTACTCCTGGCTCTGCACTCAGCAATTACTCCTGGCGGTGCTTGGGGGACCATATGGAATGCCGGGATCGAACCCGGGCCGGCATAGGCCGCGTGCAAGGCAAACGCCCTACCTGCTGGGCTATCACTCCGCCCCACATTTATAAGTTTTAAACACTTCCTAAGTTTTCTAGAAAAGATAGTGAGAAAGCATCAACATATTTATATTCTTTATACAAATTGTTAATAAAAATTGTGAGATGAGACTTATAATTTTGGTCCAGAGCAATAGTACAATGGATAAGGTATTTGCAGTGCAAATATCCGACAGACCCAGGTTCAATCTCAAGCACTCATATGTTTCCACGAGTACTGCCAGGAGTGACTCCTGATTGCAGAGTCAGAAGTAGGCCCTGAGCAAGACCAGGTGTGGCCCCAATCCAAACCCAAAACTAAACTCCCAAAAAGGTTATAGTTCCTCTGAATACTCATGAAAACATATTGAAAGATTAGGAAATAAAAATAAATAAAAAGGAAGTAAAGAAACTATAAAATAAATGTTGTGTCATACATTAGAACATAACAAAATGCAAGCAGTGCTAAAAGTAAATTGTAAGCTTCATTGAGTGTCCCTCTTTATGGTGGGGACACTTTCCAGATGCTACATATAGAAACTGAGTCAAATTTTTCTAGACATATGCCGAATCAGTTTCTGGCTATAGACGAATAAATTCACTTCTTTGTAAATGGAGATATTAAAATGATACTTATTACATGGTTCCCTACAGGAAACAAAGTTAAGGCTTAGCACAGCACCTGGGTAAACATGATGGTCAGTGTATGCTTTGCTAACATTATTATAAATCTGTTCCCATTAAACTTTCTGTCTACTTAAACTGGAATATGCTATTTTGGTGTCTATTTGAATGAAGGGAAAAATCCTCTGTTCTTCAGTAGTTCTGGATGTTGTTTGAGGAGGCCTCACTCCTGGTTCCTGACAACCAGAAGGAATGGTGCCTCTACCTTTTATAAAATACAGAAATAGAAATACTATTCTCAGGAGAGTTAGAGAGAGTGTTACAGCAGCAGATCCAACCTTCTGTACTGGAACAGGAAATGGCTTGTGTGGTACAATGTGAAGGGCACCCAGAAGCTCCAGTTCAGAAATATCTTCCCATCTGTCCCCTCCTATTTGCTGAAATGCCACCATTAGGGCTTCATTTCTTTATGTCTTACTGTCTTCCCATTTCCCTTTTCAAAGCATATATAACTGACAGAATGAACACATTAACACGTTTATGCCTAGAGTAGCATACAAATTCATAGTAGTTTTAATTATTCAAAATGACTTTATTCTAGTTACTAGCTAAAGATTAGAAATGACGAAGAGGAGCCAGAATTTAATGAAGGTGGAGAGAAAACTCATTTGGTATGTGAATGCATGGCATGAAGTCCCAACGAGGCTGGTGATGTAGTGAGTGTGTGCGCTCTTGGATCTACGTGTATGTGAGTGATCCTGCAGTCAGCAAGTGCTCATTGAGTACCATGAGGTACTGGCCCTATTCTTTCAACAAAAGAACCTGGGATGGATATGCACATGTCTGCATTATATCCTAGATTTTTTGACAGATTTATTCTAGTATTAGAAGTATGTACAAAGGAAAACACAGGGAAAAGAAGGTGAAGTGTAGTGGAGATAATTGTGAGGCTCTTTCTTACTCTGAAAATTTGGTAGCACTCAGAACGGAAGGAGTTTGGTCTATAAAGATTGAAATAAGGGAGGATTGCTGATGTGCTTCAGGTGGAGTGAACAGAAGTTCTAAGTAGATAGGGAAGAAAAATTGTTTGGAAAATCAATGATCATACTCAGACACAGAGCAAAACTTGTCATTTGTCACTTGTCACTTGTTTTCCCGTTGTTCATGGATTTGCTCAAGAGGGTGCTAGTAATGTCTCCATTCATTGGGAATGACGTCCACTATTGTTACTGTTTTTGGCATATCAAATACACCGTGGGTAGCTTTCTAGATTCTGCTGTGACTCTGGGTTCATCCCAGGGGGTGAGTGGGAAATGAAGGAGGAATGAGTGGAAAGTTAGGAAAGATGGTGGAGGTCACAGAAAAGAGACATAGACCTTAGAGAGGCAGGTTATTTGAACTTATGTACTGTAATTTTTGGCCTTTGTCCTTTAGCATCTGTGCTCATGCTACAGTCATGCATCAGTGTTGCCAAATCCTGGAAACATATACCAAGAAGAGTATTTAAATGATAAGGGTCACTGTCCCCAGCAAGAAAAGGGGATAGGGGCTGGAGCAATAGCCCAGCGGGTAGGGCATTTGCCTTACGCGGCCGGCCTGCGCCGGCCCGGGTTCGATACCCGACATCCCATATGGTCCTCCGAGCACCACCAGGAGTGATTCTTGAGTGCAGAACCAGGAGCAACCCCTGACCTTCGCGGGTGTGACCCAAAAAAGCAAAAAGAAATTAAATAAATAAAAGGAGATAGATCAGTTGTCAATTATAGATTACATATTTAAGAAGCTGAAATATTCCAAAATTGTTTTTTCAGAGTCTGCCATTTCATTCCTGAACCTAAAGTGTGTAGCACACTCAAACATGAATTAAAATTAATAGTCTTTGGGGACTTTGGGATAAAACAAATAAGGGTGGGAATCCCAGCTAGAGCCCTGGAACTCATTGAGCATATAAAAACACAGCACTTTTAAATCCTTAGCGAGACAGATTACCAGCGTTAATGCCATTAATACTACTGATGGTTAATAATTGGAAAATGATATTTATAAAAATGATCATGATTAAAGTCAAACCAAATAGCACACCTCTCATCTCTAATAAAAATACTGATTATAAGCTTACCATTCTCTTCTATTGCTTGAATCTTAGTAATTTTGACATATTTATCTAGAAATTATTGAAGTTTCTACACTAAACCTAAGAATGACAAATTGCTTCTTGTAAATATTACACTTACTGTAAAATTCACTGTAAGATAAATGATTTCATAGATACTGGGCCCAGTAGTGGGAAATATATTTGAATTCTAATAAGGACTGGATCATGCTTAAAAACAATTAATAACTGTCAATTTCCCATAAACACAATGACAAGTAAAACCTCCAAAAGGGCATGTAAACCACAAATGATTAAAAAATTATGCTGATTAACAAAATGCTGAATACATTAGGGCTGTCTTAAATTATCTTTCAGTTGCAGTACTCATTGCCCAATCTTCCTTTACAGTGGTTGAAATTTCTCAGTTTAGTTCAGTATTTGAATTTTCCCTAAATAGTTGTAAGTAACCTATATAGCTAAGGATATGGGCCACTTGGATCTTTTTTCCCAAGAAAATCCTTGAGGCTCTGTCGTGAAGAGTACTGTTAGCTGACAGAATTTAGCTGTTAGTTCCTTCCCAATTCATTTAGGCAGCTCTTGAGTAATGCTGAGCATAAAGGCATTCTTAAAGCCTGCAGAATTCTGCCCAGTACAGGACGTTCTAGGTTGGCTAAGATCTTTTCAGATCATATTTTTGTTATGAAACTTTCTATAACTACCCTTGATTTTTTATTGTGTGCCCTAAGAGACTTAGGTCTTTGCTATAATTCTACACCTTGAATTCCTCTCAAATTCTGATTCCCAGAAGATGCAAGATCCTAGTGGCCACATTTTTTTCTACTTGACACAGAACTAACTTTTCATTTTTTATCTTATTCTTTCCTTTCCACTTCCAAAAGATCTGAACTCTTAAGATAACACCTTACTACATTTCTCCTTTCCAGATGTTGTTCTTAGAACAAAGAGAGAGTTTGAGGAGTGCTAAGGGTTCTTTGAGCTGCTCTCACTTAATTGCTTATCAGATTACTGCTTTGTTTCCACACTCTTGGTTTACTGAGTACAAAACAGAAGCACACTACCAAACACAGAATTGAATAGTCCAATAGGCTTATTAGACTAACTACAGCAGACAGACAGGCAGCACAGACTACACACTGATGCATTTAGATCAATAAGGCTTTGGAAGATGTTCAGGTTCAATGCTAAAAGAAGTTCACATTAAGGGGTTGAAAGATGTAAGAGAGTCCAAAAGCAGCCAATTGGTGGCTGGTGTAAATTCTTTAGGGTATATGGAATGAAGATCAATGAATTTGGCTTAAGAATGAATTTATTATATTAGCAAAAGGATTGGGCACAGAGACTTTAAATTAAATTCTTATCTCTATGCTGAGGTCTTAGATGTTTCCAATGTGAAAAATAATATTTGCCACTACGTTTCTACTCTTGAAGTTTCCCAGACAATGGCATTAAAAATAAAGGCAAACCACAGTTGATGAAATGAATCTTTAAGCATTTAAAGTTTTTAGGGAAAACAGTAAAGAAGGAAAGAGTCCTTTTTTAAAGACATTTTTCTGCCTTACATTTTTTGCCTAAGGAAACTCAGGAGAATTTATACAAGTAAAAGATTACCTACACTCTGAACCTTAAAGAGCAATGGGTCTCCATAACATCTGTTTTAAGTCAACATGTGTATCAACTAGTATATACACCTATCCAAGGAAAACTAAAAAAGACTTTTTCTAGCTAATATAAAATGAGTGAATATCTAGCTCCTTAAAAAATGTCAATTCAGAGTCCAAGAGACAGTCCATGGATTAAGACAATTGTCTATCAAGCAATTGACCCTGGTTCAATATTCAGCACCTACATGATTCCCTAATTACCACCAAGAGTGACCTTGAGCAATGCTGGTTGTGGCAAATTAGCAAACAAAGGTTATTCCACCTTTTATAATGTGAAAAATAGATAAGGGTGATAGAAAACTTCGCTCAAGTGGTGGAGGTCACACATAGAATGATAGTTTTTGTAGGCCCTTAATCTTATCCACGGAAGCACATCAAACTCCCTTATACCCTACAACTGCCAGATTGTTCTTGCAAGCACAGAATCAGCAGGCCCGTGCCACTGTCCAGTTGTCACTACGGAGTATCACCTTCTCTTCCCTCCACTGCCTCTGTGTGCGGTTTCCATAAAGAACAAATATAAAAAAGTTAGAATTAAAATAAAGAATGCTTATTTGACATTCTCTTCTATATATCTACATAAATTCAGATTAATGAATCGAGGCAATAATGTACCCATATGCAAATTACAGGCATTGAGTATAGAAAGATTCCAATGCAGAAACAAAGTAAATGGAGACAGATCTAGGACTGATGACATTTACAGGGTAATTATTTTTAGTTGTCTTACAATTAAATTCCTAAGTTTTGAAAATAAATAATGTTCTCAGAGTTCAACAGTCTAGGATATAGTAGTGAACAAATCAAAATTGGTTTTGTTTATATATCCCAGATTATTACCCTAAATGATCAGTATGGGCACCATCTTCATGAAACGTAGTCTTATACGAGACAGTGATAGAAGGAGTGATAAAAGAAGACAGTGATAGAGGAGGTTTTGTGAACCCAAGTCCACGGCATAGATATGAGTTATGGAGTACCTTCAAGTTAAAAAACACCCTTAACTAAAAAAAAGCAAGAAGAGAAGGAAAACAAGGCCCTTGGATTTTTTAAATCTAGCATAACTTTGTTAGTGTCTCAATTTTCAATTTTGGGCAACAAAATTAAGAGAATAAAAGCCAATGTTTAAGTCACTATGTTTTTGCAATTTGTTAGAATTAATACTGAGAAATGAATGTGCCTCCATAATTTATCTTCTCTTTCAGAAAAATACATAATTGTCAATGTCGTTTTATTGACTTTGGGCTCTGACTGCATTCTCTTCCCTAGTCTTCTGCCCATCTGGCATATTCTTCCCTATTCTCCCCACTTGATCCTCTGTGCTTTTTCCATGTTCTTGAAGCACCTGAGGTGTGTGTCTGTTCCCTCAGATATGCTCCCTCCACTCAGAAATTTTCTGAAATGTCTATTATGTAAGAAGAGCTCCCTCATCATTCTTAAAATTCTATCTACTGCCTAACATTCTACTCACCCTGAGGCTGGAACATAGTAGATCTGATATGGTGTTTCTGTTGCATGAGGCTAATCTGGGTTCTATCCCCAGCATCTCATATGTTCCTCCGAGCACCACCAGGAAAAATTCCTGAGTGCAGAGCCAGGAGTAATGCCTGAGCACCATCAGGTGTTAGCCCAAAAGCGAATATATATAAAGATATATATATATATATTTTTTCTACTCACCCTGTCCTTCTCTGTCTTATTTCTCTCTATTACACTAATCCTCTGAGCTAGAACATAGCTCACCTATTATTCATTAATCTTCCCAAATAGAATGTGTATATGGGAAGGAGTTTAAACGCACTTCCTCATTTTCTTACGTCCAATATTTAGGAGAGCTTTCAATAAAAATTTATTCAGTTTAGCTAATGATTTGCTTATGATTCACAGAAATTATATGGGGAATCTGGGAATTCCTGACTTTGTCTACTTCTGGAGATTATTTCCAAATCTCTCCAGAATTCTCATTAGCTGTTGGATAGATTTAATGTTGTTAATTCTCTGAAGTAGATGAGTATAGATGCCCTAATTTTACAGGACAATGACACTATTCTGTTATGGCATGAAGATCATATACGATTTGTACTTCGAAGCCCCTTGGTTTTTACTTGTCACTTTACATTTGCTTTCATACCAGGCTCCAGAAATCTGAGTGAAATAGTAATGAGGGGAAAGGCAGCAGCCTACCAACAGGTAATGCAAGTTGAATTCAGGGACTTAAAGGTTTGAAGGCAGAAAGATCAAAAGGGGGATACACATGTAAAACGGTCTTGGGAGGAGGGACAGAGAGTATATGTCCTTTGCTGACTTTTCTTTGATGGAATTTCAAAGAATTTAGGGCATAAATTTACAGAGCCGTAGTTTCTAAGCTTCTGTTATATATATATATATATATATATATATATATATATATATATATATATACACACAAACACACACACACACACACACACACACACACATATATATATATATATATATATATATATATATATACACACACCATCCTAAAAGCATATACTGAATTTATACATTTTTCCAGTTCATTCTTCTTAAATAAGAAATGATGAGCTTAATGCCAACTAAATGAATTTGCTAATTTTTCAGTTTTTGCTTATTTGTTGGGGGGGTTCACACCCAGCAATGCTCAGGGGTTTCTCCCGGCTCTGCACTCAGGAATTACTCCTGTCGGTGCTCAGGGGACCATATGGGATGCTGGGGATCGAACCTGGGTCAGCATGGGCCGGCTGCATGCAAGGCAAACACCCTACCCACTGGGCTATAGCTCCCGCCCCCATTTTCATTTTTTTATATAAAAAAGAGCCTGGCAAGAGCCTTGCAGAGCCTGGCAAGCTACCCGTGTTTTATTTGTTATGCCAAAAACTAGTAACAATTATGGACCTCAATTCCATAACCTGAAGAATGGTTTGAGGCTCTTCCTGTCCCTGGAGCAAGCATTTGCCCTTGAGCTACACTTGCTTGTGCAGGATCTATGGAGATGTTACTGGTGCCCGCTCGAGCAAATCGATGAAAGGGAAGACAGTGATACAGTGATATATAATTCATTTTTTGACAATCCCCCCGCTCTCTCTCTCTCTCTTTCTTAATCTCCCTCTCTCATTTTTTTTGGTCCTTATGAAGGCCTGATCTCAACCCTAGGTCCATGGACATATCATGATCTGGAAATTTTCTGGCTGTGTGCCCCAAGTTTCTAAGCAGCAGCAATTGTTGTGCAGGATAAAAGCTGTAATTTCATAATGTTGGATTTAATAAATAAAATACTATCTATATTGGTTTTAGTTTCTGTCTTAGCCGTCATCTGGACTGTGAAATATTTCTATTTTTCCTGGTTCGCAGGTGGAAAAAGGTTGAAGAATGCTGCTAGAGAGAATATACATAGCCACACAGCATCGTTTGCACTCTCCTTAGTCATCAGAGGGGAAACATGGATAAAACAGAAAGCTCAGTAGCTCCTGTCACCATATCTGTTAACACATGCCTGGCTTTAGTAATTTTGCTTTTTTAAATGTAACTTAAGAGATGTTTGCATAGCAACAAAAAAGTAGAACAAGACTTCTATCCTTTGCAAAGCAATGGGAGAGCCAGTTGACAATATAAGCAATCAGCAGGAACATAAATGAGAGGCTAAATTCCAGCAGTGGAATTAGTTCAACTAAACTGATGTCTAACATAGTCAAGGAGTTAACAATGTTGTGGTATTTTAATTAGAGCTGGAGTTTGGGTTTGATTCAGATAAAAATCCTCAAATGCTTATCCCTAGCATACCAGGACTGCCCAAACATCTTGGTCTGCAAAATTAGACTGGGACTAGCGCCCAAATGAGATTTCTAAAAAGATTCGTGGGCTTTCTTCTTTGACTAAGACTTGAAATACTGCAAAGATTGCAAGAGCAGTCTTTTTATGTTTTGGCAAGAAGCTGGAGTGAAATAACACAAGAAAAATGTGCATGTGTATTTGCAGTGAAAAGTTACCTATGCTTCATATATTGAAACATCTTTGGAAATTCTTTTTTATTTTGTTTGAGACAAAACAAGAGTTTCAGACTTAACTATATGTCTTATTTTGATAATAGATAATAATACAAGCTTATGCATTTAAATTCCAGTAGCTAGATATTAGCATGGCATATAGTTTCAATCCTATATGGCAATATACAAAATTTACTGGTCAAGAAGAGCTAAATGCACTGTGTAGGTTTTGAAAATATCCTGGGACTAGAGAGATAGTACAGTGGAAAGGGCATTTACTTTGAATGCAGCAGACCTAGGTTTGATCCCTGGCATCCCAAATGATCCCCTGAGCACCGCCAGGAGTAATTCCTGAGTAACCCCTGAGCACTGCCAGGAGGGACCTTGCTCCAAAAATTCATTTTCCTGGGGCTTGGGCAATAGTACAGCAGGTAGGGTGTTTGCCTTGCACATCGTGTGCCCAGGTTTTATCTCCTGCACCCCATATGGTTTCCCGAGGAATGCCAAGAGTAATTCCTGTGTCAAGAGCCAGGAGTAACCCCTGAGAATCACCAGGTATGACCCAAAAAAGCAAAAAAAGAAAAAAATAGACTCCTCAACAATTTATTATCCTGCCTTATGGTTTATAACTTGCAATAAAAAGTTTGGATTGGATGATATTGCATGCTTAAAATTGTTTTGATTTATTAACGCATGGTGTTTTACAAAGTTATTTGTAATTGATTTTTAGGTATACAATGTCCCAATACCAAACCTGACTTAAGTGTCAACTTCTCTCCACCAATGTCTCCAGTAATGCTCTGCCTAGTCTGCCTCCTTTATAGGCACATTTTTTTAAGTTGACGTTGTTATAGCTTGAATCTTATGCTTTCTGTCTTGTTGGTTCTGTGGTTCAGATATATCACAGTTCTACACTGCTAATGTAGGAGACCCCTGCCCTCCACCTGTTACTTTTCATCTACCTCTTCTACTCCCCAAACCACACATCCTAATTTCTTTCTTTCCTTCTTTTCAGTTCAGCAACCTAGAATTCACTGTTTTTCCATTGGGTTACATTAGAGGTGATATTTCCTAAGTTCTGTGCTTTGCAGTGAATGTTTTGAACACCCCTTCCATAAAAGTTTATCTTGGAGGCAGCCAACAGGAGGGGATGCTGTGGGCCAACTAAAGTGAGGTTCTCTTTCCTTCCTAAGTTGACTCACATGTCATTACCGGAACAATGTCCACAGTTTTCTTTCCACTTTTGAACATATTTATGCTGCTCCTTGGGATTTGCTTTCTCTCTTCAAGTCTGTGTGAATTTTTAAATGATTGACTTTCCAGATCAATGTAGTTTGGAGTCTAGTAGTACATTATATGATTACTGTGACTGACCTCCTTAAACATGACCTTGTGTAGGCACAAGCTCCAGTCTGCCTTGTTCTGCTTCCAGAGAAATTAAAAAGGATCTCCAAATCAACCCAGTCTCTGGTTTCTAAGCTCAAGACCTCTAAAGTATCTAGTTTCTTTGGCCTAAGTATTCTGAGTGGCACAAGTCCCAGAAGACACAGATGCTTCAGAACAGCTTTACAACTCAGAATGTGAGTACGACGTTGTCTGAGGAGACCTGATGCATGAAAAGACAAAGCAAAAAGAAAAGAAACACGAAGGGTAGCAGCTTGAGCTCATATTTTAAGAGAGTTTTTCTATTGTGTCTTAAAAATGGAAATTGTGAGATTCTGGAATAGAGGCAAAAAATTCATGTACTATCAAGGGTCAAGATGGCAAAGTGATTAAGTGAGGCAATCTTAGTGTTAAACAATAGAGCAAGGGTAGTCAACCAATTAAACAGTGAATGGTCTGTCCCACAAGAACGCATACATATTAGTTTAGAAAACAAAAAGCAAGAGAAGGGGTGTTTTTATTCTCTACAATATCTGTTCCACATCTTCCCTCTTTGGGAGCAGAAAGCAAAGCCTTTCTATTGCCTGTGAAGTCCTACCTGATCACTTGCTTCCCTGAATAAAACTTTCAGCACTCTCCTTTTGACCACCATTCCATGCCCTTTACAAGAGACACATCCTGTTTGTCTGGGTCTCAGGCCCTTTATGCACTATGCATTCTATGGAATGAGCCTCCCCCTTACTAAACACACTCTTTATCAGCTTGGCTACCTTACTCAAATGACTCTTTGGTGTAGGTGCTGTCTCTGGTAGCAAAGCAGGATTCTCTCTTTCTATTATAGACCCCTTATTCTTTCTTGTCTTCACAAGATTTATTATAAGCATATATTTTAATATTTATGAGATTTTAATATTTTTTGAAGACATTTTAAATAAATTATTCTGTATTACTCCAGTAAATTCACTTTTAAATATGTTTATGTTTAATTTTTTCAAGCCAGTTTACCTTGATTCAGACCTAATTAGACAGTCTACTGTAGTGAACACTGAAAGAATTAGATTTTTGTAGGGTTTAAAATAGCACATGATTATATTATTTTCCTCAATTTCTTATTCATCTAGTCTGTTAAATTGGTTTCCACTGCCCCAATAACAAAATGTATATCATTATTCAAGATCACTCTCTTTAAATAACATATAATTTTGTTACAGTTGTAGAATTCTAGTTCAGTTTATCACCAAAGTTACATTATTGCTTCAATTTAAAATTCTTAATTGCCCGCCTGGGCCTGAATCAGTTGAGTAAAATACAGTGAGGGAGTGAGTGTCCTGGCTAGTTTGTCTTTTTCTGTTCTATTCTTCCTTGTCTTTCCTCTTCTACAACTCAGATGTTAAGGTATGACAGGTAATGCAAAGGAATGGATGCCTTCTTAGTGTTACAGATACCTGAATATTAATTCTTTCTATTAAGGGGAAGTTTTGTGGATCACACTCCAAAGGGGGTTTCCCTGTTAGAACATTCCCTAGTTTTGAATGACTGCCTAAAGTTTCCATAAGTTCTCTGAACTCTTTCACAGTCTAAGTCAAAAGGGAAACCCACTGTAGGTCTACTTATTTCAAGGAATTTCATTCATATTCCCTCCTTACTGCCCTATTTCCAACCTTCTTTGATGGATGGACAGCTAATGCCCCTAAAACCTTCTGCTTTTTACCTGCTCTGTCAAACCTACTTTTTGCCTTATGTTTTCTTCATGTCTATTCTCAAACTCGGGAGAACAGATGTCATATGTTTTCAGTACCTGTTCCTTTGATCACATCTATAATTATACTCAAATAAATCCTTTCCCTTCCTTCCTTCCTTCTTACCTTTCTTCCTTCCTTCCTTCCTTCTTTCCTTCCTTCCTTCCTTCCTCTCTCTCTTTCTTTTCCTTCCTTCCTTCCTTCCTTCCTTCCTTCCTTCCTTCCTTCCTTCCTTCCTTCCTTCCTTCCTTCCTTCCTTCCTTCCTTCCTTCCTTCCTTCCTTCCTTCCTTCCTTCCTTCCTTCCTTCCTTCCTCTCCTCTTTCTCTCTCTTTCTCTCTCTTTCTCTTTCTCTCTCTCTCCTTCTTGCTTCACTTTCTTACACACTGTGGATTGTAATACACACATTTAGAAGTTATTGTGTTATCTTTTTGCCTATATTCAATGCTCCGTTCTTGGATAGTATCATCATTTTCAATGATCATTAGCACACTGTTCCCTTCTCTGTCTTACCTTGCCTCTGACTCCCACACATTTGAGGTACACCAGGTTTTGAGATATTGCAAGGGCGTCTGTGTGCCATGGGGATAGAACTGTGTCCAGCTGCGGAGTCTGGACCAGAGGATGACTGGTTATGTTGTGTGAGATTTTCTGACCTCTGGGAGACTGAAGGAGTACAGGCCAAGGAGCAAAAACCTGCCCATACCCCAAGAAGACCCATCAGTCTAGCACAGGACAGGCAGGCTTAATCTATATATAATCTCAGGGTGGACTAGTAGGGATGCCGGGAATCAAACCCAGGTTTGCTGCCTGCAAGTTCAGTGTCTTCTGATCATCCGCCCAGGTATGCTGAACCAGAGACTTACAGACATGGGGCAGAGCTGCTACATGCTCTTCCTGTGCCCAGCCACTCACGAGGTGCCCAGGAGGGACGGCGGGTTCTAGCCCCTGGCCCGCCACCCCAGCAGAGCAGCACAACAAGCCAGATGACCCCCCCACTCCATCGGGCTGCCATTTTCCACATCCAGACTTACCTCTTGTCAGAATTCCACCCATCGACAGTCTATCACAGCCTGTCTCATCGAAGTTCCACCCTGCAGCAGTTTTTTTTTTTCAAAATACGGCCCAGGTATGTTGAACCAGAGACTTATAGACATGGGGCAGAGCTGCTACTTGCTCCCCCTGTGCCCAGCCATTCACGAGGCACCCAGGAGGGATGTCAGGTTGTAGCCCTGGCCCGCCACCCCAGCAGAGCTGCACAACAAGCCAGATGAGGCCCCCCACTCCATCGGGCCACCATTTTCCACATCCAGACTTCCCTCTCATCAGAACTCCACCCAGCGACAGCCTATCACAGGTTCATCTATAAATGCTATATTTAGAGGTGACTACAAGGGTATGCCACCTGCATGGCAAGCCTGGCAAGCTGCCCTGTTTTATTTGATATGCCAACTACCAGGAACAATTATATTAGTTCATTCCCATGACCTAATATAATGGTTTGAGGCTCTTTATGTTCCTGGAGCGAATAGATGCCCTTGGGCTCTACTAGCATGAGACAGGACATATGGAGATATTACTGGTGCCCGCTCTAGCAAATAGATGATCAACGGGAGGATAGTGATAGTGAACATATCCTAAATAGACAGAACTTTAGAAAAAGTGTATATCATACTTAGATTTCACTACACATATTTCAATATGCAATACATATAAACATATGATGTATATGTATATATCATATACATATCATATATGTATATAATAATACATATATCAATATATAATACATATATCAATATCATAGTAGATACTTTGTATGCTGCAAGATCTTAACAAGAAAAATGTAAACTATATCATTCATTCTTAAACTATGCTATAAAATAGTATTACATTAGTGAATATACAATGTTTTTGTATATATTATTTGACTACAACTTATAAATTTAGTCATAATTTAACAAAAATATCAAAAGCAATACTGTTAATATATTTGAGATTCTATTATAATGAGAGGTTTATTTTAAGTGAAAAATACAGAGAACAAGTTTCTGGTAATTGAGACAACTTTACTGAAAATCTCAACAATTTGTTTATAATGGCAAAAAAATGTGAATAATATATGAGAATGAAAAAAGCCAACAATTTTTTGATAACTTTTTAAATTCCATTCTTTAAAAACAAAAAGAATCAATTTTAGGAAGACTAATAGAAATTTTATGAAATAATGGAACAAACTAAGAACTTGTTTCTCTGTCTTGATAAACATCTAAATTTTTGTTCCAGTTTCCAACATTTGCTTAAACACTTAGCTATTGCCAAACACGGCAATGTGTGACTATAGTAATGAAACAAAGTGCTGGATGCTTGTGAATAATGGAAAGAGGCTGACATCTTCCCAGAGAGCGAAGAAGCTATTCAGACTGAGTCACAGGGATAGTGATGATCCCCTCAGAGAATCTTGACTCTGAGCAGTTGATACTTTGACTTACTCAATTTATCAACCAAGTTAACATTCCCATTCTCAATCAAAGTCTGAAAACTGAATTACGGGCACATAACACACAAATATAAAATATAAAAGTAATGCAGATTATTTAGTCTCATTCAGTATACATCTAAAACTTTAAGTTCTCTGAATCATCCACAATGTCTTTTTCTTTGGTTTTATTCAGATCACTAAATAGAAAGGTTGTGTACAGATTTCTCCAAAGCTGATACCTTGAAATAACATTGAGACTAGTTGCTATAGAGTGTCATCTTAAATTGGGGAATGGTTTCTGAGACTAAAATGTTTTATAGGTGCAAACCAGTAAGTGACTTACTTGTTCGTTTGTAATAGATTTAAATTCCTGCAATCTAAAAAATCATCCTAGAGGCAAACAGAAGCACACATCATACACTAAAATATCATACAGATTATTAGCAATAAGCAATATATTTATCGCTAGGTTTTTGATGCTTTCATAAATAATAAAGCAAAAAAGGTGCTGAAAATTAAAGGCTTAGTTACCTATAATCTCTACGTATTTAGTTATCCTATATTTAGAAGAACATATACATTTAAAGCTAAAACATTAAAATTAAAGTGAATGATCAAACACTAAAATGGATAATATCTGAAAAATGAGAATATTACCTTTACTTTAAAGATCACAGTAGCTATAAAGAAATAATGTATCTTATACCATTTATGCCAAAGTGGGGCTTTAAATTTCCACAAGCTGGGATGGGTGTTGAAACATTGTTAAGACTGAAACAGGATCATGAACGGGTTTGTAACTTTGTATCTCACAGTGATTCAACAATAATAAATAACTAAAAAATTTTAAAACTTAAAAAATGTTCCACAAGCACTCAGAATTATGGGAACTGCCATTTAGAAGCTATAAGGTGAGAACGATACTTCCTTAAAGGGATACATAGTACTTCTGCCTCCCTGTATATTCATTCCATTTCTCCTTTCATCACATTCTTGGTATGAGTCCAAGATTTATAAAGTAGAGTTGAGGAGTACAACAGAATTGAGTATCAGGTCTGCCTTTATACTAATCTGATGAGGGGAATTTAATAAATCTCCAAATTTTAGCTATACAAGTACAAAAACACAAACGGTGATGTAGATTTTAGAATAGTGGATGATGAACACTCAGCATGTGTCTGGTACAGAGTGGGTATGCAACATTGTTAATCATCATTAGTTTTTTTTTCTGTCACTAGCCTGTGGTCTATAGCAATTTATCCAGTCATTGAGATTACATAGATTTTAAGTTTAACTTTTCACAGATACCAAACTCGGTGTTCTAGATTTTCAGCTCCAAATTTCCCAAAAAGGGATATTGATAGATTTTGATCTCAATACCTAAGTCACTTACATGATTATGAACTCAGACCTCAATTTCCAAGTTACTTCCATGTGTATGCCTTTTCAACAGGTTTCTATCTCTGGTTCAATTAGATCTGCCTGGGGTGTATGAAATCAAGAACTCCATTGTTCCTATGGCAATTGTTGGTATGATCATTTGCTTTAGGATTCAGAGATACATAGAAAAAAGTAATGATGAAACGCTCTAGTATACTTTGGTTTAGTATTCTACTGGTATAATGTATTTTGCAATCTTGGTCTTGGCAGATTATATAGACAGTGTCCAAAAAACAGTTTAAAGATTTTCCAAATTTTAGATTTCCAGAATGACACAATATGTTGGATAATTTCCATCTCCTTCAGTTGGATGACATGAGGTAGAGCCTGTATCTAAATATGAGAAATAACAAGCTGTCAATATGACTGAATCGGTCAGTATTGTTTGTCACAGCAGGTCCTCACAATCAATCTAGAAGTGCCACAGTCCTGCTGCAATCAGGATTGATTATTATGAAAGCCAGCTGTGGCTCATCTATTTCATTGCAGATGGCACAGCCTTTGATTCCATTGAGAAAAGTAATTTGTCACCAAAATCTCAAATGCCTCCTTCACAGTATTTTAGTTTCAAAGACACGGATAGGAAAAATGACCACATGGAACCATACATAGATTTGTATGACCTGTTCCTGAGAGTGTTTTCTGTGTTGTAAGTGGTGGAATGGAGCCTTTTGGGTCCCAGTTCTAAAATTCCTTTGCGTAAACAAAGCACAATGAGCTCCTCTGGACAGACGCTTTGGTTCTTTCCCTTGCACAGATATGGTATGTCTGAATTCCCAGCTTAAGAAATTCACGTAATTCCCTATGAAAAAGACAAATGTATCACTCCAGCTACAATATTATAACATAATATTATATGAAGCTTCTAGCAAATGGCCTTATTGTTTCATTTATTGCTTCCAGATTTTGAATAAGCATTTAAGTTTCCATACAAAATTACTTTATTCGTTTCAGTAATAAAGAAATAGATGAAATAGAAGTTTGATTTAAAAGTCTCTGTTTAGTTTAAGATAAGCCAGCAAAAAAGACATTTGTTGAGTTACTGAGGACCATTTTTTATAAAGCCTCTGCTAATTTGAAGCCTATCAAAGAAATACACACATATGCACCCATTTTCAGTGTAAATCAGGAAATATGAATAATTGAAGGGCCTTTGTGCTCTAAGCTTTCATTAAATATAACTAAAATGCTGATCCCAGGCTTCATTCTTGTGTCAGGTTTACTTTAGCAAAATAAATTAGAGAACTAACGGATCAAATTAAGCTTTCTATCAGGAAATTCATACAAATGAATAAAAACATAGTTTTGGAAACGTAATGGACTTCTTAAAATTCTCTAAAGTAGTTCTTTAATTATTTTTATAATTATTTTATTATTTTGGTCATGCAAAGTACTGATTTTCACCCACAAATGAAATCAGATCACTATCTTGTATAATGAATTCTCAGAAGAATGAAATGACACATTTCTGGGGAAGAAGACAGGAAATTTTATTAATAAATTGCTACTAAGACTTCCATAAGAAATTTTAAAAATAAATGAAAGAAGATTTTTGTGAAATAAATCAAATACTTTTTTGTTACTTTTTGGGTCATAACCTGAGGTATTCAGTAATTGCTCCTGAACCTGTGCTGAAAGGGCAAGTATATTGTACTGTCTAACAAACCTATGGCCAGTGTGTAGAAGGGCACCAGACCTTTTGTAACATCACTCCAACCCCAATTATATATATTGATTTTTGGGTCATACCCAGCGATTCTCAGGGATTACTCCTGGCTCTGCTCTCAGAAATTACTCCTGGCAGTGCTTGGGGGACCATATGGGATGCCGGGGATCGAACCCGGTCGGCTGCATGCAAGGCAAACGGCATACCCGCTGGACTATTGCTCCGGCCTCCCAATTAGATATATTGTTATCATAATATTTGATACTACACTCCGTCGACTATCCAGAGTCAGGGATGCTGTCTCCATTTGCCAAGGTGTCGAAAATCAGATGGGCTGGACATGTAATGCAATTTGGAGATGACTGCTTGACTAGAGTTGTTACTGACTGGATCCCATGGGATGTCAAAACACCATGTGGCCGCCCGTCTACAAGATGGTCAGACTTTTTCATCAAGGCACTGAATGAACAGTTTGAAGTTCTTCGTATTCCTGAAGCAAGCAGATGCCATTGGGCTATACTGGCACGTGATAAGGTCAAATGGAAATGTTACTGGCGCCCGTTCAAGCAAATCAATGAATAACGGGATTTCAAGTGATCTATTCACTATCACAATCACTATCTTCCCGTTGATCATCTATTTCCTAGAGTGGGCACCAGTAATATCTCCATGTCCTGTCTCATGCTAGGAGAACCCAAAGGCATCCGCTTGCTCCAGGAACATAAAGAGCCTCAAACCATTATATTAGGTCACGGGAATGACCTAATATAAATGTTATTGGTATTTGGCATATCAAATACTACACGAGCAGCTTGCCAGGCTTGCCACACAGGTGGCATACTGTTGTAGTCACCTCTAAATAAAGCATTTATTGATGAACTGCGCGGTCGCTAGCCGGGCTGTGATAGTCTGGTCTGCCGGGTGGAGTTGTGATGAGAGGGAAGTCCAGATGAGGAAAATGGCGGGCCCCAAGGAGTAGGGGGTTGTCTGGCTTGTTGTGAGGCTGTGCTGGGGTGGCAGGCCAGGGCTAGAACCCGCCATGCCTCCCGGCACCTCATGAGTGGCTGGGCACAGTAAGAGCAAGTAGCAGCTCTGCCCCATGTCTGAGAGTCACTGATGATGATATTTGATGATTTATAAAGTTGGCTTAAGTCACAATTACAATGTTGGGTAAAGTCTGTATGCTATAGTATTGTACTCCTACTAACTACACTTGTATTTAAAATACTTTATTAATGATATTTTCTAGATAAACTAAAATATAATCTGTGTAGAAGGAAGAATTTATGTAACTGGACAATATTGGATTCTGAATTTCATAAAATCATCAACTACCTAGAGATTAACTTTATTGTTTTGCCCTTAACCTAAAATGTAGTTTTATATCTTATCCAAGACTCTTGTAGTGGATGGAACTGCAATAAAGATCAATAGGTTAATATATATATAGTCCACAATTCAGGTGATGAAAGTCTGCAGATGCATAAAATAAACATTATGCTAATGATGCACATTTGATTATAAAAATTACTTTGCTCTAAGGTAACACCTTCCATTTGTTCTGTAGGCTGTATTTATGTTTGTCTCATATAGATATTAATTAATCAGAATAATCATCATTTAGCAAACCTAAGATTGATGTGGAGAGCAGAGGTTTCAATGTGCTTTCTAGAGATATTATGTTTTATTATCAAAGTTTTATAGCTCAGAAATGAAAACCTTCATGTTTTTGTCAGCAAAGCGAAGCATACACTATGATGATATAATAAACATTCTTGTTTTAGCTTTTTTTTTTTTTTTTTTTTTTTTTGGGTCATACCCAGCAATGCTCAGGGGTTTCTCCTGGCTCTGCACTCAGGAATCACTCCTGGTGGTGCTGGGGGACCATATGGGACGCCGGGGATCGAACCTGGGCCTCCGCGTGCAAGGCAAACGCCCTACCCACTGTGCTATTGCTCCGGCCCCTGATTTAGCTTTTAACCCATGAAGTTTATATATAAGAATATTTTGAATAATTTACACCTTGTCTTTTTAACTTTCAGGAAGAATTTAATTATTCTTTAACTTAATTTTCTGCTATGACAACCAATTGGAATATGTATCTATGTAGGAATGTCAGCAAGATACAATTATATCCCATCCAATGAAATTAAAGTTACATTATAGACTCATAACTTCTGTTTACTCTCTATAGTTTCTCCTTGCTCTTTACCTCAAATCTCTTGTCAGTCACACAAATTCCTAGACTGAAGTATCTCCTACACACACATATTTTTTTATCCATAATGCCTCTTAGCTTCTCTTTCTTTTCATGTATATTACTCTGAAAATATTCAAATAGAACTTACCATCAGTAATTCGCTCTATCTCAAGCCCACTGTTACTTAAAAAAGTCATTTTAGTTAACAAGGAGATAGCACAGAAGGAAGTAATTTTCCTTGCTTGTGGCCAACCCCATTCAATCTCCAGCAAAAGATCACTACATGTGGTCCTCTGAGCACAGATGATCAGTAAGCCTGGAGCAAGGGTGCAATTATGGAAAAAAAAAGTTACTCTACTACTACTATCTCATTATCTCTGCTCAAATCTTTACATTAATTTCTTCTAAACCTATACTAATTATAAATGCAGTATTTTGACTTACCTTTTTAATTCAAAGTACTGGATTTGGAAATTTTAATATTTTGGCTCATCTTTTGAATCCTAATACAGACTTTGGAATTTAATTAAACTGAATATCAAATTTGTTTTTTGTATAACCTAGCAAATGTCACGTGAGATTTTTGAACCCATCATAGGGTTTGTATAAAGTATAAGCGACACAAGTAATTTAATAATTTACTAGATGTCTATTTATGTACACTAAATGCAAACATATTTTTCAAATGTTTGTTTTGTTCCAGATTTTGATCTAAGATTGTTACTAAACTATAAACAAGAGTTTTTAGGGATATAAATAATAATCAAATTTACACAAACATATATCCCATTGGGCAAAGAGAGAGCTGGTAGCAGCTCTGCCTCGTGTATGTGAGTCTCTGGATCAGGCATACCTGGGCTGGCCTTGAAAAAAGACTGCTGTAGGATGGGGTCTCTGAAAGCCCACCCAGTAGAAGAGCTAATCATAAACCTGGCTCATCAGAGATCCAGAGACTCTAATCCAGAGAATCACATACACAGGGCAGAGGTGTTACCAGCTCTCCCTGTGCCCAGCTGATCAGGAGGGAAGGCGGTTCTAGCCCTGGCCTGCCACCCCAACAGAGCCTTGCAAGAAGCCAGAGGAACCCCCCACACCATGAGGGCTGCCATTTTCCACATCTGAACTCACTACTCGTAAGAGCTCCACCCAGCAGAAGAGCTTATCATAAGCCCGGTTCATCACTAAATGCATGCGATTAGAAGTGACTACGAGTATCCCACCCGCTCAGCAGAGCCTGGCAAGCTACCTGTGTCGTATTTGATAGCCAAATAGTAGTAACAATTATAGACCTCATTCCCATAACCTGATGGAATGGTTTGAGGCTCTTTACGTTCCTGGAGTGAGCAGAGGTCCTTGGGCTACACTAGCATGTGACAGGACGTATGGAGATGTTATTGGTGCCCACTTGAGCAATTTGATGATCAACAAGAAGACAAGTGATACAAGTGATGTGCCAGTTACCTTTGTATTTTTACATTAATCTTAATTCTTCAGAAAATTATAAACAAAATTTATAAAGACATTACAAAATTATAAACAAAATTTATGAAGATAAATTTATAAATTTATTAAAGATCAGAGACTCACAGACATGGGGCAGAGCTGCTACCGGCTCTCCCTGTGCCCAGCCGCTCACGAGGCACCCAGAAGGGATGGCGGTTTCTAACCCCTGGCTAGCCACCCCAGCAGAGCTTCACAATAATCCAGGTGACCCCCCACTCCATGAGAGCCGCCATTTTCCACATCCGCACTTCCCTCTCATCATAACTCCACCCAGCAGATGAGCCCATCACAGCCCAGATCATCGACACCCACCCTGCAGCAGTCTTTTTCAAGTCCGAGCCAGGTATGCTGATCCAGAGACTCATAGGCATGGGGCAGAGCTGCTACCAGCTCTCCCTGTGCCCAGCTGCTCACGAGGCACCCAGTAGGGATGGCGGGATCTAGCCCTGGTTCGCCAACCCAGCAGAGCCTCGCAACAAGCCAGACGCCCCCCCCCCCGCGGGGCCACCATTTTCCACATCCAGTCTTCCCTCTCATCAGAACTCCAACCAGCAGACAAGCCTATCACAGCCCGGCTAGCGTGGCTGCAAGCAGCTGCATGGTTCATCAATAAATGGTGTATTTAGAGGTGACTACAAGAGTATGCCACCAGCACAAAAATCCTGGCATGCTAACCGTGTCATATTTGATATGCCAAATCACTGTATTACTATATCACTGTCTTCCTGTTCATCATCAATTTGCTCAGCGGGCACCAGTAATATCTCCATATATCCTGTCTCATGCAAGTAGAGCCCAAGGGCACCTGCTTGCTCCAGGAACTAAAGAGCCTCAAACCATTCCATCAGGTCATGGGAATGAGGTCTATAATTGTTACTGGAATTTGTCATATCAAGTACAACACAGGTAGCTTGCCAGGCTCTGCCATGCGGGTATTGATATGCCAAATACCAATAACAATTATAGAACTCATTCCCATGACCTAATATAATGGTTTGAGGCTCTTTATGTTCCTGAAGCAAGCAGATGCCCTTGGGCTCTACTAGCATGAGACAGGACATATGAAGATGTTACTGGTGCTCGCTTGAGCAAATCGATGATGAACGGAAGACAATGATACAGACAGTAATAACAGAAAGCTCCCCTCAGTTTTTCATATAATTGAACTCTTATATGACAATTATCATGATGCTAACAAATTTTCTTAGTTATTACCTAATGTCTATTTTTGCAAGGCAAGAGGTAACTAGAGGTCCTCCTGCTGCGACTAAGTTGACAATGCTAAAAGCCTCAGAGAGGGAGGCTGTTTATATAGCATTGCTAAAGACCTACTCTTTAGAGAGTTACCAAAAGCTAGACCTGAAGTGCTGGGTTTGCAACCTCTAATGACTGAGTTATCTTCAAGCCATGCATGGCCTTCTTAAGCTGTTTGCCGCAATAGTTATGAGGTCATCTTTTCTGACCATATTTTTATGGTCATTTTTTTCAAAAACCAAAAAATACAATTGTTACTGGTTTTTGGCATAACAAGTATGACACGGGTAGTTTGCCAGACTCTGCCCTTTGGGTGGGATACTCTTGCAGTAGCCTCTCATCTCTTACATGTTATGATGAAACAGGGAAAGATCAGTTTTTCTGCTGGGTGGAGCTCTGATGAGCTGTGGAGTCCAGATGTTGAAAACGACGACCCTCGTGGTGTGGGGGTTCCTCTGACTTCTTGCGAGGCTCTGCTGGGGTGGTGCACCAGGGCTAGAACCAGCCTACCCTCCTGGACGCCTCCTGATCAGTTATATACACCAGGAATTTTATCAGCAACTTCCGTAATATCTCATTACGTAGATTTACATTAGTGTAGATTTAAGTATAATATTAGTATAGAAGTAAGTATAAGTTATATAGAAGATACGTATAATCGCAATTAATATAATGATTGACAATATAAAGATATAAACACTGATGATCTTGCTGAGTAGGCGATAGTGTAGAATTCACAAAGAAATTATTTAAGAGTTAATATTGGAAATGATTAAGCTTTTATATTAAGGATATTGATTACACAATGAAAAGTAAGAAGCTCAAAAATAAATCATGGCTGGAGTGACAGTCCAGTGGGTAGGATGTTTGTTTGCCTTGTACCCGGCCAACCCGGTTTTAATCCCTGGCATACCATATGGTGTCGTGAGCACTGCCAGGATAATTCATGAGTGCACATCCAGGAGCAACCCCTGAGCATCACTTAGTGTGACCCAAAAACACACACACACTACAAATCAAACCTCAAATCCTGTATGTAAGGAATTTTAGAATACGATGGAAGAGCAGATTTATTTGTAAAAATAGCAAAAAGATATCATGTGCCACAGGAAAGATGAAATAAAATTCTCTTATTGTTTATAGGAAAAATGAGAATCCTTCCAACTTAGAGCAAAGATGGTTTCTGATATGAAATTTCTGATATGAAATTTCAGAGATAGTGTAAAATTTCCTAAAAAATTCTCTCTTACTTAGCAAGAAATTCATTGCCATGTCCCTCACAGAACTGATTTTGACTGAAAGAAGCATGCAGTGTCAGAGATCATATCTCCTCCATGGAGAACTTTCAATAGGAAAAAAATTTACACACTCTTAGATGTATCAGGCCCTCATGACTTGACTGCGATTACATCCGAAGGAACATCTTTGTTTCAGAGTTTCTTATAGGATAAGCAGAATTCACACTTATATTACATGTCTGCTTCCTAATTATGCCGAATTACTCTTCCTTTGTTTTTCCTTCATGGCTGTTTTCAATAGGACTACCCAGAACACATAAATCTCAGAATCTCAGCATTTATTTCCTGGGCATCCCAACCTGAGTCAGCTTGTACTAGGGCTGGTGATGGGGAGCAGAGCATAAAATGGAAATTTGGAACTTGACCAACCAGCTTGACATGAGGATTTTTATCACTGCGGTGAGTATAGTATGATTAGCTCTATGTTACCGAGATAGCAGGCAGTTATTAAAATTTGAGCCATTGGTAAATTAAATTTGGAAATATTAGTTGAAGAGAATACATAAGTAACTACATTATTTCAGTTTTTTTAGATATTTGAGGGAAAATACAATAGTAAATGTTATGGCATTGGATGTATATTGCTAGAGAAAATCTACACATCAGAGAAAGCTAGTAGAAGAATGAGAATAATCATTGATATCAAAATAAATGTGAAATCCAGGGAGATTCATTGAAAAATACTTTCAATGTTCTCATCTTCTGCAGTTGAAAGGGAAAAAGAAACAATTAGAAATTGAGCATTAAATGAGAAATTAATAAAAATAGTAACAATATCCTGAAGAAAATAAACTTTCTATTTAATCAGTTTGCAATGAAAATATGAGAAACAAACAAAAGAGATCTAAGATTATGTGCTGAAAATCTTAAGTCCTTAGATTCTGTGAATTCTCATGGCTATAGAACTGGTTTCAGTTAGAATCTATTGATTGTAGATAAAGCAGAGAGGTCTTTGCTTGTGGTACAGCATATGTAGCTTCTGAATTTTACCTTATTTTCCTTCCCTTTGGTCACAACAGTAACTCAACAGTGGGAAAAATGCTGAATCTTCTAAGAGGAGGAAAAGAGCAGAATCCTAATCACAATGGGAAAGACAGAACTCTTTTTAGAAATAAAAGCATTTTGTAAGCAAGATATGATGTGATACAAGACAAGTTTCAAGTGTTATGGTGGGGAGTATTGATTCAAGCGAAACCAAGGGAAATGGTGTATAAATAACATTATTTCTAAATAAATGGACAACCATTAGGACATGTTCACATACTTTTTAAAAGAAAAATGTCTATTATGGAGGCTTAGGATATAATCTATCTATAAACACATTTATATCTTTATTAGTATATATATTTGAATACGTCTAGAGTCATCATTGATTGAATAAATCCTTGAAAAAGTAGCTCTGCATACCACTGCAAATATTAAGTAAATATAAAAATGACTTCACCAATTTTTTTTCATTTTAAGTATATATATTATTGTGTACTTAATAAAGAATATATTTGGATGTTTTTGAGAACTCTTGGATATTAAGAGTATCTGTAAGAATGAAATATATGAGACCCAATAATTACCATAATTGATTTTTGACAAAATCATTGTATTAATTATTTCACTCTAAGATGGATTAGGTAGAGCTGCCTGAAACTTTTTGTCTCAAGATTCTAGTACAACAGTTGATCGAAAATAATTCCAAATTCTAGAACAATGAAATATTAGTGTTACATTAAAATACTTCATATATTATGAGCGATCATCTTCATCATATTCTCTAATTCATCAGTCTGATTTCTAAGGACACACAGATGGAACCTAGACGGGGATAACAGAATTCTTCAGACTTAACTAAGTAGTGAAATCATTGCAGCTGTTATGTCAAATGTCCTATCTTTACTAGACTGTTTGCCATAGCCTCACACATATACTATGAACTGGAATGAGCATTTTTGTCTTTCACCATCAAAAAGTACAAGAAACATATCAAATTTTCATAAGGCTTATATATGTTTGCCAAACCCTGCTGTGCTTAAAGTTTACTCCTGGCTCGGTGCTCAAAGATCTGTTCGGCATGCATGGTGGACCATAGAGGGTGCTGGTTTTGAACCCAGATCAGCCATGTACCACGACACACACCTTATCTCTCACCTGATCACTTGATCACTTGATCACTTGAATTCCATTATTCATCGATTTACTCGAGTGGGCACCAGTAACAATTCCATTGGACCCTATCAAGTGCCAATGTAGCCCAATGGCATCTGGTTGATTCAGGAATATGAAGAGCCTCAAACAGTTCCTTCAGGGTCTTGACAAGGAAGTCTGACCATCTTGTAGGTGTGGGGCCACGTAATCTTTTGACATCCCGTGAGATCCAGTCGGTAACAGCTCTAGTCCAGCGGTCATCTTCAAATCGCATTACATGTCCAGCCCATCTGATTTTCAATGCCTTAGTAAACGAGACAGCGTCCCTGATTCTGGAATAGCGATGGAGGTCGGAACTCCAGATTCCTTCTCTCACTTGAGTGAGGCGTGATATTCTAAGCATAGCTCTTTCAATTCCTCTCTGGGAGACCCGAATAGCATTCTCATCCTGCTTTCATAGGGCCCAGGTCTCTAAAGTGTATGTTAATGCAGGGAGAACGGTGGAGTCAAAGAGATGTTCCCAGAGCCGGAGGTTCTTTGTCCTTTTAGCTATTTCTTCGATGCCTTTGAAGGCATTCCATGCCGCTCTCTTCCTCCTGTGCAGCTCAGGTTTTAGGTCGTTCATCATGTTGACTGCTTGACGTAGGTACACATAACGGCTGCATTAAGAGATGTTTGTTCCATTGAGAGTGAATGGGGCCTAAGGAACTAGTTCATTTTTTCATGAACATAGTTTTCTTTAGATTCAGATGTAAACCTATATTTCCACATTCTTGGTCGAAGTCAGCCAGCATGTGTGCCCTTTGGCTAATGTTTGGTGTATTAGAACGATGTCATCAATGAAGCAGAGGTGGTGTAGTTGCAGAACATCTATCTTCACTCCCATTCCTTCCCATTCTAATTGTCGCATGATGTTCTTGAGGGTGGTGCTGAATAGTTTTGGTGAAATGGAATCACCCTGTCGAACCCCTCTTTTGACATCAATAATCACTTCTTTGTAGAATGGTGAGATCCTGGTGGTGAATCCGTAATACAGCTCACGAAGGATCTTGATGTATTGGGTTTGAACACCCTGTTTGGCTAGGGCTTCGATGACCGCTTCAGTCTCCACAGAATCAAAGGTTTTCTTTTATATCAATGAACGTGAGACAGAGTGGCATCTTGTACTCCCTACAAACCTCAGTGAGCTTGGTTACTGTGTGGATATGGTCGATTGTGCTGAATCCTTTCTGGAAGCCAGCTTGCTCGCATGGTTGTCCTTCATCTAGTGTTCTGCCAATCCTGTTCAGGATGACTCATGTAAACAGCTTGGAGACGACAGAAAACAGGCAGATGGGGTGATAGTTGCCGATGTCTTGAATGTCTCCCTTCTTGAACAGTAGAACTGTCCTGCTGGTTTTCCATTGGGAGGGCACCTTGCATTTGGACAGAGCATGTGAAGAGCCGAGCTAGTGTATTGATGAGTACCGACGGCAGATTCTTCAGGTGTTCGGGTCTAACTTTGTCTGGGCCTGGTGCTGTTCCCTTCTTTTCCGACAAAATGGCATGTCGGATTTCAGAAGGGAGAACGTTGGGAATGACATATCCATCCTGTGGAATTTGGTATGTGGCTAGGTGGATGTAGCTATCGAAGATATCTGAGTAGAAGTCACGGATAATCTTCTCCATTGCCTTTCTGGAAGATATGATAGATCCATCAGGGCGTTGGAGGGCATTCCTCTTGGTCTTATAGTTGGCAAAGGACAGGTGGGCGGTGCAAATGCTTTTCCCGGCTTCTGCTGCATCTTCCAGTATTTCTGTTCTGTCTTTGAGGTCTTTTATTCCTTCTCTGCACTGCTTAGCAAGCTTGGACTTTAGCATTTGATCTCCTGAGGCTCGTGCCTTGCCATGTTGGCGAATGAGCTAGAGAGTTTCTGAAGACAGGTGTCCTTTTTGTGTCTTTCTCTCTCTTGGCATTCTTCACACAATCATGGAGGTGCTGAACCAGTCGGTTGTATTCTTCATCAATGTCTTCAATGATGGTATCTTCCCATGTTGCTGCAATGGTGCCAAAGAGTTCCCAGTTGGTGGTTGTTTTGGGAGTTCTCTTCTTAAACTTTGCAGCCTTTTCTCCCCATTGTGGGAAGTAGAATTTTGCATGAAGGAGACGGTGTCTGATCCTGTTTGGAATTTGGGGACGACAGCAACATCGGTCAGACAAACCTGTCGATTGAAGATGATGTGATCAATTTAATTGTGGAACTGTCCACCAGGAGATTCCCATGTCCAAAGTTTCGCTTCATCCTTCTGGAACTGTGAGTTCCCATGAATGGTCTTGGTGGACATGATGAACTCAGATAGTCTCTCACCCTGTTTGTTCCATTCTAGGCCACGAGTCCCGATGTGGAGTTCTTCAGCCGATCTTTTCAGTCCAATATTGGCATTAAAATCTCCGACTATGGTCTTATAGAATGTGTGATATTTTTTTATAGAACTCCTCCAGTTCCATGTAGAATTTCTCAATTTCATCTCCTTTGTATGTGAATGTTGGTGCGTAGACAATGAAGATAGAAATTGCTGGCAGTGGGCCACTTATCTCTCCAGTTTCCAAATTCTCATCAGATGGATGAGGTATTTACTGTCTTGATCCATACCTTGTAATCTAATATAACCAAAAGGGAAGTAGACTATCTATTCATGGCACACAATATCACATTCATGATGGCATAATTCTGATCAGACCAATTGAGCCAAAGATTCAAGTAAAGATCTATATTAAGTATGTTTACTCTGAAGAACTGGGGTTAATTCTATAAATAATTGTGCATCGTCTTAATGTTGAAGTTTTCAGGACCCAGTGTACGACAGGATATTCCTTTAAACATAAAGATATAAATTATAGCTCACATTCTTACATCGGAGAATTAATATGGTACCTGCAACGTCTTTAGTTTCTAGAGGCAGTATATTAGACCTTTAGGATTATTGGTTCATCCTATTTATTTAGGAACATGAGAGACTGGTATCTTTAAAGACAATTATATGCCACAGAGTCCAGGCAGACATTTAAGCATTCTTGCTACTTAGGGCTATACAATCTGGCCTACCTTCTGGTGAAAAAGGTACATGTGATGGATAAAACTCAAAGAGAATCATTTCATAGGCATATAGTGATCTGGAGATAGTCATGCCATCTGTGGCATATACTTACACACTCTTCAAATAAACAGTTCCTTCTGTGCTGCTCAGTTTTGGTAGACAGATATTACAACCATGTATGAACATCAAATATTTATAGGGCCAGAGATGCCTACTGTGAAATGGGTTCTGGCAGACCATTTAGTCATAAGTACATCATAAGATAAAAATGTTTCATGTGTGATGGGATATAAATAAAGGCATGGGGAGCAAATAAGTGGCTTGCACAGATGACCAGGATCCCATATCATAAAAAAATAAGTTGCCTTATTGATTTTTACTTATTTATGTGGTAACATGAAGAGTTATCCCTCTAATCATGTCTCATGGATGGATGAGGATAAAAACACTAAACAGACAGAGAGTTTGTATTGTTTTAGAATGTGAGTATAAAATAACTGGAGATCCATTCAAGAATTGTCCCCATGATCAGAGGCTAGGTAAGACAGAGAATGGAACAGTGTGCCAATAATTGTCAAAAGTACTAATACCAACCTAGAACTGAGCATTAAATACAGGCAAAAGATACACATGGCATCATTTTAATGTATGTATTATAATCCACAGGCTGCCATGTGCAAGGCAAACGCCCTACCCACTGGGCTATCGCTGTGGGCTACCCACATTCTATCGATGCGGAAGGGAAGGAAAAGAGAAAGAGATAGAAAGAGAAAGAAATAAAGAACCTGGGGCTGGAGCGATAGCCCAGTGGGTAGGGCATTTGCCTTGCACATGGCCGCCTGTGCCGGCCTGGGTTCTATTTTTGGCATCCCATATGGTCCCCTGAGCACCGCCAGGAGTAATTCCTGAGTGCATAGCCAGGAGAATCCCCTGAGCATTGTCGGGTGTGACCCCAAAAAGCAAAATAAATAAATAAATAAAGACTCTGCCATAGGGCTAGGGGAAGGGGAGGGAATCAGGGACATTGGTAGTGGGAAATGGGCACTGGTGGAGGGATGGGTGCTGGAACATTGTATGACCAAAACCCAAATATGAACATCCTATGAACATCTTTGTAATTGTGTATCTCACGGTGTTATAATAAAATATTAAAAAAATTATCCCCATGGCAAACGGGAAGAATTATATTAGTTTAATCTTTGTATTAGCAAAACTATGTTCATGAAAAATGAACTAGTTCCAGAGGCCTCATTCACTCTCAATGGAACAAACATCTCTGAATGCAGCAGTTATGTCTACCTAGGTCGAGAAGTCAACATGATGAACAACCTAAGACCTGAGCTGTGCAGGAGGAAGAGAGCAGCATGGAATGCCTTCTAAAGCATCGAAGAAATAGCTAAAAAGACAAAGAATCTCCAGCTCCAGGCACATGTCTTCAACTCCACTGTTCTCCCTGCATTAACATACACTTCAGAGACCTGGGCCCTACGAAAGCAGGATAAGAATGCTATTCAGGTCTCCCAAAGAGGAATCAAAAGAGCTATGCTTGGAATATCATACCTCACTCAAGTGAAAGAAGGAATCTGGAGCTCTGACCTCCATCACTGTTCCAGAGTCAGGGCGCTGTCTCGTTTGCCAAGACATCAAAAATCAGATGGGCTGGACATGTAATGCGATTTGGAGATGATCGCTGGACTAGAGCCATTACCGACTGGATCCCCTGGGATGTCAAAAGATCACGTGGCTGACCACCTACAAGATGGTCAGACTTCTTCGTAAAGACCCTGAACGAACGGGTTGAGGCTCTTTGTATTCCTGAATCAACCAGATGCCATTGGGCTACACTGGCACGTGGTAGGGTCAAATAGAAATATTACTGGTGCCCACTCGAGCAAATCGACGAATAACGGGATGTCAAGTCAAGTGATCAAGTGAAGTTTTTTTATCAGTGCACACTCTCAAGCATTTTATGAGAAAAGCTTACTGGCTCCAACTAAGAATTTATTTGGGCTTATGAGAATGTCAACTGACTGAACTTTTCTTGGGAACTTCAAATAAATGAGTCGGAAGAGGAGATGTATAAATGTTGAAACAGATGTTCTAGATGAGTAAAAACTAAGTGTTGCGATCTTTGCATAACATATTCATTTCCACCAGAGTATCCACTAAGGAAAAGCTACTAAATAGACTAGACAACATTACTTATTTAACATCAGGCAAGCAAACGTTGACATAATAGGATTGTGAAGAGTATCCGTGATGGAAAACTGGATGTTCGCCTAATCATCTGCACTGATGTACCTTGTTTGCTACCTTAGAGACTCACATGGTAACAGAAAACAATGATGATTCTCTGATATGGCTTCTGCACTCCAGAAGATTAGCAAGCAATTTTATGGAAAGTGAATTTTACAGAGTGCCTTCTGGTCAGATGGAGTTTTTGTTTTGTACCACACCTGGATTTATCTCAGCATTACTCTTAGTCTGTGTTCACGGATCACTCCAGGTGGTTCTAGGAGGGCCATTTGCAGTACTGGGTATTAAACTAGGTTTGACTGAATGCAAGGAATTTTATGGCCCCTGGAGAGCTGTTCATAGCGATTGAAATCATGATAGATTTCTAGAATGGGTTTCCACTTCAAACTTATGGTCTTGACTGGCTTCAGTATATAACTGCTTGATAACCAAAGCAGAATACTCAATAACATGTTCTTGGACCAAAGAAGCTATTGGAGCAATGGAGATATAACGGTGGGCATAGAGTTCATGGGATATTATATCTTATTACATACTAACTATGCAGGTATTGCTCAATGGATAGTGTCTTGAAGACATGATAAGATGTCAACTTGCTTTCGATGCCCTGATGGGTAAATGACAACCATGGTGTATAAAATTAAATAAGTGACCAGTATATGGTACTGCCCTATGGTGGAACCCATAAAATTAGACCCAAAGATCATAAGTGGCCTTGTTTTCTATATTTTACTATTATCTATATAAGGTTTTTGTGCATCTCACATCCATTACTCTATGCTCTTTTTATGTCTAGACATGCTGGTTCTTGGACTGTGCTACAAAGGCATATATAGTAAATTAACATTAATTAATTATAAGATGGATAAAGCAGAGTTGCAGTTACACAAAAAGGGTATAGTATAGAATGAGTACTCATAATCCACTGTGAATTTCTTGGTACATATTTATTCTATTGCAGCAATTTTATATGATCTTAACTTTAACTACTGCCCTATATGCTAATCTATATACCTTGTTCTTAGAAGTTCCATTAAATTTTATATGATGGTTCCATCCGTCAAATCAGACTCTTTTTATAGAAACCAATAGTCAAAGATAATAATGACCATAAAAGGTTAATAAACCCATCTTATAATTAATTAACACTAATTAATTATATTACATATATAGTAAATTAACATTAATTAATTATAAGATGGATAAAGCAGAGTTGCAGTTACACAAAAAGGGTATAGTATAGAATGAGTACTCATAATCCACTGTGAATTTCTTGGTACATATTTATTCTATTGCAGCAATTTTATATGATCTTAACTTTAACTACTGCCCTATATGCTAATCTATATACCTTGTTCTTTTATAGGCACCTTTACAAAGAAGATTCTCCAATTAAACCCTTAGGTATACATTTCAGAGTTGGATTCTTTATGGAGTGTCATTTGGCACTAGGATAAGAGGAGGAGACATTGTTTTTTCCCACCTATTCCAACCAGATTTTTTTTGGTTTTGGGGTTATAATCAGAGAAGTTCAAAGCTTATTCCTGTTCTGTTGCTCAGGGATCATCTCTGATAGTACTCAGGGAATACTTCCAACTTCCATAAAAATTGCTTTTCCAGAAATTTTTAATTTTCCTCTCATCAATCAAATATAAAGCCCTGCTAACCTCTATACTCTTACATCAGACTTTTCTCACCATTTACAGTCACTACTCTTCCAAAAATAAATCTTCCTTCTACTTCAAGAAACTGCAACCAGAAGCTTTGGTGGAAAATATGGGGTGCAGAATTGAACTCTGGTTGGTCACTTTCAGGGGAAGTGTCCTACTCCTATCAGTTTGTCCAAAAAACCTTTCATATGAGGGAAGAACTAGTATAAGTTCAAAGAAGCCAGACTATAAAATATGTAACCTAGTAACTACTGAATTATAGAAAACTAGTGGGAAACTTGCTTGGGAAGAGATTGAAGTCTAATCATAAAAGATTTTGAATGATTGTTTTGAATGACTAATTTAGGTTACAATATGGAATATTTCATGGCTTTTTAAACAGACAACCAAATTGATCAGAACTTTACCCTGGGGCTATAGAACAGTGAAAGAAATGTTCACAAAAGTGCTGAGAGAGGCCTACGGTCAATTTCTGTGACACTCAGTATTCAGTTTTCATGCACAGCAATATGTTTATGGAAATTTGGGGTAGGGGATTATAGGAGGGTGAAAGTATATGTGTGTGTGGCGGGGCACCACGGTGATAGTGGAAATGTTGACCTCCAGACTATAACCAGGTGGGACAGTGTGCCATGTTGTACTAGAGACTGAACTTCGGTGTGTGAGAATACAAGACATGTGTCTCTTACCACAGAACCATTTTCCACCAAAGCTTCTGGTTGCAGTTTCTTGAAGCAGAAGGGTGATTTATTTTAGGAAGAGTAGTGACTGTAAGTGGTGAGAAAAGTCTGATGTAAGAGTCTAGAGGTTAGCAGGACTTTATATTTGATTGATGAGAAGAAAATTGAAAATTTCTGGAAAAGCAATATTTATGGAAGTTGGAGAAGTGTGTTTTGGGGAACTTTAGTAAGAGCCAGGAAGTGCTACTTGTCGGGGGTTTCCCAGGAAAGAATATTCAAAAAAATCTTCAAAGGACACGGGATGTGTTTTGTTCACATTTCTCTACGATAATCTTCCCAGTTGACTGCAAAACTATTTCCAAATTTCCATGCCCATTTTCTCCCTAGGTTCAGTCTATTCCATTCATTTTATAGCTTTGTTCTTTGGAGGATTAGCTAGAGAAAACTATGACTAGACCATATAGCTACTTCTTTCAACCACAAGCTAGGGCACTATTATATAGACTACTTTTAAAAGCAAAGTTTCTTAATGACCATAGGCTTTGTCTTAATTATTCTTATTATAGTATTACTTAAACACGTTTAACCATAAAAATAGGTATAAACTCAGCATACTCTCTGGCTTTACAATGCTACGTGTAAGAAAAGCCATTTTATAAGTTCAAGTCAATAAAAACAAGAAAGCTAATCAAATTTAAATTAAGGTAATTAATTTAATGGACAGATGAGGTTGTTTTGTGGAAATTAAATTACTGCTCCCAACTTAAATGACAATTAGCTTCTTTTGAGTTGGATTACCAGTGCTAACTTGTCACTTAATATACTCACTATTTTTTTAAATGTGCAAACAAATCTTCATCAGCATTTTAATGACATTGTTTGGCCTAATGGAAGAGAGGTATAATTCATTTATTTGTGAAGTACCTTTCTCATTATCATTAGACAAGAGGTGTAAATGAATCCAGTGATAGCCTGAATACAAATGCATTTTTGGTCAACTGAGTTATAATTTTGGCTGTCATCCTGTCATTTAGGAGACCCCTATATAATTATAGACATCTTTTATTTATTTGTTTCTTTGTTTATTTATTTATTTATTTATTTATTTTTGATTTTTGGGGTCACTCTGGCAATGCTCAGGGGGTTTCTCCTGGCTCTGCACTCAGGAATTACTCCTAGTGGAGCTTGGGGGACCATATGGGATGCCGGGGATAGAACCCGGGCCAGCATGGGCTGGCCACGTGCAAAGCAAATGCCCTACACACTGGGCTATCGCTCAGACCCCTAGACATTTTTTAATTTACCATACCAAAGATATACAGAACATTTTAGGAACCAAGAAGTCCCACCAAAATATTTTTTTGATTTTGTTTGGGGGACACACTTGGCAGTGCTCAGGGCTTACTTCTGGTTCTACACTAACATATCACTCCTGGTGTGGCCCAAAGGACCATATGGAGTGTCAGAAATCAAAGCTGGGTTGGCTGTATGCAAGACAAGCTCCCTACTCTTTGTACTATCTTTTTTGGCCCCATGACAAAAGTGTTTAATCAAATGCCTTGATCCAGATATAGACTATGAACTACTGCAGTCACATCAAATTATTCCTTTGTTCTTTTGGTGAAATGATAAGCTCTGATTGTTTAACCTAGTTACTAGGAAAACACTATGTAATTTATTAAGTAGTACTTTCATTCCATTTTTAACACAGATTCTTATTTTTATTTTATTTTTTTTTAGATTCCTATTTTTATTTTATGTTTTTGGAGAGGAGTACACTCAGCAGTATTCAGGAGTTACTCCTGGATTTTCACTGAGGAAAAAATCACTCCTGACAGTACTCTGGGAACTATATGAGATCAAACCCAGTTCAGCCATATGCGAGGCAAAAGCCTTACCCACTGTAATATCATTCCAGCCCAATACAAATTTTTAAAGATGCACATTTGATTTTTTTTTCTTTGTTAAGTAGTCTGATTGCTGTACAATGTTTGGAAAGTCATACTTTGTTTCTAGAAACTAATGACACTTTACTATCCTTAGAAAGACTGACAGTATGAATGTTGAGAAGCTCTCTTTTATTAGAGATGATTTTCAATTTATTCTTGGTTATTATTTATAAATTCCTTCTAGATTAGCCTCATCATTGTCAGTTAGTTGTACAGTGTTTTTTTTTTATTCTGCAGGGTGAGCCAAACCTATTCTACTACTAATTTTTTTTTTTGAATAATAGTTCTACTTTAAGACATGCATTTGAATCACATATAACCTAATCCAAATCTCTTCCAAATTAATTGCATAGTGACTGATATTTCCATATCTTCAGCGGAAATTAAGAATAGGGAAAGTAAGCAATGTTAGGGTCATTTGCTATATTTAAATAAGCGTGATCCAAATATTCTCTGAGCTGCTAAGTAGCAGCACTCTTAAAACAAGATACTTTTCTTTGTCTTTGACTCTCGCATAGGAAAGTTGCACCAAAGAATGTGTTCTTTAGCTGAATTATCTTTATGTGAACTGCATTTTCATAGTTTTCTATTCAAAATCTTTGAATGACTGCTCACACTTTAAGTAAGAAAGAACATAAAATGGACTCTGAGGGTAATTCTAGCCATAACAGGTCATATTTGGTATAAAACTAATATATGTCATATCAAATCCAGATGGGATTTTTACCAAATGAACCAGAAGGATCTAATTATAACACTTTTACATAGAACATGGTCCCATAGAATGGATTTCAAGGCTAGCAGAGTGAGAATGTAGTAAAATGAAAACGAGATGGACAGTTCTTTTGATGAATGAGGGATATAGGTAGAACAGGGGATGGGAACACAGATGATGATAATATAGGGAACCTGAATCTGCAGTTATTTTTAAACATTGGCCTTGGGGTATGAAAAACATATGAAACAAAAAGCAAAGTCTATGAAATCTAGCTGAATTTCGGAGAAGTCCCTGGCTGAAAACATTTGAAACTGTTATACTAAAATCAGTTCAATATGTTTAGGATTATTATTATTATTTTTATAGCTAATTTATTTATTTTAATATTGTTGAACACTATAAGAAACCATACTTCTCCAATTTTTTCCTGGCACCTTTCTGTAGTACAGTCCAACATATTTTCTTTTCTCAGGATTATTAAGGCATTCCATTGTGTACAAATTTCCCTGAGTGTTTTAACTCTAAAAAAATGTGAATTTAAGTTAATAAGGGAAAGACTTTTTTTTTTACTTTTTAAAGAAATCCACTGAGGGTCCTATAAATCTGGTAGAACTTTGTCAAATTATATTCATGTTATATTTTGATTGTTTATCTTTATTATTTATATAAAACTAAGAAGTCTTGCTCATCAGATATGTGATAGACTTCACTGGCAGCATGATTAGAAGAGAGTTTGTTGATTAGTTTGTTGTAGAAGTTTCAGAAGTCCTACATTTCCAGAGATAGTTCTCATTTGATTTTCAATCTATTCTACAGAATGAAGCAGATGATAATAAATGTTATATTGAGTGATACATATAAAGTAACCATCACTAGAAAAAATAGGAATTACCAAGAAGCCAAAAAATCTATTTATGAATATAATTTCTCAAATTCTCATCAAGACATCTATGATGCTTTTCTTTCTCTAGTTAACTGTGTTTTTCTGTCTAACTCTATTGTGCATAAAATAATAAAATTAATTTGCATTAAAACAACTGAATCTATAGTAGTCTATCAGAGGTACATTTGCACCTTCTGAAGAGTATTCTTAATACAATTCTAAAATACATTTCGCTAAACTCATAATGACAGCATTTAAGAAAAAGATTACTGATTAATTCAACAAATGAAACTCATTCTCTGCTTTACCTCTCTGCACTTTTCCAAAGTTGAATGTTAAGAACTTAGTCTGGAATATTGAAATTCCAGGGAACTATGTCTAGTGAATGTATGCATTTTAGATCTAGGAAAGGGATGTGGTCTGGTTTCAGTATAGTTCTGTCTTCTCCAAGTTTATATATTATCCACATACACTTTCAACCATGACTGCTGTTCCCACACACTTCTTGCCTCTGGGGTCCTTCCTGTTTATGCCCTGTCAACCATATCTTCTATTACTTGCCAACTGTATCCCTCCCATTGGTCTGTTTTTCTACTAGGAGACATTGTCCAGCCTCTTTCAGTAACTACATACATTGAAGGAAAGAACACAATTTGGATCAAAATGTAATGTATAGTTTTTATGAATATATATTTTTAAATTCTTAAATTTCTTAATATAATACAGAATAACAACGTCATAAGCAGATACATCTTTCCGTATGCAAATAATTTCCTGGAACTTAACCAGGTCTTTAAAATTATATTAATTCATCGGTATTGTCTACTTTATGCTCAAATATCCTGCAAGAAAATTCAGTAAAATTATTCTAAAATAATTTTGCTAGAATAAAATAACTAGAACAATTAAATGAAAAATATGATTTTTTCATTTAATTATTCTAGTTTCAGTACTTTGTGGATGCTATTAACACATAGTATTTATGCACTGTGAAATAATTGCAGAAATATCCTCTATAATCCTACAGTTTGTTAGAAAGAAAAGGTTTATTTTTAATTCTATTTAGTCTTAACAGAATATTTTTATCATTTAGCAAGATATCAACAATAATAAGAAATTCATGTTTTATTCTATCAAAGCCGTGCAAAATAAAAAATTTAAATGTGACAGAGAGGAACAAAATATTTAAAATACGATATATTTATTTACTTAATAATTAATGGTGTGAGTATAAGCATTCTTTGTCAAGGAAATATGCTATTTATTGAAACATTATTGATACACTATTTTGACGTGAATAGTAAAAAAATTCTTGATATATTTAATTTTTTCCTTCCTTTCCAACTTCTTGAATATTTAAATCCATGCATTGATCTATCATTTAACACAAAATTTACCTAGATGTAACACCAAATTTACCTCCATGTTACGTTGTGGCTTTTTATTTTTGTTTGGATTTATTTTGATAGTGTTTTTAAATTTCTGGACTGTGTCTACATCTATATAACATTATATAAAATAAAAATTTGGTCACATCAACTAATTTTGGGGTATGATAAAACTGGTTTACTCTTATAATAATAAAATTTCCTGGTCAAAACATTTAAGTAATAATCTCTTGTTTTTCTCATTTGATATAAATTAACTGCTTTATCAGTTACATTATTTTACTTCAAATGATGTACCTCCAACTTTTGTTTGCTTGATCTAGAAGATACAAATCAAAGAAAACATATCAATTTAAATATTTAGAAAAAGTGGTTATTATTCATAATCACATTTTAAAATTTTAACTTTTTTGAGCCATTGTGAATTACAAAGTTATTCGTGATGGCATTTTAGCCATATAATGATCCAGCACCATTCCCTTCATCAGTGTCTACTCCCTCCTACTAGCATACCCAGTTTTATCACTTTACCTCTTTTCACTGCTCCTGCAGAGTGACCTCTTTCCTCCCCCATTAATTTAGAATTCCTTTCCTTGTTCTACTGCCAACCTCCACAGGCAAACTTGCTACAGAAAACTAATTCTCATATTCTTTGTTTCTATTGCCTTGTTATTTCCTTGCTATGTTTCTTTATATCCCACATATGAGTGCAATTATTCTGTGTGCTTCCTCTCCCTCTAACTTCACACAACATGATATTCTCTAGATCCATCCATGTAGCAGCAAATTGTATGACTTCATCTTTTCTATTGAATGAGTAGTATTCCATTGTGAATGTGAACCATAGTTTCTTTATTCAGTATTGTTCTTAGGCACTTAAGTTGTTTCCAGAGTTCACTATTGTGAATAGTGCTCCAATGAACATAGGGTTGCAGATGTCTTTTCTGGATTGTGTTTTTGAGCTTTTAGGGTATAGTCCAAAGAGTGGGATTGTTGAGTCATATGACATCTCATTCCCTAGGTTTTTTAAGTATCCATATTGCGTTTTAAGTATCTTCATTGTTTCCATACTGTTTTTAAGTATCTATACATTTTCTTACAAGTAACTATGCTAGAACAGTCAACATTCCTCCACTAGTGAATAAGGGCTCATTTTCCACACAATCACAAAAACATTGCTTTTATTTTTTTTATGAAAGTCCTCGGTTTGTGGTGACATCTTATTGTTGTTTTGATTTGCATTACCCTGATGATAAGTTATGACAAGCATTTTTTCTTATGCCTTTTGACCATTTTAAAATTTTCTATAAGGAAGTTTCTGTTCATCTCTTTGCATTTTTTGTGGGGCTGGACTTTTTTTTTCTTTGTAGCTCTATCAGTACTTTTTATATTTTTGATATTAATGCTTATCATATAGTGGTGAGCAAATAATTTCTCCCAGTCTATGGGGTGTTTTTGTGTTCCGTTCATCATTATCTTTGATGAAAGTTCCTTAATTTGATGTGCTCTCATTTATTTATCTTTGCTTTCACTTGTTTTGACATTGGCATTGCTTTCATTAACGATGCCTCTAGCTACAATGTCATGGAGATTTCTGCATATGTTTTCCTCAGTGTAACTAAGGAGTCCAGTCTGAGTCTGAGATTTTTTAACCCATTTGATTTGAATTTTGTGCATAGTGTTAGAAAGAGATCTGAATTCCTTTTTTCACATGTGGCTGACTAGTTCTTCCAACTTCACTAGTTAAAGGCTGCTTCAATCCATAGTTTGTACTTCTTTATTGGAGATTAACTATCTATAAAGCCAATAATAGATTTTTAGTCCTAATCCAGTGACTTTTACTCTAGGTCTAAACCTAAATACTAGCCTAAGTTTAAGAGACGCCATATGTACAACTTTTATTTTCAGCCTCTGACATAACTAAACTTTATCACTAAACTGTAATACTAACTTTAAACCTAACCATATCCCTATACTAACCTTATACTACCTTATGCCTAAACATAAAAATTGGCTTAAATTAACCATAGCCCTATAGCTTTTACTTCCAACCTTTAATATTACCAAACCGAAAATCCTGTATCTAACAAAAATAACATTAACCCTAACCCCACACTTAATTTCCTGTATCCCTAATAATATGGACTCCTTATCATAGCTTAGGGCTTAATTTATAAACTATGCTAAATTTAACAAGCACCCTATAAATAGCTTTAACTTTAGATATAACAATCCTTAACCCTACCACAAATAGTAAACCAAACCCTGACCATAAACCTACTTCTAATGCAAACCTTAATCCTATATCAATCTTACTGTAGCCTAGTCCTAAAATCTATTATCCTATATTTTACAAACATATATATATAATTAAATATATATATATATATTTATATAATATATATGTATATAATATATATGTATATATACATATATAATATATGTATATAATATACATATATATAAAAAATAAAGTTATATATATATAACTTTAATTTTCAACTTATTTTTTTTTTTTGGGTCACACCCAGCAATGTTCAGGGGGTTACTCCTGGCTCTGCACTCAGGAATTACTCCTGGCGGTGCTCAGGGGACAATGTGGGATGCTGGGGATCAAACCTTAGTTGGCAGAGTGCAAGGCAAACATCCAACCCACTGGACTCTGGCTCCAGCCCCAAATTTTCAACTTTCAACATGACCAAAGCTAATTCCTACTTTATTATGAACCCTAACATAACCTTACTCTAACCATATACCAACCTTCTATTCTAGGCCTAAATGTTACAATTGCCCCAAATTTAAAAATTACCCTCTACCTTTCATTTCTATTTAAAATGTAACCTTAAAAAATTTTATGCTTATTTCTTACAGTAACTCTAATCCTAACCTAAATCCAAATCTACACTCATTTTACACAGCTTTTGCTTTAAACTACAAATTAGCCTATTTTCAGTTAGACTGTACAAATAACTTATTTTACACATTTGACATAACCAAAACTAATACTCAATCTAGGTCTAAATCTAATTTTAACTAACTTTTAAGAGAAACTTATATGTAATTATCACTTTCAACTTTTCAAATAACCATATGTAAAATCTAACACCCAACTCGCCCAACCCAACTCTATTTAAACCGTATACCAATATTTACCCTAGTCTAGTTTTACACCTAATATTTAGCCTGATTTTAACCATTGTCTTTTACCATTTTTTGACTTTTACTTCCAATTTATATCATAAAAACTTATATTTTATTTCAACAAGTCTCCTAACTCTAACCCTATCCTAACTCTAACACTGACCCTTACCCAAGCCCTAATACAAACACAAAGCCTAGATTAACTTTACCCTAGCCAAGGCTTTAATTTACCAATTAGACTAATTGTTAGGTTTTGGCATAGGCTATTGTAAGGTGGGCATAGGGTTAGGAGAGGGTGCTTGTCAAATTCAGGCTCATTGGTAGGTTAAAGCCTATGCTAGGATAATGTTAGTGTATGGTTACACTAACATTATATGCCCTAATTTGGATTAGGGCAAATATTTTAGGTTAGGATTATATATTATATTAGAATTATGATGTAGTTGTGAATATTTCTATCACTGTACCACTGTCTTACCATTGTTCATCTATTTGCTTGAGTGGGCACCAGTAACATCTCCATACGCCCTGTCACAAGCAAGTGTAACCCAAGGACATATGCTTGCTCCAGGGACAGGAAGAGCCTCAAAGAATTCTTTAGATCATGGAATAGAGGCCCATAATTGTTACTAGTTTTTGGCATAACAGATAAATAAAACACGGGTAGCTTGTCAGGCTCTGCTGTGTAGGTGGTATCGTCTCAGAAGGCTCTCATCTCAAGCATTTACTGATGAAACTTAAAGGGGAAAGATCAGGTTTTCTCTTGGATGGAGCTCTGAGGAACTATGGAGTCTGGATGTTGAGAATGACTGACCACATGATGTGTGGGTTGCTCTGGCTTCTTGCTAGGCTTACTGGTATGTTAGAACCTGTCTAGAACTGTATACAATGTATAAAGGTCCCGAGAAGGACCTTATCCTAAAATCAGCATTCTCTAAGAATATCACGCTGCCACTTTGCAGTCGCGCACCAACGGAGCTGTGGGTCTGGCGTGGGTGGATCTCTCTTCCGGGGCAGCTGGCATGGAGGCAGAGGAAAGGGCAGGGCCCAAATCTTCACTACGAGTCCGGCCAGCGTGGTGTCTCGCCCGCACATGTGAGCAAATCCATGGAGCAATGCTGGATTCGGCCAGGTGCTGGCCGAGCCCCTTACTGGGAGGTCAGTTCCATGGGTTGCTTCCACGTGGGGCTGGCTGAGCAGCACAGCTGTGGGTCTGAAGTGGATGGGTGGATTTCTTCTGGGGTTGCAGATTAGCTGTGGTCTGGCGTTTAGAAATATTTAAAATATTTCTAAAGTTGAAATAAAAGTTATATATTGGGCAATATTTCAATTCAGCAGAATTTGCATGAAGTTTGATGAGTAAGAGCTAATATCAAGATTTGACCTGTATTAGGGTTAAGATTAAGGTTCTTATTGTACATAGGGTACAAGTTTTTTTTTTTTTTTTTTTTGGTCACACCCGGCAATGCTCAGGGGTTACTCCTGGCTCTGCACTCAGGAATTACTCCTGGCGGTGCTCGGGGACCATATGGGATGCCGGGATCGAACCGGGCCGGCACAGGCCGGCCGCGCAAGGCAAACGCCCTACCACTGGGCTATCGCCTCCAGCCCCGGGTACAATTTTTTTTTATGTTAAAGTTAAAAGTGAAATTTATGTATAGGACTATGGTAAATTTAGGCTGTTTATTTAGGCCAAGTATATGGCAACATTTGTATAGAATTAGGGTTAATATTAGGTTTAAGGTAGGGCTTGTGTTAGAGTTAGGGATTAGGTTTTGATATGTCCAATGGTGAAAATGAAAGTTACATGTGGGCCATATGTTAAATTTATACTAAAGTCTTGGCTATGGAAAGGTTAGTATAGTGTTAGGGTTTTGTTTAGGATTAGTACCTGGGCTAGGATTAGGGTTCTTTTTGCAGATAGAGAATAGGTTTATTATTGTTTAAGGTAAAAGTTAGGTCTAGAAAGAAGGTTAAATTTGGATTATTAGTTTTAGACATATGCTAGGCCAAGTATGATATACAGTTAGGATTCAGGTTAGAGTTAGTTTTAGGTTCCTGTCGGGGTTTTTTATTAGGCATTAATAAGTATGTACAAAGTTGAAAATGAATGTTATACATAGGGAATTTGTTCAATGTAGACTATTTGGTAGTTAAAGTCTAGGCTAAGGTTAGTATAGTGTTAAGTGTTATCATTAGAGTTAATGTTAGGGTTATGGATCATTACAGTTATCATGTTATAGGTTTGGATTTTTTTCTAACTTGAAAGCAAAAGTTAGTTATAGTATGATTTTTCAATTAAGATTAATGGCAATTTGGGCCTAGGCTTGGATAAGGGTTAGTATAGGTACTTAAATTGTATTTCTGCTAGAATTAGGCCTCAGGTAGGGTTAGAGATAGGGTGTAGATTTGGTTATATTTAAAGTTGAAAGTGAATTTAGGTATTGTGGTAGGGTATAGAATTGGATCAGTTAGAGATAGATATATGATTCTGTTTAAAGTTGAAAGATAGGTAAAGTGAAAGTTATTAAGCCTTGTTAAATTTAGGCTAAATTTTAGGCTTAGGCCTAGTATAGTGTAAGATTAGTATAGTGTTAGCATTAGAGTTAAATTCATATTAGTGTTATTGATTATATTAAGTTTGCTAGTTGATTGGTGGTATCTTAATTCCTACCAAAGCTACTTTTGCCAGATTAGTTATTAGTAATTAATTGTTTAGAATTTCCTGTGCTAGTTCTGAGAAGGCTTTCAGTGTCACTGACCATGGCACTATTACTCTTGTAATTTAATTCCTTGTCATTGTGTGAATAGGTGACCAGGATTAGAATTTTAAAAGTCTATTTCCTGTGAGATAGTGGATAAATGCTTCAAAGAATTCCTGACTTGAATACATCAGACCTGGTGTCGGCTTCATGGTTCTGGGTTGAGGGAAGGGCAGTTAGAACTCTCCTAGTCTTTACAGCGGGGGAAGAATACTTGGCACTGTGTAGACTGGATGTTTGAATCTCTAAGCCTCCTGATGTACCCAAGGCCTCATAAAATTATACACTACCAAACACACCGAAGTTTTCTACGATTAGCTTTTTATATAAATGGAATATGCATTGAATATGTTTTAAGGTATTGACTGTATTACTTCAAATTAATTTTTGAGTATATTATTTTCATATTTTGATAAACTGAAAGTCTGAAAATGTTACATATTAAAATTTTTATACATAAAACAAAATTATTTTACTTTCATATAACGAAGTTGGAATAATACACCCTTTAAGATTTTCATTCTTTTTTTTTCTATTTGTTTTCCATGTGATGTGTGTGCAGAGTTGCAATTTGATAGGAAGTATATCTAATCTATATAAAACTGTATGATTCCATGTTAATCTGTCATTTATTTACAGTTAGTAAAGTATTATTTATCAAACTATAATTTCTTTAACTATATATCACTTAATAGATTTAACTGTAGTTATGACAATTCTTAGAACAGAAAATGCATGTAAAGACAGGGTAGAAATGACTAATTACTTTAATTAACAGCTAGAATTACATTTCTCCTTTGAACTAAGTGCAAAAGTATTTATATGTCATTTATTCACACACATACAACCACAAGTACACTGTTACATAAATACGTAAAATGGTTATTTTAGTTTATGAATAACAAGGACAACAAAAAACAAAAATTCTCACTCAAAAGTATTCTAAGTAATTTTCAAAGTAATATTTCTAAAATAACACCAATAACCAGAAAACATTTTGGGGGCAAAAACACTGAAAGTATTTTTTTTTCTGTAGCAAAACAGTAAGATGCATGTTTCTTAATCAAAGAAGACAATATGAAACATATAAATATCTAAGAGCTTCAATAAGTATATTTGACTAATATAAATAAAATAAAGCATTTCCCTCTAATTTTCACTATAGTTAAGAAGAACCTTCTATTTTCCATCATTAAGACTTCACTCACATTGAACTTGCCTTCCCACCCTCAGTGCTAAAGGGATTAGGGGTAATTGTCTTTGAATTTGATGTCCTGTAAATAAAGAGCTACATCTGAAATGTAAATAAGAATTTATTAAATCTTTTATGATACAGGGGAAAATTAAAGAACTCCAGTTTATGATCAGAAAAAAAGAGTAATAAACATGCAAGTATTATGTTTTAAGCAAAGTAGCAAAACAAAGTAAGTGATAAAACAGATTATTTAAGATTTTATTATCATATGCAGATTTACTAATTGGAGTCAATTGAAAAATTAAAAATGTCATCTTATAGACATCTAATCATTCAGACAAGTATCTTCTTTAATCCATATATGAATTTTACATAAATGAAACTTCCATTGTGGAGAATAAGTGCATGCGTATAAATCCTGCAATAATTAAAAACCTTACTATCAATAATAATAGATACATTTGCCTTGGAATTAGGAAACTAAATGAGCCTGTCATACATATAAAAATTCATATTTGTCATCTGTAACTGAACACTAAAACACATAACATATTTAGAAACTATTTTAGAGGGTAATGCTATTAATCTTGATCAGGACACTTTTAATATGCAATAATGTGTTTTGCAATTCAAAGGCAGATGTGGAGTCACCAGAGAAGGATCACAAAATACTGGTTTTAAATGAAATAAAATAAAAGCAAAATCAAACTGTATATCTGTTGAAACAGTGTATTTTTAAAATTATTTTATCAGGAAAGTAAGCTTTAATTTATTTTAATAATGACTACTTAACTACTTGGATTCTGTGTAGCATTAATTATGTTTATAGAAACTGTCTTGTCTGTAAAATCCTGCCACAAGAAATATTCCACATGTATCCTTTAAAAAGCAATTTTTTGTATTGATAGAGGGACACTGGGCAGGAACCATATGTCTTTTTCTCTATTAGGTCCTTTCCTGCCACTGGTAAAAGCTGGTGATGCTCAGTCAGCCATTCTCTCTAACCATGACAAGAAGTTTGTCCTGGTTGTTACCCGGAATTATTCCTACACTCTAGTGATCATGCCACAGAAGACTGAATAACTGCCATGAAAGTCAGAGTCAAGCCCAATCTTTTTCCTTTGCACTGTTTTGGTGGGTAGGGATTTGGGTCACGCCCAGCAGTGCTCAGGGAAACCAAGGGTGGTGCTGGAGATTGAAAGTGGATAAGCCACTTGCCAGACAAGTGCCTTAACCCCCTGTACTATCTATCCAGCCCCAAGCCCAATCTTGATGATGATGAAACTTGGCAAACTGGGATCCAGGACCCACCAGTTTGAATAAGCAAAGTAGGCAGAGCTGAAGTGAGCAAACTCTCCCTTTAAATGCTGTAGAGCTGCAGTTTTCTTGAACCACAAGGTGCAAATTTAGTACATAGATATCAGACCATAGCAACCCATTCATCTACTGACAGGAAGAAGAGGCCAAGCTTGGAGGTATTTTTTTTTTTCTGACTGTGAAAACACTGAGCTGCTGAAGCCCCAGAGGGAGAACATCAGCTTCTCAGGGCATTTCAATTGCTTTTTTGTTACCTGCTTGGGAATTCATTTATTCATATTTTCAGTTTTACTTTATCTTAGGGTTACACTGGTAATAATTGGGGTTATTCCCAGTAGCGCCTGGAGGACCCTGGGGTGTATTAGGCCTCTGGGGATGGCTGCCATCTTAGTTCATCTTAAGGGTTCTTCCACTTCAGTCACTGTCAGGGTTATTGCACCCCAGGTCTCACCCCTCCTTCACACCAGTTCCTCAGAAAGATAACACTCCATTGCTTCCATTGCTTGCTCAGCTAGAGTTTTAGCACCTCTTTCACAAACTCACTCAAGATTTTCACTTCAGCTCTGGCAGCATCATTTCTAAGATCCTTCTATCAAATCTACCCATTCTAAGCAATCAGGAATCTTTAAGAAGTGTACAAGATAGCAAAGCAGAGCACTGCAAACAGTGGAACAATATCCTTCCAAAGCCAGAGAAAGAACAGAGTAGGAAGTCTGACCTGGATTTCATCCCCATCATACATGATCCATTAAGCACCACCAGAAATGATCCCTGAGCTCAGAGCAACGAGTAAGCCCTGAGCATCCATAGTTGTGACCCAAAAAACAAACAAAAATCCCACAACTATATTTGAAGTGTGTGTAGATGTATCCAATATAAATCCAATTTCAGAATTGTAAAGAAATTCCCTAAAACAGGTCACTTCCCTCTTTCTCTGCTTTTTTTTTTTGGGGGGTATTTTGGGTCACACCTGAAAATGCTCAGGGGTTACTCCTGGCTCGGCACTCAGGAATTACTCCTAGCAGAGCTTAAGGCACCATATGTGATCCTAGTGATCAAACCTCAGACTGCTGAGTGGAAGACGAACACCTACTCACTGGACTAGCCCTCACTTTTGTTTTCCTATTGGGGCAGGAGGGATAGCACAGTAGGTGCTTTGCAACGGGGAAGGGGGAACCTGGGTTCAATTCTGGAGCATTGCTAGTGTTGTAGGCAGACAGATAGGTAGAAATTCCATGACAATGGAATTCTTAGGATGCATGGAATTCTTAGGAAGAAATAGAACCAGTAATACTAAGGCTAAAAACAGTCTATTTTGCAGAAGCAGGAACTAGGGCCTGATAAGCCTTCACCTGGAGCCATGAAACCCTGAGGTGGCAGGACAACTCCCTAAAGAAGCTCCAACTGGAACAAAGCCATCCACCATTCCCAACACTATCCGCTTGGTAACACCTTGGCAATGAACTTTTACCCAGGTAGAAACTCCCATGTTGGGGCAGCTTGGGAAAAACCTATAAAAGTCTCCGTGAACGAAGGAAGCATGCACGTATGTTACCTGAGTTCATGTGCTGCTCATGACACTTGAGCACATGTGTCACCCGCATCTCCCCTCTTGAGATGTGTACTCACTCAGCTTCTTTTCTCCTTACCCTTCTTAAAAGCTTACAAATAAAATAACATTTTAGTCACTGCTCTTTTCCTCCTGAAATTCTACTTCATAGAGGCAAAGACCTGCTAGGCTTGGATAAGACCTTGCCTTCCCAGTGGGGACCAGGATAGCAAAAGAAGGATTGGGAGAAAGCAACCATGTCTCTCCTCCCAACTTCACATAAACCACCCATGGAAGAGCTCATTTACATCACTAGGAATTAATTCCTGAGCCCAGTGTCAGGAATAAACCTTGAACATAGCTGGGTATGGCCCAGCATCCTGCCCCACTCAATTACTTTTATTTCTTATTAACTTGGAAAAATAGTTCAAGGGATGTTCACCTATAAAAATATTTGGGTGGATAGAAACAAAAACACTGTGATTGATAAGTACTCTGGGGAGGGATATAGAAAATAGGGAGCGGATAGCTATAAAGGATGTGAAAATGTTGTAAAATTTACTCTGCTTGCACATATCTGTGAGTATATAAAGACCCTTTGAAGTTTCTCCTTTAAATTAGAGAATTGCATGTTAACCAAATCAATAAAGCCACTTTGAAGCATGAAAAAAATTGTATGCTTCAAGTTTTACTCTCTGAAGATGTGAAAAATATTGAATGTACACTGTAACTTTTAAACTATGATTTGAGATAATAGTATGATATTTTGAGACAACGATTATGATTGCTATTTGAAAAACAATTTCTAGCCCTTCTATTTAATTCTTTGCATTTAGGAATGCCAAAGATATCAGTGTGTGTTGATTTTGTAGTCTGCCATTTTGCTATATAAATTAATGACATTTGCATTCCTGTTTACTATAGCACCCATTTACAACAGCCAAAATCTGGAAAAAAAACCCAAGCATCCAAAAGCAGATTACTTTGTAAAGAAACTGGTATATACATACAATTAAATGCTATCCACCTTGGGCCAGAGTGATAGTCCAGCGGGTAGGGCGCTTACCTTGCACGTGGCCAGCCTGTGCCAGCCCGGGTTCGATCCCTGGCATCCCATAAGGTCCCCTGGGCACCGCCAGGAGTAATTCCTGAGTGCAGAGCCAGGAGAAACCCCTGAGCATTGCCAGGTGTGACCCAAAAAAGCAAAAAAAAAAATGCTATCCACCTATAAGAAAAGATGAAATCAAGCAGTTGCCACTATGCGGATGGAACAGGAAGTCAGCCAAAAGAAAAAGAACAGATACAGAATGATCTCTCACAAATGAGGGGTATTAGAAATACAGTAAGGATATATTTAATGGCCAGAAGCTACAAAATCTGATACCATTCTACAGACCTGAGCTTCCAGGGTGGAGGAAATGGAGCGGAAGTTAAGGGGGCTCCTGAGACAATGTGGAGGGAAACAGACACTGGTGGCGTTGGGGATGGTGGTGTTGGAACATTGTCTGCATGAATATCTGTCAATGACAGTATGGTAAATAACAATGACTAAAATTTTAATAAAAGAAATATTTTTCTGTTCATACTATTGTAAACTTTTTTGTTATTATAGATTTAAAATTATTTTTTGAGGGGATACAACCAGCAGTGCTAAGGCATTATTCCAGGGTCTACTCTCAGTAATTATCCCTGTTGTTGCTGGGGGACAATAGGGATGCTGTGGACTAAACCGTGTTGTCTGCATGCAGGGCAAAAACCTTCTGCACTATCTCTCTGTTCCACTTGGTCCACTGTCTGATTTATTTGATTACTCAATTTGTCTTGGGCTGAAAGAGAAACTTCTGATCATATTACTTTTTACATCTGATCATTTTTTTACATATTACTGTTTTGGGTTTCATAATTAAAATGAAATTCTAATAAACATTGTATGCCTATAATTTTTTTTAAAAGGCAATATGAGTTCTAAGAAAACAGAGAACACCTTGGACTGTCTCATTTGTTTTTTTTTTTTTTTTTCTTTTTTGGGTCACACCCGGCAATGCTCAGGGGTTACTCCTGGCTCTGCACTCAGGAATCACTCCTGGCGGTGCTCGGGGGACCATATGGGATGCCGGGGATTGAACCCGGGCCGGCACGGGCCGGCTGCGTGCAAGGCAAACGCCCTACCCGCTGGGCTATCGCTCCGGCCCGACTGTCTCATTTGAACCAGGAAGCAAATACTGAATTTAAAAAAGTCAAGATACAAAGAAGAGTTAATTTCAGATAAAGAATATCAATATTGAAAATGAAAAGCCCAAATTACATTAGTATAAATAATAAGAGTGCCGGCAGCTAAGATCTAATAATTATTTGTGTGAAATAGTTTTAAGCACTTTGCATCTATTATCTTATATTACCACCAATCTATGCTCATAAATAAAGAAACAAGAATCAGAAGAGTATGTGACTTCCTAAGAGGATCTGAGATTCAGACCTATCTAAACTCAGAATCAATTTACTATCTTGTATATCAGATATACAACTTGTTGCTTGTGATAATTAACCACCTTTATGATGACCTAAGCAGACATCTTAGTCAATTCTATTTATTTTTCTTTTGGGGCAACACCTGACGATGACCAGGTATTACTTCTGGTTCTGCACTCAGGATCATTCCTGAAAGTGCCATGCTGAGAGCTAAACTTAGGTCAGCCAAGTGCAAGGCAAGTATCCTAGCTTCTCTCTGAACCTTTGATTTTATTAACTAATTTCAATTATAGTATATTTTATTTTATTAATATGTTTCTGCGTCACACTCAGTGATGCTTAGGACTTATTCTGTCTCTACTTAGGGATCAGACCTGGCAGGAGGTGGAAGAACATACATGGTGTTGGAGATCAAACTCAGGTCAGCTTAATGCAAGGCAGGTGTCCTACCTGCTATTCTATCATCTGGCCTTAACATATTCTATTTTACAGCTAGAGCATTAGAGTTCTCTATCTATAGTCCTAGGAAACTCCAATTCCATTGTCAACAGTTCATGGCTGAAATGAAATATTATGTAGTAATTTAGACTCTAATGGTCTGTTTTACTTAGTTTCTTTAGTGCCCCCAATGTAAATTTAGCTGGTGTGCTGAGCAAAAAACCAAAAAAAAAAAATCCCAAACCCCACAAAATATAAGCCTTAAAATGACCACTTGTTTGACCAGAGAAATGGAAAAGATATTGATTTGTGGACCCAGTCAAAATGTGGAAAAACCATTAAATTCTAAAAAAATAGGGGCAAACACAAGTTTTCTTACTAAATTAAAATCAAAATTAGCATTACAAAGTCATTGCACTGTAGAGCTGCATATAAATAATAGATGTTAGAAATATCATACAATTTAATATAACTATTTTGCTAATAGATTTTCTACAGACAGCATTAGTGTTAGTCATTTTGATGGACATTTTTTGGGAATCTTAATGGACAAAGTTAATATACATTATTTATGCTTAGCGGTGTTTTTTATTATGCACATGTGCCCAAAGGCTTAAGCAATGGGTGGAGATTTTTAAATAAATTGAAAAAATAAATAAATTAGATAAAATTAAAGCCACATGTTACTTTTTTGTATGGGGGGAGAATATATATTTATGTAACTCTTGGCTTCTCCATATGTTAAGCTTACGTCTAGTTTTAGGTAATTTTATGATTAAAATTACCTCAATAATCTATGACAGTCTTTTGTGACATGAAGAGAAGGTATTTGATGGGAACTCAAGTTCAGGAAACCCTCAGTAATCTTTAACACAATGCATGTACTCTTTGTATAGCAAATGCATCCTGATAACTTAAAGAGATACTTTGTCCTGAGTGACCCCTACATTAGATGGTGCTCAATACAATATTAAACAGTTCACAGAATCAGATATAGCTTAATATGAGGTTCTTCACAATGTCAAACTAAAAAACCAAAAAACAAAACCAAAAGACTAACCAGAATTTTCTTATTTTCCAAAAGATTGTCTGGAAAAGAGATCATTAGAAACAATGTGTTATTCTTCCTCTTTTTTTTAAATCTACTTTTCCCTTGATCATTAAATCTAAGTGAAGAAAGGAGAAAGGAGATGACTGGAATGCAATGCAAACTTTGTTTAAAAAATCTGCTATTATGGATTTACTTCCAATCATTCCTTGACTATATGATTATGTATTATGACAATGTCATAATACCAATTGTTTGATGGGATGTCAGAAACATTTTACAAGTCTGTGGTTCCCTGAAAACTCAAGTGCTTTTATAACTCCATAAAGTTACTATAATAGGCTTTATTCTTTCTTTTAAATGACTGTCAGAGGGACCTACCATTATCTTGACACTTATATTTGAGAAACTTCTGCTGAGCTCTTCTACAGTTTCATGGCAACACTGAATTTTTAGGCTTTTTTTGTGGCTTCCTTTTTTCCGCCTCTCAGTATGTCTAACCAGATGAATGTTTTGTTTGTTATGATCAGCAGGGTTAGAAGTTAGTTGTGTTCTGAATTTTTTGCACTATTTTCTAAGTTCTACTTAAAAATATTTACCAAAATCTTGAACCTATTAAAAATGGTGTGAATTTTTTAGATATTACTGGTTCAGTGGAAGAAGTATTGCCCAATTATTACATCCAAGATATTTCAAAAGTATAAGCAAAAAAAAATACTCATTACTATCATAATTTAATATGAAACCACATTCTTGTGCCATTTAAAAACTTGTCATGGATTTTATCTGCAATAAAAGCTATGTCAGTAGGATTACATAATACATTTATAAAGGTTAGAAACATTTTATCCCTCATCAGTAACCAGCATTTCAATAGTAAGGATTCACTGAAATACCTACAGCAGATTTTTAAGTATAAATTATCTTTAGACATTATTTTTTGCAACAGATCCCACACATTATAATAGTGTGGAGGTAATTGTGAAAACTGTCTTTAAAATGAGAAATTTATTGCATAAATAAAAAAGAATATTATTTCAGATTCCATCAGTCTCATATCCATGTCATGGATTTGTGTTTTTAAAGTCCACAGAGATTATAATGTTGTATGGTTAAACTCTCACAAAAGCATGTGAAAACATTGCTGCCACATTATTTTAATGACTTCCTTTTAAAAATGTTACTATAAACAGTGCATAATGAACAGCAACTCTTAGAAATACAGGTTATGCTATCTGAATTTCAATTTCTAAAATTAGTATAATCTTTATTTTTAAATTCTACTAATTAGGGAAATAAATATAGGAGTTAATAATTATGGCTAGTTTATTCCTTAGAAAATTAAAATTGCTGACACCCCCGTCTTATAAAATTATAGTGTCTTTTGATTTATTCTTATTTGCGTTCCTTAACATGCCTTTTCAGACAGATTTTACTTTTTTTCATTTTCCACAAAGAACCGAATTTCAAATGGTACAATCTCTCATATGTGAAGGTAGAGCAATTTCTGAGCATTGCGAGACACACATTTAAGAAACAATAACCGTAAAAAATTAAAAAAAACATAAAATTCAGATTTTTCTCTTTCATCTGATGTACCCAATGACTTATTAAAATTTGCTTAGGAAAGTTCAAGTAAAATTTTATTTTATTTTAATTTTAGACTTTTTTTATAGACCAAATATTGGTACTTTATTTTTAATGGCCTTTCTTAAGACACTGACTTCTACCATTTCGGGAATACAGAGTGTATTCTGAATACAAGATGATTTAATTTAGTTGGTTTAATCCACAGTTTCAACTTTTGCCTTTTCTTTTAAAACAACTTTCATAAAAGCATCTGCAGAAGCCTTGTTTTTGATTACCCTTTTATCCTTCAGTCTTAGATCACTATCAGTTTTTTCTCCTAACTTTTAATCCATTATAGAAAATACTGCAGATTTCTGCAGCATGACCAAAACTCCACTTTATGTTTGCAATTTTCCGTAAGATTTGTATAGTATAAAGTGAAAATGTTTGCTTTAGGAGACATCTGCTATAAATAAAATGACAGTGTAAATTTTCAAGAGAGCTGAACAATTACTGTAAAAGCTCAAAGTAGGAGCCTTCTAGAGCAGGTTCCAGCACTTAGTGAATTTCTCAATGGGTCAACAATGCTCACCTCAGTGTTCTTGAACCCCCACCCAACTCCTGGTTTTCCCAGCCTCTCTCCCAGATCCCGAAATTGCGATGAAATTAGTCTGTAATGCTTTCAACGCCCTTGGAGATCAGCTTTCATTCTCCGGGAAACATGTGAATGGCATTAAAATCCGCTTCTCATTCTCACAAAATATTTGCTGAAAATTCTTAAGAAATTCAAACCAGTTACTTCAGACTCTGATGGTATCTTTATTGAATAGCATCAACCAGCTTGAAAGGGTCAGTCATCCTCATTGGTGACACATATTGTTTAAGAAGTTTCCAGAACTACTTGTTAACACTCTGCCTCAGAAGAAACTTCTTAGGGAGCATAGAAACAAACTAGCATTTCTTTTCCTAAAACTCTTGCTAGTGTCCTTTTTTAAAAACAACCATTAGCGTCCTTATAATATGCTTTGTATAAATGACAGAATATTTTCTTCTGCTTAATTCTTATAAAGTGAGGAAATCCAGCGGATAAGAGAAAAGTTGATGAAATCAATGAGTAAAAAAGGCAACGGCAAATGAAGGCATACTGAAATTCCCAGGAATACGGAGCCTCTTATTGAAAAGCCATAGAAAAATATGAGAAAAGCATTACAATTCTATAGAAAGCAAAATCAGAGCATCAAATATTAGTACTTGAAAATAAAAATATGAAATTAATAGGATAACAAATATAGTTAAGTTCTGACCTTAATAAAGGGCTTCAGGGATTATTGGAAAAATATGGAAATTAAAGCTTATTATTTTTCAGATAGCATAAAAAGGATGGAACTCAATTTGTATGAACATTTCTTCATTTATTTACTGCATATCCTACTATAAATGCATTTCTTATACATAGAAATATATTTTAAACTGTTTTTACATTATATAACCCTAAAGACAAATTTTTATTTTGGAAAATTTATTTTCTCTCAAATAAAATTCAGACATAGAGTCTAAAGTAACCAATGATTGAATCAACACACGGACTTTACCAATGTGTTGTAATCCTGTGTAGGTATCTGTAAGTGTACCCTTTAATGTTACTGGTATCAAAAATAACACTATAACTTCTCAGACAGCAACTGCCTAACACATATAGAAATTGCATAAACAGGTATGACTATCAAAACTATTTGCCATCTTTTTTTCACAAAATATTTCTCCTTTTTTATAAATGGTTTAATTTCCCTCTATCTCTTTGAGTCCTTTATCTTCTCCAATGTCCTACCCTGCAATGTGTGTGAAATTTTATCAAAAGCTTCCTGATATTACCATAAATTACCGTGTAAGCAGAGCTACTGATTATCTGTGAAGGGGGCTTTTTACCCCCTTTCTTTAGCAATTTTCTCCATTTCTTTCTGCGTGAAAGGTTTCCCCCTGCTATTTCTTACCGAGTTCTGTAACTTAAAGGCTTTGAATTTTAGAAAGGAGATGCAGTAGAAACTATTCATGAAATAACCTTGTGATACCATAAACGGGAAAGAAGGACATTTCTTTTACTTCTTCTTTTACTTCAACAACTATTTGGAGTGAAAATTTTTATATGGTGGAATGTATTCCTGTGCTAAATACAGAAAACATATTTCTTTATGTTTACTGCACTTTATCATCCTTTTAGTTCATTGTGCTTATATAATTTGCATAGGATGACTACTAATTTTCCAGTTTATTTATAAATCTCTTTACAATTAGTAACATGGGAAAATGCAATCTTTGGATACAAATTAGTGTATGAGGCTATGTTGTACCTAGTTAGTCATAATTTTTGACATCCATCCAATTTTCTTTTCTATTGTGAGTATGCTTTAAAAAATCAAGGTTAATTAGCTGAATATTATACTTTAGAAAGAAATTAAGATGATGTTCTATTATGGACTGTATAAATTGGAAAGAGACTGAATATTAGGACTGTTTTATTTCTGCCATAGTCAGAAACAGAATGAAATTCTATTTTGAGCAGTGCAGGAAAAAGGTCACTTTGAAGATCCAGACTTTTAGAGGATTGTCATGATAAAGCAATATCTAGAAACTACATTAAAAAAATAAAGATTGAAAGATGTGCATAGGTGCCTCATCAGTCGACTGGAATTCTCTCTTATACTAATTGATGTGCTCTGTCATTTACCTACTCTTCCTAAATGCTACTTCAGATGTATTAAAAGTAATTTATCAAAACTTGGCAATCCACCAATCCCCTATATTACCAACATACTAGCCTCACAGTCGCAAAATACAAAATATGTATCTGTGAATTTATGTATAATGAATATTGTAATAATGAATAAAATGTAGAATTTATCACTGATGGGCTACATACATAACTATTAAATAATTTTCAAAGCAATACCAAAATAATTAAGAATGGCAAAAGATAAAATGATCAAATTATCAGTTTTCCTGTATGGTAATTTTCATTTCTGTGCAAATACTACATGCAGATGTTTTCACTGATGACCAAAAGGCATGTACTACCTTAGGGCATGCAGGAGCCCAAATTCCATGGCCAGCACTGCATGTTCTCTTAAATACCACTGATGATAGCCTATGAGCACTGAGCTGGGAATTTATTTTACACCATTGGGTCTGATCCCCTCAGAAAACAAATATGAAAGTGTCAAGCTGTCTTCCAAAGTGGCAGTACCATTTTTGTAAGAATACCAGAAAGAGGGCCAGAGCGATAGTCCAGAGGGTAGGGCGTTTGCCTTCCACGCGGCCAGCCCATGCCTGCCGGGGTTTGATCCCGGCATTCCATATGGTTCCCCGAGCACCACCAGAAGTAATTCCTGAGTGCAGAGCCAGGAGAAACCCTGAGCATTGCTGAGTGTGACCCAAAAAAGCAAAAAAAAAAAAAAACCAAACCCCAAAAAAACCACATATACATATTGGGGCCGGAGTGATAGCCCAGCGGTAGGGCGTTTGCCTTGCATGCGGCCTGCCCATGCCGCCTGGGTTCAATCCTCGGCATCCCATATGGTCCCCCGAGCACTGCCGGGAGTAATACCTGAGTGCAGAGCCAGGAGAAGCCCCTGAACATTGACAGGTGTGACCCAAAAAAGAAAAAAGGAATACCAAAAAGAACTAAACGGTTCTTTCACATTTTTCTTTTGGTCACACACATTAATGCTCAAGTGCCAACTTTTGACTTGGTGCTTGAGGGTCACTCCTAGCAGTGCTCAGGGGACCATGGGTTCCAGAGATTGAATAAACACCTCCTGCTAGCAAAACATGTGTTCCAGGCCCTTGAGATGTATCTCCAAGTCACTTTCTTCACAATTCTGCCAGTCGGCATTTGGTCATGATCTGGATTTCATCCATTCTAATAGATATGTTATGGTATCTCATATTTATTTAATACATTCATGTTAAAATATTTATTAACTTTTATGCCATGTGCTAGGCCCTGTTCTAAGGGCTAGAATTATAGGGAGTGAATAAAACAGATAAAAAGTCTTCTCTGAAGAGTATATTCTCATGACTAGAGGTTAGAATAAATGAAAGCAGTAGGTATATGGATAAAAAAAATGCAAGATAATAAAATTGTAAACATGTAAAAAAATGAACCAGTAGACACATTCAGATGTTGGTGCTGGAGAGATAGTACAGAGGTTAAGGTGTTTGCCCTGTTCATAATGACCCCAGTTTGATCCCAGGTACTGCATACAATTTTCTAAGCACTTCCAGAAGAACATGGAGCCAGAATTAGTTTCTAGAATGGGGACTATAATTTAAAATTGTCTGGTGAAGTCTACGAATATAGTACAAGTGTTGTGGCACATGTTTGGGAGGCATTTGATGCTGGTTTAAACTGGTATACCAAAGCTCCCCTGAACACCATTGAATGTGTCCCAATATTACCACCAGATGTGGCAAGTCTATGGGTAATTGCTGGGCGGGTCTTCCAGATCTTTTTGAGCACAGCTGAGATATTATCCTCGCAATGCCAACATGATGAAATAAAATAGTGTGGTAGAGAAGAGATTACTGGAAAGCTGAAATTGAGCAGAGATTGAATAAAAATGAATGCAGTTTTGCAAATTCATGGGGGTTGCAAAACTGTATAGCAAATACAAGGAGTAAGAAGCAACAAAACCAGTGAAAGAGCATAATGGGGTTGACCAAGGGACAGTAGGGGATGGAAACAGGAGTCTTATTTATTTTTTCTTTTGCTTCACACCCGGCAATGCTCAGAGGATCCTGACTCTGCACTTAGGGGACCATATGGGATGCTGAGGATTGAATCCAGATTGGCCGTATGCAAGGCAAATGCCCCACACACTGTGATATCACTCTGGCCTGACTTTTCTGGCCAGAAATGTCTTAATGGTTATATTATAGAAGGCCTATAATTCATCATTTTATGTCATTATAAGAGAAGGGAACGGATATGGGAGGTTTTGATCATGAGACAATTTATTCTTCAAAGTCTCTGAGTAGAAATTTACTGAAAATACATCATGAGGGTTTATCAAAGCTCGATAGACCAGGTTGCAAACTACCACTATCAACTATGCTAGAGATGCTACTACTAGCATTAGATTAGGACAGAGTGATGACTGTATATAAAATGCTTGTAATGTTGCCTGTCACATAGGATTATGATTATTATTATTTTCCTTATTTTCATCACCAATGTAAAATATAAACATCAAATTTCCTATATCATGTTTTTAATTATGACATCATATTGTATGATGTCAATACAATTGCATTCAGTATAGTTATTATAACTAGGTAAAATCTCATAATCCAATCTCTTATATTTTGAAAAATTGAAAATGATCCTATTGTATTAGATTTACATGATGTTGCCACGGCATGTCTTTTAAATATTTTCCTACACTGAAATATATTTAGCCTGTTTAAAATAAAATTCAGTTCCAATTTTCAGTCTTCTAGTCAGCAAGTCAAAATGTCATATAAAATAAAAACATAGACTTTTTAAAGTTGTGGACTTTGAAACATTTTTCTCTTTTCTGGGGGCAGCAATGCAAGGGGTGATGAGTGAGTGGGTGAATGGGGTATTTGGGTTGGAAGTTTTGTTCTCTAAGAGTGGGAATAAGGAGAGGAGACTTTGAGAAGAGAGTTGTTAAAAAGATTATTTTTATTATAGTTTCGACAACACAGTTATGATAGTGCTACCATTTATGTTTTTATGTACACTGTTAATGCGCTTCACTATCACCCAAGTGGCCAGGACAGTTCCTATGTCCCTATCTAACCTCTAGTCCACCTCCACTTCCTCCCCAAATCTACTTCCATTGTTTGATAATCTGAGTTTATAATACAAGAAAAAGTACTGGTTCAGATAGGTCCCCTTGTGAGTGGTACAAAATGTTCGGAGAAGAATGCTTACACTCCTTAAGCTCTTCCAAGATTAAATCTGGATGCTAAAGATCTATTTAATGCTGCAAGCATAAAACTAAGATCAATCCAGCTTTACTCCTTAGATTGGAACACACTTGCTTGTTCTCAGAGAGCATATACAGTTACTGAGTGAATATTAAAAGTGAAGAAAACTCCTAGAGAAATTCTATAGAATTATTTACCTAAATTTGTCCCAACAATGATGTAAGTATAGATGTAAACACATAGACATTCATCCCCATAAGAAACATTTTTGGAACGTGCTGTCTAAGAGTTTAAACACTCTTAAACTTTAAAGAAGGAAAAGACACAGAAACTGGGGAGAAAGCTCAGGGGTCTGAGCACATACATAGCATACACAAGAACCCAAGCTCACTCACCATTACTTTATGACTTCCACATCCATGTATCAGCAGGTGTCATATTGGAGGCTTTCTATGTGTGGTCCTAGTGCCTGCTGACCACACAAACCACCAGACAGGACAACATAGCATTGTAGCACCATATCATGGAACCTACCCAGAACCTGGTTGAATATCAACAGGGCTCACTGAGCATTATTTAGAGGCACCACCAGCACCACCCTCTTAAGTCCCTTCAGTCCAAATAAAAAAGAATGAATGTAGCAAAGATAAATTTCATTCACAAAACATGGGAAGTGTACCAAATATTGCAAGTGTGAAAGTTCTTAAGTGACAACATTTCTCGTTAACTGTAGAACAGCATGAAGATTATGTGTCTGCATATCCTAATTCATGGGAAACTGTTTGGGAACAATGGGTCCCTTATCATAAGAAACACTGCTGGCTGGCACCTTTTACCCATTTCATATAATTTTTATTCTGGAAATATTAGACTGTAAAGCAGTGAAAGTAGAGAAACTCAGAGTATGTGTAGGTCTAATGAGTCATCTACACACTCTCAGGGGAGACCAGGGCTTAAACTAGGTGCTGCAGGAATCTGCAATCCTTTAATACTGTAAATGACTGTGTTTCTTATGTGAGAGGTTAAGAAGAAAAGACATTAGGTGTAAGACAGCATCCTGTATTTGACAGAAAGAGAGTTAGAAGGCCAGGATTCTGAACCTGGTCTTAGACTGTAAATAGAGCAGGACATCCTGGGAGAAGAGCAGTTCCTGATGCTTGGGCCAGAGGGCTCAGGCACCAGGGTACAGGGCTGCAGGGCTACAGAGTCACATGGCAATAGGACCAAGGCCAGGACACAGAGGAAGAGCTTGGCAGAGAAAGGTCCTGAAAACAAAATCAGGATTCAGAGGACTGACCTGAAAGAGAAATGGCTTGTAAAGAGAGGAACTAGAGACATGGGGACAGAAAAACAGAAATAGAAATATGGACAGAGAAACTGAAAAATAGGGACAGAGAAATAGAAATAGAGACAGAGAAACAGTAAAACAGAGAAATAGAGAAAGGGTAACAAGAGAGGTAGTGGGAGAGGACCTGAAAAGAGATGCCCTAAAGAGAAAAGTCCTGAAAGAAAGGACCTGAAAAGAGAGGTCCTGAGAGAGGAACCGAAAAGAGATGCCCTTTAGAGAGAAGTCCTGAAGAAAGAGGCCCTGAAGAGAGGAACCTGCTGGAGAACCTGAGAGAGAGAGAGAGAGAGAGAGAGAGAGAGAGAGAGAGAGAGAGAGAGAGAGGATGGAGAGGTCCCTGGAGAGAAGTTCCTACAGTGAGGTGGAGTGAGGAGTGAGAGAAGACAGATTCAAAGGAGAGCTTCAAGAGTCTGTGGTTTTGTTCCTCTATATATCGGTCAGGGGAAAGGTCACTGGCCCCGGACACAGGCCAGAGACCTTAACAGATTGTGAGTACTTTTGGGGACCCAGATAGGCCCTGGCATCTGCTGCTTTGGTTTTCCCCTGATCTAAGTACTATTGGGGCCTGGAGTGTTTAGGGTCCATTGGGCCAGGGGCACTGGGATCCCAGTGGGGGTGCCACCCCTTTCTTCATCCACCCTGAAAATCTGGAACATTAATAGCCATGCTAATTATGTGGTTGCTTCTCTACCAATGTTGGTAGAGAAGTTGAGGTGCCAGGAAATTTTTTCAAAGTTAGGGAGATATGACATAAAGTACAAAATACAAAATGTACAAGGGTTCTGGACCACTCCCCATGGTGCTTAGGGCTTATTCCTGGCTCAGCTCTCATGGATACTCCTGGTAGGCTTGGACTTTGTGGGGTGCTGGGTAGCATATCCAGTCAGCAAGACAAGGTACCTGCTGTATTATTGTTCCAGCTCCAATATATTTTTATTTTCTTATTGACTAATGATCATTACTTGTGATATGTGAGGAAAGATAACAGGTGCCTAAGATCAAATAAGTTAGCCACATGCAAAGCAAAAACCAGTGCTCTCTCTGAAACATATATACAGTACATATATATATATATATTCAAAATTCTTCTTGTTATGAAAGTTCTCTTTGTCTCTCTGAAACATATACACACATATCATATATATATACATATATATATAATGCTGGACTTTGAGATGACTACAAGAGTATGCTACCCACACGGAAGAGCCTGGCAAGCTACTCGTGATGTATTTTATATGCCAGATACCAGTAACAATTATAGACCTCATTCCCATGACCTGATGGAATGGTTTGAGGCTCTTTATGTTCCTGGAGCAAGTAGATGCCCTTGGGCTCTACTTGCATGAGACAGGACATATGGAGATGTTACTGGTGCCCGCTTGAGCAAATCGAAGATGAGCGGGAAGACAGTGATACAGTGATATATATATATATATATCGAAGATGAACGGGAAGACAGTGATACAGTGATATATATATGTGATATATATATCACATATATATATATATATACAGTGATATATATATGTGATATATATATATCACATATATATATATATATATATATATATATATATATCACTGTATCACTGTCTTCCCGTTCATCATCGATTTGCTCGGCGCGGCACCAGTAACATCTCCATATGTCCTGTCTCATGCAAGTAGAGCCCAAGGGCACCTGCTTGCTCCAGGAACATTCCGGAATGAGGTCTATAATTGTTACTGGTATTTGGTATATCAAATACAACACGGGTAGCTTGCAAGGCTTTGCCGTGTAGGTAGCATACTCTTGTAGTCATCTCTAAGTCCAGCATTTGTTGATGAACGCGCGCTGCTTGTGGCCACGCGAGCCGGGCTGTGATAGGCTGGTCTGCTGGGTGGAGTTCTGACGAGAGAGAAGTCCGGATGTGGAAAATGGAGGCCCTCATGGAATGGTGGGTCGTCTGGCTTGTTGTAAGGCTCTGCTGGGGTGGCGGGCCAGGGCTAGAACCCACCATCCCTCCTGGGCACCTCGTGAGCGGCTCGGCACAGGGAGAGCAAGTAGCAGCTCTGCCCCATGTCTGTGAGTCTATTTAAAAATCCTCTTGTTACAAAAAGTAGTACAGTTAGTAATAAAACAGAGAATAAATTCTACCCATAAGCCAGAGAGACAGTAGAGTGAGTAAAGTGCTTGTCCTGCATGCAGCTCACCTGGGTTCAGTCCAATCACTGGAACTTGATATGGTCCACTCAGCATCATCAGGTGTGACCTCTGAGCACCGGACAAGAGTTAGCCCTGAGCACAATTGTCCAAATAAAACAAAACTAAGTTTTCTTCCTTTGGTTGATTTTAAACAGTACCCTCTTCCAAAATTCTCAAATGGATCAAAAGTTACTGAAAGCTCTTGTAATCCTTAAGGAAAAATCAGGTTTTATTCTATAGATCTATGTTATCTGTATTGGTATGGTTTTGTTTTCTTTTATTTTCTTTGTAACCTCTGGTATTGACATTTGGTATTTACATACCCAAAATATCAAGTTGTCACAGTGTTGCAGAGTATTGCATGTAGGGGTGTTGACAATTCTTGACACCATTTCCGCAGTTTTAGGGGAAGACAGTTTGTTATGGGTGAACCAGAAATATCTAGAGTTGGTCAGAATTTTAATTGCTGTTCTCCTGGCTTTTTAATTATAAATTAATTTTTAGCTTAGTTTAATCATTCCCATTTTAGTTTCTTAGGGATGTTTCACTAAGCTTGCAGCGTGTAGTCATGTATATTTGATCCAATAGTATTTTTTGGATTGTAATATCCCCTAAAGCATTGAATCCCAATGTACTGTGATTTGAATATGAATCAACCATACTCCCTATTGCTAAAACAGATGTCTACCTAATTCCCTCCTTCATCCCTCAACTTGCTCAGGCAATGATACTTTGTTCTTACAACTGAATTCATTTTTCACTGGAAGAAGCAATTAGGTAAGGTATATGGATTATGTAGTCTGTTATGATAAAAAGTTTAGCAGAAAGTTCAGTGAAATGGTGTTACTTATTGGTATGCATATAAATATTTCTTCAAATTTTTCTTTTTTTTTTTTTTGGTATAAAGTCACATTAGTAATGATTTTTTTGGTGTCACACCGCTGACACTCAGGAGTTACTCCTGGCTCTTCGCTCAGGAATTACTCCTGGCGGTACTTGACCATGTGGGATGCCATGGATTGAACCCAGGTTGGCCACGTGTAAGGCAAATGCCCTAATGTTGTGCTATCGCCCCTAGTAATGATTTTTATATATATTTTATTCTGCAATTTGTCAGAATGTAAACAAAAAATAGATGAATAGAAATGACTTCCACAATTTGGGGGCGTTTCTCTCTCTATGCTTGATTAAGTGACAGATGATACCTCTGCAACTGAGTGCTGGTTGCTCTAACTTTTGTTTCATCATGAAAAGTTACTTAATTTCATACTGCCAATTTTTTCATGTGTAAATTCTGATCATGACATTTTATGCTTTCAGGCAGTATTGTGAGGATTCTGACAGATAATAATGACGAAATATATAAAGTTGATTACAAGTCAGTCACTATTTAAAGTGATTGGTAAACTTATCTATAAGATCGTAATAACATTAGCCAATATTTTTAGCATAAAGATCATAATTATAATTGATTTAAAAATAAGACTGATGGAAAGCTGATAGAACAATTATAATGAGATTGTCATAGAGAAGTTTATAATAAAAGCTCACTTTGGCATTTAAGGAAAATATGAATAGTTGTCATGGTGTAGAAAAACATATTATAGAGAAACTAAAGAGGGTCTCTCTTTACAGAGAGGTAAGGGACTTGCTTTTGCCTATGGCTTACCTAGGTACAGAGGGTAAGGGACTTGCTTTGCCTATGGCTTACCTAGGTACAGAGGGTAAGGGACTTGCTTTGCATATGGCTTACCTAGGTACAGAGGGTAAGGGACTTGCTTTTGTATCTGGCTTACCTAAGTTCCCTCTCAGGCATTTTACACAGTCCTCTCAGCAATGCCAGGAGTAATTCCTGCAAGCTGCACTGGAGTAATCCTGAGCATTGCCAAGTGTGGCCCAATAACCGAAAAGAAAAAAAAAGTACTGTAGAATAATTTTCATTAAATAGAAAGCAATTAATAAAATAAATTCCAGAATGCATGATAATCCTTCAGTGTCTGGTATTGAAAACCACAATGCACAAAAGAAGAAAGAACAAGAGAGTGAGAGTGAGACTAAGAGAGAGGGAGAGAGATAAAGAGAGAGACAGAGAGAAAGAGAGAGACAGAGAGAGAGAAAGAGAGAGAGAAGTACCTGTCATAGAGGACAGAGGCAGGCACTGTGGTTGGGGAGGAAAACTGGGGACACTGATGGGAAATGTTTACTGTTGGAACACCCATGTATGTTCTGAATGATGAATAAGGGTATGACGAAAACCTAATCATGAACAGCTTTGTAATGGTCTATGTTACAGTGGTTTAACAAAAAAGAAAAAAAGAAAGACACCTTTCATATGAGTGAATACATTTGTGGCTAAAAATAAAACTTTTTTCATAGGGAATAACTATTTAAATAAAGTAAAACACACTCACTTCTAGAGATATAAATTGCTAAGTTTAAAAAAAAATCTGTTAATATAGCTTAGATATCAACTCATTTTTTTAAAATTTATTCTCATTTAAGCAAAAGAGAAGGAAATTAATTTGGACAGATTTGGTAGTCATATATAACTGCAAGGTTATTTTCTTTAAAAATTTACAAGGGCAAAATATTTTGATTAGCAGAAATAATGTCTGGATAAAAATCATATACCAAATGCTAAAGCAACCATAATTGTAATGTAGAAACCAAAGTTTGGTTCAAAAATAAGATTATGCAAAACTGTTGGTTAAGAAATACAGAACCAATGTAATAAAGATTTCCAAGTCAGATAGGGTGTGGTCTAGGAAAGTACACAGAATAATGTTTTTTTCTGTGTCTTAGTATATAAAACACTATTATTAACATATACACTGGGCTTGCATTTTTATTAGGTACTTATAGCATAGCAATAACTACTTGCTATGGGTATGTTTCAAGGGATAACAGAATGGGAGAGATGAAATGGTTCAAGTACCAATTTCAGATTTATTTATTTAATTAAAAAATTTACTTACTATGACTTTTCTCTCAGAAAGATCATATTAAGAATAAAATGCTGAAAGTTCTTTATGTGATAGCTTCATTAAATTTTTTTTCTGATTTTTATTATTTATTTCAGTGCCTTGAATTTTCATTACCAAGTCTAGTTATTCTCCAAATCCCACAGCTAGGCTAAATCCTCTTGGAAAGGAAATAAGACCATGACTTTTTTCTAATATAATTTATTCTATTATGAGCCCTAGCTTGCCTTAACCCCTCTACTCTTCTCAAATGCGTTCCTTCCCTGAGATGCTAAGGTCAGTTTATGCATGTATAGGACCGTCCTCGTTAGGGCATCCCAATAAAGAAATAGTTTCACTAACAATGTAGTCTTAAAATGTGAACATGACGTTAAGACACGTACTAATTCACATTTGTGCAAAAATTAACGAACCTGTGTCAACAGTTGTCAACAGGGCATGTTTCCTTGCTTTTTAATTAATTAAGTTTTTAGATAGGGGCCATTCTCCATGCTGCTGGGGGAACAGAACAGGTTACTCCTGGACATGTACATTCGATGTTCTAAAGGGAGCACTAGAGCAATGCTGCTGGGTGGAAAAATGAGGGAATCATAATAGTTATGGGGGAGGGAGAGAGATGCGAAGACAGAGAGAGAGAGAGCCAGAGAGAGAAAGAGAGGAAATAGGGCTACCTGCTATTGAGGCAGCCTGAGGGTAAGTGGGAGGGGGTGGGGTACATTGGTGGTGAAAATGGGGCACTGGTGGAGGAATGAGTGCTGGAATACTGTATTATCAAGAACCAATTATGAACACCTTTGTAATTGTATGTCTCACGGTGGTATAATAAAAAATTTAACAAAAGAAAGAAAGAAAGAAAAAGAAAGAAAGAAAGAAAGAAAGAAAGAAAGAAAGAAAGAAAGAAAGAAAGAAAGAAAGAAAGAAAGAAAGAAAGAAAGAAAGAAAGAAAGAAAGAAAGAAAAAGAAAGAAAGAAAGAAGAAAGAAAGGAGGGAGGGGAGAGGGAGGGAGGGAAGGAGAGAGGGAGGGAGAGAGGGAGGGGAGGGAAGGAGGGAGGGAGGGAGGGAAGAAAATGATAATACAGCTTGATGGGGGCTGCCGGATAAGAAAATAAAAGACACTGGTCAGAACTTTAAAAAAAGGATAAGGACTAGAGAGATTCAGGGATTAAGGTGCTTGCCTTGTATATAAGAGATTTCGTCTGAAACCTAGCACTACATATGGTTTTCTGAGCACTTCTAGGAGCTATCCCTAAGCACAGAGCCGGGCGTAAGCATGAACTCCCGGGTATGGCCCAAAAAACCAATTAAAAGGATAATAAAATTGCATTGATGAAAAGAGATTGGGCCTTTTGAGAAGTGATTATATTAGGATACAATACAAGGAGGTGTAGAACATTTCAGAAATTATAAACTGGAAGCTCTTGATGAAACCTAGCCGATAGGCCAAGATGGGCTGTTATTAGACTACTAATTTATTTAAGATTATTTCTTTCTTCTGGAACTTTTTGCTCCAGATTAGAAAACATGTGAAAGACTTAGAGGATTTTGTTCCCATAGTGTGATAAATGTAGTCACACATAAATGGTGAATCAAACAGCACCTAAATTGGCTACATGACTTTCCCTCATCCTATCCTGCACAGCAGTGAGTAGCAGAATAGTCTGCATCTGAGTCATGCTGGGCATAGTGCATCGCATATACTATTAGTAATGTCAGTACTGACAGTATTGGGAATACTGATGGTACATTCCAAAATATTTACCTGAGTCCTGAACCCCTGACTCCTAACCTAGGAATGAGATAAGACACTTTCATTACTCTCCATTGTTTCACATACCAACGATTTCTCTCTTGATGAGATAACCTTGACATTTGACACTTGACATTCTGTTATTCATCAATTTGCTCGAGTGGGCGCCAGTAATATTTCTATTTGACCCTATCACGTGCCAGTGTAGCCCAATGGCATCTGGTTGCTTCAGGAATATAAAGAGCCTCAAACCATTCATTCCAAAAAATACCTCCTTACCTGGAGGAAGCTACTCGCCAACTAGACTATTTGATGTCATACAAAATTTCTTCTCCAGTTGTAAGATCACAAAATACTGAAGATATGAAGACTCTTCTAGCACTGAAGTTTCTAATTGCAAGAGTGAATGTCACCACAGTTAGTGTTAATGGAAATCCCAATAGATTGTTATAGAAAAGGAATTAAAAGTGGAAAAAACCCTTTGAAGCATGCTTGTTTTGAGTATTTATGTTAAAGAGTTGAGATTTATCAGAATTAAATGATTTTTGAACCACTTCACCTAATGAGACTGCATCTAATCTAGAGTATGGATAAGACATTTGAATTCCTGCTACCATCTACTAGCTGTGTGATGTCTGCTGACTCATTTAATTGCTATGTTAGTTTCCTCATCAGTAAAATGAATCACGAAACAATATGGAACACACAGACAAAAAGTCTACAAAGATAACCACCAATTCGTCTCAATAGGTAACAAGTCAGTGAATATTACTATTACATCTCATTGTATGTTATTACTATCATTGACTACTTTAATAAGGTTAGATCTTAATTTCTATCAGGTCAATTGTCATATAAAACCATCAGTTTGACTAAAATAAGAGATAATGAAACCTAAAATTTAAGCTTACTCTTTATAAATACCCATAACTGTACATAAATCAATATAAAACACATTAACAAATCCAGAAGGTACTCAGAGTTATTGGTTTAAACATTATTATATCCTTATGTTATACCTACTTCATTCTTATTTATTTTTATTGGTCACACCCACGAGTACTCACTCCTGGCTTTGTGCTCAGGAATCACCTTCTTGGTGGTGTCCAGGGTCATATGAGTTGCTGCATATTGAACCAAGATCAGATATGTGCAATGCAAGGACCATCCCTGCTGTACTATCTCCATAGACCACAAACCATGTTTTTAAGGATTGTTTATCTTTTTTACTGTTAGGATTGTGAAAAGTGACTATTTTAATTCATCAGCACCATTTAGGGAATTTGCACATTTGCTTACTCTGGAAAGCATACAATTGAGTTTACTAAAACATATGGATGTTTACTATAAATGTTTCATTTCTAAGATCTGCTTTCACATGTGTATATCAGGAATAGTGATAATATTTTAACCTGGTAAACAAATGTACGTAATGTAAGTATAATGAGTATAATGTATACACTCTATAATGGGCTTCACATGATCATTCTCCTGCTCATGTCACTTATTTGATCAAAATGTGAAAATTTAATTGAATGTAAACTTTGATCCTATACATTTTTTTTCCTCTAACAGTACTACCAGCATAATTTCAACTGACTTCTATGAAGATTTCCGTCACCTACAGTAACAGCCTGCAGCTGTCATTATGGAAAGACCCCAGAAGGAGCTTGTAAAATATTGGAAAGATTTCTTAAATCTTAAAGAAAAAAGGAAAGTGAAAGATTTCTTGTCAAGAATTAATTAAAAATGTATCATTGGAAACCAAGGATTTCTTAAGCTATTGACATTTCAACTTTTTTCTATCCAGATTTTTTTGTTTTACATTACTATGTGTGTTATTTCAACATTATTTTAAAATTTCTACATGACTTTACACCATAAAATAGCTAAAAATGGAGATTTAAGATTTTCGAACTCTAAAGTACTGGATATAAGTTTTTGAAAGGGGACCCATACAAACTATAAATAAAAATCAATGCAGCAAAAGAAGCTACAATATAATATTGTGTAACTTACCATCAGAAAATGAGGCAAAACTTGATGTCATTTAATTGTAAATGAATCTTGAAAAAGTTACTGATTATATGACTTCTCTTTTCCAGATAGTGTTTAGGGGCTAGAATAAAGAACAGAAGAAATTATACAAAATAAATGGGCTGAAACAGGCTACATAAATCTTAGATCTTGTTGTTAGCATGCTCATAAACAAATGAGAATATTATAATTCAAAAAATTTCCCTGTCATGATACAATAACTCAAATTATTTTATGTCAAATAGACTTTTTATATTTTCCTTTCATAGTATCACTATCTTCCTGTTCATCATTGATTTGCTCGAGTGGGCACCAGTAACATCTCCATATGTCCTGTCTCATGGGCAGGTAGAGCCCATCTCTACTTGCATGAGGGCATCTGCTCCCTCCAGGAACAGAAAGAGCCTCAAACCATTCCATCAGGTCATGGGAGTGACCTAACATAATTGTTACTGGTATTTGGCATATCAAATACGACATGGGCAGCTTGTCAGGCTTGCCGTGCGGGTGGCATACTTTTTGCAGTCACCTCTAAATACAGCATTTATTGATAAACACTGTGGCAAGCCAGGCTGTGATAGGCTTGTCTGCTGGGTGGAGTTATGACGGAGAGGGAAGTCCAGATGTGGAAAATGGAGGCCCTCATGGAGTGTGATAATTAATCCCAAATGAATGAGTGACAAATCTTTTCAACCCTGGTATAACTCACTTTTTATATAAGATAAGCCTTAATTTATTTGCATTCTAATTTCCTCTTTCCTGGAAATCAATTTTGTTTTGTTTTCATTTTTTTTACTGTTGATTCTCATCAAACCTGGCAGGGTTCGAGGGCTACTCTCATGTAGAGCTCAGGATACACTCCCCGAGTGCTATTGGGACTTCATGTACGGGAGCTAAAGCCCAGTCCTGCAGGCAGACCTTATGCGGCAGACCTGAGCCATCCCCACGCCCCTGGAAATCAACCTATTTATTTAAGCCACTTTTCACTCTTCCGAATACACATCTGGGTTACCCCACTTTTTCTCAGTTAGCACCTGCTCTGGGAACATAAACTCAACCCGGATTAACAAAATGTGAGAAATTCGTCTTCTGAAAATGTGATTCCATGCATCCTGAACCTAAATAAAAATCCGTTTACTATGATGCCACTCTGTAATTCTGAGCCCTTCTTAACATCACCATCGACTTCAACACACACTATCTTGTGTAACAGTATTCCCAAATTCAGGTCAGACAGTATGGAGCAAGGCACTTGCCTCAAATTATATTGTTCTGGATATTATGGTAACTTGGAGTTTGTTCACTAAATTTGCCTCTCTAAAGGACTGCTGATACCATACTATATTCTCTCGGGTTTTTTTTTAGCCATTTTCTCTGATAGGGAAGATGCCTACTTAGTATCTATTTGTGCTCCTTTTTCTAGTCTTCAAAAACTAAAGTATGGAACAAGCCTGGGATTCCTCTTTGGAGATCATCACTAATATCTTCATTGTAATATTATTAATATTAGTCTTCTCCACCATTCGAAATTTTTCAATTTTATATGTAGGTACTCAACATTTCTCAGACATAGAGTTGTTCTTCCTTTTCCTCCAGATCATATTTTTCAAATTCTTCCAAAAATTCTACCATATAGTATAATTGCACCTGAGATTAGAACCTTATCTAGAAGACAGAGCACAGTGCTCATAGATGATATGCCATAGTTCATCCTTTGATATAATTAATACCTTTGACTTCCAAGGGTAGAAAGATTACATAAATTTAATACATTTTTTCTATCATTTATTCAGTTCACGGCAAAACAATTGAATCAATGTTTTCCATCATTCCTATACATTTCAACCTAAGTTGCATTCTGAAAATAGCTATTGTTATGGCTGGGAAATTAAAGTCTTGGTGTATGTACAGCAAAAAGATAAAATGTTTTGTTTTCTAATTTTTTGGACCACACTCTGTAGTGCTCAATCTTACTCCTATATGTAGGAATTACTCAGGGAGTTCAAGGGGCCATAAAGGAAGCCGGAGATCAAACCCAGGTTGGTCTTATGCAATGCAAATACCCTACCTGCTGTACCACCACGCTGGCCCCTAAAATACTTAATATGAATGTCCAATCAAATAAAATAGATCTTTAAACATTTTCATATATTTTGTGACAGAAATCCTTATCTTCCACTCATGTAAAGAACTATATATGCAAAATATAAAATTATTAATGCATGTAAATTCTAAAACTTATTGCTAGCTCTTGGAAATAATTACATTGATTGAAGCACAGTGAATTTGAAGTAGAATGTTTTTGTGAGTTTCCAGGAGAAAACTCTTAGACTTCATAAATCTAAATTGAGAAAAAAGAAAAGGTCTATAAAGCTATGAATGCCTTTTCTACTGAAGGATGCAAAAAATTTTCAATAAAGAAATAATTGGTAATCTTGAATTCAGTGACAGAAAATTATAAATCTGTTTCTTTTATGAAGTCTCTTGTGTGAAATATGGATGAGTTGAGGTTATAAAAAAGCATGTTTACCAGCAGGAGCCTAAATCAACAGCTTTGAACATGATAGTTCAGAAAGTAGCAGGGAGCCACTATTCCTGATGAGAGCAACACTGACATTTATTTATCTTTTTATTTTCCCACTGTATTCATTCCTTCTGCAGCTCTTCTCCTGTCTACCTTTTTTCCTTGGTTAAAATAAACCATCATAGCATAAAATCTATTTGCTACAGTTAATTACTTTAGTTATGTGCTAAAGCATTTAGTTACAGCACCTTTTCTCTCTGGGTTTGGAAGACTCAGTCTAATATAAGTTTGTATGGTGGTTGCCATAAAGACCATGTCAGGTGCTTCAAGGGATAATGAAATATTAATTTTTGAGACAAAAATATTAAGTGGCTTAAAGAAGAAGCTGTTGTCTATTCCATGATTGGCTTTTAAGACATTGATATCTGTGCTTTGAACATATCTATTCTTAGCCAATCCAACCACATGTAATGAGCTTTAAGTAACTGCATTCAAACATGCAGCACATAGATTGTAACCCTCTAATTTATTTTCTTCTTCTTTTTTTTTTGGTTAGAGCACTGATATAAAATATGGGTCTCCTTTTCATTTCCATAGTCTTATTTTTGACAACGTTATTCTAATAAAGAAGGCCTGTTACTGTCCTGTAAGTAAACACTGGAATTAAAATATATATATAATGCATAAGAAATAGTAGCAATCAAGTATTTTGTAGTATGCATGATTATAGAGTTGATAATGCATTTTCCATGATTAGTTCATTGTGTTATTTGAGAAAAGAAAACTGAGTGTCAAATTAAAACATTTTATCATTCATTCATATAATAAATATTTAGAGAACATTCTTTGTGTCAAGACTGGTAAATGACATTTTTGTTTATATAAAATTTAAATAGTAAGATAAATATGGGTAAAATATGTTGTTACTATAAATGACTAAAATACCACTGATACATACTGGATGCAGATAAGATAGTTTTGGAGGTAAAAATAGTTTATTTTGGCTATATATTGTTGGCTTTGAAACTAAAAGGTCTTTTCAGAGGTGTTGTAATAATTTGATGATGACAGAAACTTTTCTATTTAATTGCAAATTTTTCTCTGAAACAAAAACACTGTGAATTCTTAATAGAATTAAAATATAATTATTTGTTTAAGGTTTGTGGATCTAGGACAGAGAGGGTTATGGAGGCAAAAGTATGGGGACAAAGACTTTAAGTGAGCTTTAGGTTACTTTTTGAAGCAGAGGAAATAGGGGGGAGAAAAGTTATATGCATAAAACCAGCAGCCACTTAGAAAAGCCTCAGAGCAACAAGAGAATGGTGGAGAAAGATCATTTAAAGAGTGCAGGTTTAAAGGAATTCCTTTTCTCATCAATAATTTTATAAAATATACATGGCTTATAAGCACACATTATGGTGAAGGACATGATGTCATAAGAATATCTTTTCTCTTAATGTTCCCAGAACTCCTTGATAGAATCAATACACATAGTCCTGATTCATTAAAAACACATCTGTCTCTAATATAATGAAAGATTATGGAACTCAGGTTTTTAAGGTTTTCCTATTTAATATTCAAGACCTGGATGGCCAAAGAGGATAGATCTTACTCATTCATGAGCTTAGCGAGTGCCTAAAGCACACTGTATTAATGCTGAGAATTGGTATTCATACTGGAATTATTATTAGAAAGATCCATTTGACTTTAGAGAGTAGGCATGCTTCTAATCTAAAGTAGCCTGGAAAATATGTATTATTTCCTGTTAGCATTTCCTTGAAATGGTTTAGTCCACGTTTAAGTCTGTTCTTTATTTTGATTTCCATATTGGGATTTGTTTTACTGAAACATTCATATGTTTTTTCAAAGATGATATGACAAGTTCTATTTTAATTTCTCTGTAGAGTTCCAGTTTTAATAGTCCCACTAGGAAGCAGATTAAGAAAGCAGGGCTTTAGTGTAGGATGTTTACATCTGGAATTTTGTCCACCCACAGGTAGAAGAAACTGCCAGTAGCAGAAGGAAGAGAAGTCTCAGTGATAGATATACTATATCCCCAGTGTAAATCTCTGTGAGATATTTGTCAATTTATATTTACAAACCAACCAGTGCCTTTATTGACACCTTTTCCAAGTTGTTACTTTTGGCATTTCCTTTCTGTTGTACACTAAATGCAGTAAATGTTTAGTAACTCACTTGCTATCAAAATTTGGCAGCACTCAACGTACTTTGTGTCTCTTAAAATAATGCATATATGTAAGATTTGTAGTTGAGCTAAATATGTTGTTTTGTTCCTTACCCAATGTAAACAGATTCAACACTCAACTGTTGTCATCATCCACTACTAAAAAATGTGAGAAATGCATCACTCTGATATGGGATATTGATGGGTAGTGAGTATATGGGTCTCTATTTCTGTTCCCAAGTAAAGTTATTTAAAGGGGTATGTAAAATTTTGTTTATACAAATGGAGATGACATTTCTACATTTTAAGAGATGATTACATGCTTCAAGATGGTTTTATATATGCCATCGTTTAACTATTAAAGGTGCACTTACGAATTACATTTCTACATTTTTAAAGATATTTGTTTTCATGCTTAAGGATGGTCTTATATTTACCACTATTTAACTTTGAAAGGTGCACTTACTGAATTTAAAAGTCTTAAGTACATTTTCTCAATGGTGCTCTGAATGCAACTTTCTCAAAGACTGTAATCATGCAGAGGACTGTAAAGATGTTATACATTATTTTATATCCCAAGTTTGGAATTAATGACTACAATTGATAAGATTTTGAAGGACAATTTGACAATGCAAATATATAGAATCCTGCTTTTGGGACTTATATAAATGCACTCCTAAAAGAATGAATGGAATACTTTATGAGGAAGATGGACACGAATAAGTAAAATCAATCTTACTGAAAGCCAAACTCAACACTGAAGACTGTTTTCTCTTCATTATACTTTACTCATCTATTCTTGAGTTTTATCACTATTTTGTTCATGAATATATAACCTATAGGACCAAATATAACCTAGTTGACAACAATCTATATCAGAAATGAGATTCATTGTTAGAGCCTGAGAGTGTGCATAATTTTGGAAATACACTTGATAAAATGCAAATCAAACAGCCTTACTAACTCATCAGAAATAAAGATGAATATTCTTTGGCTGCACTCACCAAATAAAGCAAAGCTTTAGAAGGAATAAGAATTTATACAGATAGAATCCTTCTAATCTCAGGCTCACATGTATATTGCATGCAACTACTCAGGATTTAGAAACCAGAAAAACAGAATTCACAATGTGAAACTTGGTGTTCAGAATGTTGAACAAAGAAATTGACACTGTTCATTGCTTTACAAACAGAATTTTCAGGATCCCAGACAGTCAAAGCATCCACTTTGTATAGAATGATATGCTTGGATCTAACAGATGAAATTCAACAGCACTGACACTGTTTGTCTTGATGTGAAAAAAGTCCTTTGTGGCAAATGGATTTTTTTCCCACAAAAAATTTAAGTGCCTTCTCAAACAGTAGAATATTGATACCTACATTATATTGCACTGTAATTGTTGTATAAGGAATATTTTGAAGTAGAAGTAATTCAATCATTTAATTTTTTTTGGTTTGCAAAAGTCTTGTGAATGATTTCCAAAAGTGTCAGTGGTACTAACTTGCCTCTACTGTTGTTCCAGATTCACAGAGAAAATTAGATTGTTCCTCTCTAGGGAAAAGAGGAAAGTTATTGCTCTATCTAACTAAAGTGCAGAGCAAATTCTTTTCTCCCTGGTTTCTTTTCAAATACCTTTTCAGTAAAGTTGTGTACATAAAGAGCTAAATGCTAGTTAATTGGAATTGTTGAAAGATTTAGGAATTTGAATAGTTAAAAGATCTAATTTTTCATGTTTATAATAAAAGAGAAATGTAAGAAATAATTCAAAACATAAAAATTACATCATCTTCTATAAATTTGAAATTTGTACCCTTTATTGAAGAAGGAAACAAAGCATGGGGCTGTTTGTAGATTTATAAACTAAGATGGACAAAACCCAGAATAGTAAATTAAACCACAGTAAGGCAGAAAAAGCTGATAAAATGTAAGCAAGATACAATCAGGTAAAAAGAAAAACTCAGATCTAAATCTAAGCTATAAATACTGCATGAAGTTCATTGTTCTCTTGAAAAAGAAACCTCTATTTTAGACAAAAAGTTAGAATATACTCAAGAAAGTTATTTTAGGCTTTGTCTAATTTTTATACTACCCCCTTAAGACAAACCAGTGCATATTAATGAAAATAAGCATCAGGAGAGAAAAGGAAGAAGAGAGCACAGGGAAATGAAATACAAAAATAGAGAGAGAAAAGAAGTGTGTCTTTGGTGGGGGAACAGTAATCAAGCATCTAATTTATTATTTCCCTTTTCAAAAAGCATTGAGAATTCAGTGCTCAGAGTTTCAAAAAGTATGTTCTCAAGTCATAGAAGAATCTGCTATTTCTTTTCTTATTTTCATGGCAGCAGTTGCAATACTTGAATAAATCTCCTAGAGACAGCTTAAACAGGAACTTAGATAGGTTACAGGAAAAGGAAAAGAAAAACAATAATAAGTGGAATACAAAAACAAAACAAGTGTGTCAACATAACCAATCAAGGTGAGCTTATCTGAAGTACTCTAACTTCGGAACAACAGACAAGTCCTTACCACAGCTGCTTTTCTCAACTGCCTGTGGCATTAACTTTTTAAAACATTAATTTTCCAGTCAGATGCCAAACATACCTGGGATCACTTATGATGGGCATGATTAGCCATGCTTGTTAGGCATAGTTACCATGGGGTCTTTACTGCAATGAGAAATTAAACTTTAAAAAGTCATTCTGATTTACAACTATACAAACTCTCACAATGCGGTAATAAAGAGGCTACATGATGAAACCTGACAGGATGTTAAGCTTATTGCACAAGTGTGGACAGCTGAAGAGGCAGAAATAATACAGTTGTCACTGGGCTGTTTCACCTCAACACGGAGCAAACAAAAAAGAGCGTTGTTAATCAGTTCAACTCTTCGGCTGGATAATCCTAACCCAGTAATTGATAAATGGGAAAACCATACGGCCTCAACTCTGTGATTCATAAAATACATGAATATTCATACCATCTCCTTTGGTCAAGAGGCATTCTACATGCTCCAAGGCAGGCTTTGAAAGTGGAATACAAATAGTTTTTAGCTCAGCAGTAAAGCAGTGCTTCCCTTTTAAGACCTATTTTCTCCTATTAAATGTGAAGTTTAGCAATACACAGAGGACAGTAAACACAGAATCGTAGGTAAATGACAAATGGTTCTACAGGAAGTGCTGTACTTTAGCTTTTTCATACAGGTACTTTAAAAAATTGAATCTTTAAAGGAAACAGAATTCTATACTCCACCAGAGAAAGCAGAGTAGCAAGACAACATTCTTACCTAGGAAATTTTTATCCAGTAAAATCTCTGCATTTTTTTTCAATGAAGCTTAAATGTCTGAGTTTCTGGTTTACTAGTTATGAATAGCCGAGTGTGTAAATGATAGTAGAATAATTTTTACAATAATGTAGAAGTAAAATATACCTATTTTTGACATTTTGTTGTTAAAAATATACTATTTAGAGCATTTGTGTAAGATACATTTACCTTTAGAAAGTGCATCTAAATTGTAGCTAAACTTACAGTACAAATAGGCACAAATTAATAAACTGAGGCACACAGATTAAAAGTTTATAACTAAGTACATCCGTTAGAGACCATGTGGGAAACTACTCACATAAAACAAAGAATTTGTTCACATTTTTCTCCCTTGTAGGAACTGATTGTCATATGTGACTTGTCTGTAAATCAGAGCACCTGTTCCTAGATCTCATATATAAACTAAAAATCATCCATTATCCAAGACCTCAAAAGATAAAAGAGGAAAAAAATTATGAAATAGAATGGTGTATTTAATTTTATAAAAATTCAGCATATGAATGTTTAAAACAATTTAAAAGCTGCTAATGCTGACCAAAAATATAACTTTCCACAAAAAAATAAGAATTAATAAAATAATTAATGTCCATACAGTAGAATTCCAGGCAATAATGAAAAACCCTAGGTTAGGTTGAAGAATAATTAATGTCTTGTGCAAATTCTTATATTTATAAAACTGTAAAAAAATTTTTATATGGTATGTTGCATATATTATATAAATGTATATAAAATAAACATATGCATTTTACCAAATAAGAATACTCTAGATTAGAAAAAATATTTTACTATTCTAAGATATTCATCTAGTTTTCCTCAAATATATTAATTTTGCCTGATACTTTATGCAAATACCTTTTTCTTAATTTCTATTCACTCTATAAGAGTTGACTTAATTTTTTTCTTTAACATATCTGTCTCTTCAATTAAACCTTTTTCTATTTAAAGTGAGGGAAGAGTTTTATATATATAATTTTTTTCTTTTTCTACAAATGTTCTGTAATAAAAGAGTTGTCAGTGTACTCTATGACTATTTGACTTTTTGAATCCTTGTGATATTTAAGAAGCAATTTCTCTAGCCCAGGTCAACAATGTGCAAGACAGGAACCCTAGCTGCTGTACTTTCTCTCCAACTCCACACACAGAATTTCAAAGCATATATTAGTGATCTATTTTCATTTTACTAACAAAGTTTTCTTTAAATTTTATTTTTCATATGAAATGGCACTAACTTTTCCCGCATAAAATATAACTAATCCAGAGAAATAAAATGTCTTATTAATTTTTATCCTTAGCACAGAAATTATCAACTTAGTAATTTATAGAATGCAATTTATTATATTTAATGTCCTCTAACCCAACATTTTTCTGAAATATTTCAAGCACAGAAAAATTAAAGAATTATACAACTCACAAATACAACCAACTTCTACAACTAAATTTTATGATACTATGTTTAAGTTGCTGCATATGGAAAACTATGCTTTTTATGTTTTAATTCTTAGTTACTAAATTACTTTCACTTTACAGCATGCACAGTATGCAATGAAAGAAATTCTTCCATAAGAAGAAAAGTGTCATTTATGTTCTCCTGATTCTCTGAAAACTTGGATTGTAGAAAAAGCTTGGAGTGAAACAGAATGAAAAGTTGACAGATAGTGATATGTGCCTCCTGTCTATTTGAAGAAATCCAAGCACAAATGAAAAAAAACAAAATTTTAGATGTACTCTTAAATAAAATAGGTGTTAGATGTTAAATTTACCAAGTGCTTTTGGTTCCATGAAAGTTGCCAACATCTACTGTAATCTTTCATGTGCAGCTCGGAAGAGAGATGTGAGTGCTGCAAACTGCATCCTGTTCTATCACTTCCAGGAATGGTATCGTGCTATCATTTATTTACAAATTTACTGCCAGATTTATTTTAAAAACATCTAATGAATTCCTAAACAGACTTCAGGACAAACATTCTAGGGTGAAGACATAACGGTTCTTATTTTTATCAATGATGGTTAAGTAGAATAGATAGAAAAGTGACAAATGTAGAAATCTACATTTTAAAACAGCCATTTAACAGCTAACATGATGTCTATCACGAGAAATCTTCCAGGTCAAAATGAGAAAACATTTAAAGTCAATAATAGCGACTGACATATAAGAAGTAGTAAATATTAGTATTGGCTTCCTAATGCTTTCTCCTTTATATTATAAAAGAACTAAATATGACATCAACATTTTCTTACTGTTCCTTACTTACTTATTATACTGTTTCACTGAAAAATAACTGTTATTTCTGTATTTATGTGTATGTACACATATAAGCATATGTTAAATAATTTCATCAAAATGTAAATCTGTACCTTCTAAGTGGACTATGAATATTGCAAGGAAGTTGAATATATTTAAAATAATGGATATAATAGTATTCAATGTCAAAAATTAGCATTGTGCTTTGGGGTGAATGGAAGGGATGAAGAATCACTTAGAAACATCTTTCATTTGGAAAAGGAAGTGATTAAAATTCTATCTGCTTAGGTACTACATGTGGCCAGTTTATGATACTCCAGTATGTTACAAATGCAGAATACACACAACCCACACACATTCATCACATATATATGTATATAAATACAACATTTTGTATATATATCTTTGAAATTTAACTTATGAATAGAAGTTTTATTCCTATTTCACATAAAAATTTCCTAAAAAATTTCCCTTTAGCAATCATTTGAATCACTTCTTAAATAATTGGCAATAAAATATTTGAGGCAGATTTAAAAATATGTGTTTTAATCCTTTAATTATTTTGAGTTTGAAATAAGTTTTTTGTTCTGATTTAATCTGGTTATGGATGAACATGAACCTGTGGAACTTCAGAAAATCACAAGGACTCTCCTAGTAGTGCTTATGAATCTATTGAGATTGTGCCAACTTTTAGTAACAAGAATAAAGAAGTTTGGAAAAGATTTAGGTGCGTAGCTGGGAGAAGGCCCTAATACTGATCTTTCAGACTTTTGCTAACTAAAATTACAACAGACATTATTAACTGACACGTAATGTGAATAGCTCTGGGCAGATCCAGACTCAATCTATTTTTGTCCGTCAACACTTCACTGATAGGTTTAATGGACACCTTTGTAAATGATTTTAACTGGTAGTAACAATACAGATCCTTAAGTCCCCTCAAATGTTATCCCACAGATTGACTCCTAATGGATTAACTGAATTCAGCAGACAAGAGCTGCCAAAGCATTAGCATTTCTTTACACTTCAGTTTTGGCTGTATGTAAAGATGTCAATGTTTACTTTAAAACTAAATTCAATATCTGAAAAATATTTATAGTTCATGTGCCAGTAGTGTCTCGCACTATGGCACAGGTAATCATAAGTATGAAAATTGTCATTGATATTCTTGCTTTATAATAATCTCAGAGTGATACACAGAACACATGCTTTTCACTGCATTATTAAAAACAGCTGATACATCTGTGGGAGTCAGAGTTTCTCCCTCCTCCACAATCCCCGTTCCAGTGTTCTGAGTACTGGGAACAGTTACAACTACAACATTTTAAGAGGCTGACTTTTCTTTTCCCCCCACACACACAAAACCATGAAAGAAGCTTTACAGGAAGTAACAAATACTCTTAAATGACATTTCATTAAAAATGTGTTCCCTTGAAAGCGGACAGAACTAAAAGCCATGCTTTTACTTGGCAGAAAAAAATGGTACAGCAGGCAATGTGTGAAGCTAAGGAGCATCAAAATCGACTTTGCCATGGATGTGAGCAGCATTCTGACCTAGAAAATAAAAGGCAAAGGAATTTTACATGTGCTTTGATACCTTCTAAAAGTACAATTTCTGTAGAATCCCCCTTTTGAAGAACAGAAAATGCACCGAATTATATAAAACATAAGTTAAAAGTTAACAAATACATTTTAATAATTTTAATCCATGTTTCGACAATGAAAGCTGTTGGGTTTTTTTCCCAATTAGAGAATGTAAAACGAATAAGAATTTACATTAATATTTGTGGGTGAACTCCAGGCAGATTATATTATGCCAGTCTTTTACCTATTTATTTATATTGCCCCCTTTCTTCTTTGGTCCTAGTCTGATTCTCTTAAAGTTTAAGAATGTATTTTTCTAAATTAATTGGAAAATTATCTTAGAATACATTTTAAAGATGTAAGTACAATGGCCAAAGTAAGACTTCAAGTCAGTTTTTTTTCCTCTTGCAAACTCTGCTTTTTGCTATTCTTACTTGAAGGACAAATGATTAATTGCAATCGTTTCTCTCTCTTGTGCACACAAACATGCCCAAATCATCCTTCCCTTTCGCTCCCTTCTAAGTTCTAATAAGAGAGGTTAAAATTGTCATTGAAAAATCTCTGCCTGTTAAAGCTTTAACATACTCAGTAAAAGAGTTTGCAAAGCAGCGTGAAAACTCTTCTGGGAATGTCATTGGCAAGTTGTTTTTCAAGGTTACTTTCTCTTCATTAAAAACTTTGTAAAATAATAATGAAGAAGAAACTGCTCCACATTAAGGAAAGAATAAGATCACTCATAGGTTTTACCACTCTTTTACTTGAACTCTCAGTTGAAGTTAATGCCAGCGCATGTTCTGTAAGAAGTTTTTGCTTCACATTCACTGTAAACAGAAAAGAGCCATAATTATGCCATATTTGATCCTTATCAAAGCAACTGATCCATGTATCGATTTACATAAAGAAAAGCACATAAAACATTTTTGCTTTTCACCCTGACTTCCTCACTTTCTCAGGAAAGTTTCCTTTGGCAGACTTCATTTGAATACAAAACCCTCCCACTGAAATTTGTGATGTTAAACAAACCATACCAGTCATTCAACTTTTTAATTAAGGGATTCAGTGTTCCATCCCTTTTCAGACATTAAAATTCAGGTGCAGTCATTAATCTTTCTAAACGAATTCACCTGTGGCTAATACTGATGTATTTTCTATGAGGCTTGTCATGGGCTGCATGCCGCATGCATAACCACTCTCCAGTTAATTACACAGGGGATTATTGTTAGTGTCATAAAGATAAAACCTTGCTAGCAGCACTTTAGAGAAGGTTCTTTTTCTTTTCCTCTCCTCCCCTCTTTTTGGAGTAATGCCCTATTTCATTTTGTTAACATCTACATAAGTATGTAAGAATAATACATCAGGTTTATTTCAGTGGCAAGCAGAGGACATAAGTTAGGGAAAAAGTTAGACAGTAAGCATAAAAGGTTTTAAGAGTTTTGCTGTGACTAATTTGCATGATACAGCTCAAATCCAAAAGAGCTGACAGTTAAATAAAGGAAGTTTGTCTTTTTAGTTTTAATTACCTCAATTACATATACGAAATACATATTTCCCACCCCCTGAATTTTTCAGTTGAAGAGTTTATATATCTGCATTCAGAAAACTAAAGGGAAAATAGTTGTGCTTTTCAGTAAAAGACATCCTGAAATATGAAATGAGTAAAAATTATAGAAAATACTTAAAAATATAAAATAACTTTATAAGCTACTGGAAATAATAAAGAATGAAACTAAAAAGGAAAAATCAGATAAATGTATTTTATATCAATAATTTATATTAATCATATAGCACAAATATATATATATTTGAGTAAAAATAAAATCAGAATAGTTCTCTATAGGCTCACATCTCACTATTAGTATGTAAACTCTAGTTACAATGTAACAAATAATTTTCTTTGAACTATTACCATCAGTAAAGCTCTAAAGTCTCAAAATAAAAATAATTTGAAATTCAATATAAAATACAGAATGATTAAATTAAAGGACACACAAATTGTAGTTTAAGTTTAGAATGACCTCATGGAAAAATACTATATAGTATTTTAATTTCTTTATTGTTTAAATAGGGGGACAGTTAGCAAGTTGCATTAAAAGAATCAAATAATGTATTTTATTTTTCTCAACTAGATTAATGTGAATTAAACAGATGTTAATTTATCATAAAATAACGAAAATATTTTAGTATATCTTCTTATAATACTCTATATTTAAAAATAATAACTAGTTCCGTTTTTCCAAAATATAGGCAGTTGCCTGAATATTTTATCTACTTTCATTTATTGTTACTACAAGTAAATGCAAGCACATTATTTCATCTGAGCTTTTGAAAAAATAAATGAAATATCAATGTTTAAATGTAGAGATTATCAGCTTGACGGATTTTTTTTTACCAGTTTCTTTCTTTTCCCATAATATATACTGATTACTAAAATGAAAAGATTACTCAAAAGTTTGAAGTGCAATAAATTAGTATTATATTCTCAAATATTTAATTGCTTCAAATTAAAAATTTAAAGTACAATTTAATGTAAAGTAATTGCTTCCACATTTAAAAAGTTTATACAGGGGCCAGTGTGATAGTCCAGCGGGTAGGGCGTTTGCCTTGCATGCAGCCGACCTGAGTTTCCCCCCTCCCCCGCATCCCATATGGTCCCCAAGCACCGCCAGGAGCAATTCCTGAGTGCAGAGCCAGGAGTAACCCCTGAGCATTGCTGGGTGTGACCCAAAGAGCAAAAAAAAAAAAAGACAAACAGTTTAAAGTACAACAAGTAACAATCACACTTTTCAAATGTGTTACTATTCATACAAAATCACAATTATATATTTAAATACATATTTCTATAAAAGTAGTTCATCCACTTTGTGCATTTAACTAATTTGTTTTTTAAAAAATAGTAATTGTGTAGCCAATATTGAACCTGGTTATTAGTGAACAATATTAGTAACACCATTATTTTTGTGATAAGTGACATGAAAAGGAAATAAATGTGTTATAAACTCTATATGTCTCATGGAAATTGGTCACAAAGATTTAGTAGTATAATGTCTCCTCCATTCAGACAGGATTGCACTGTTCACATCCTACAGTATGATTGTGTTTTCTTGTTACTTTGATCAGATCCATGATGATCACTTTGAATTATTTTCTGATTTACTTATGTTTTCTACCATTTTCCAATTGTTGTTCAATGAAGTCTTATTTTTTATTTTTAGTGCATGAAGGAAATGCTAATAGAATTAAATTAGTAATAGACACAGTCATGAATATACATAAATATACATAAATTTGCTAATTAAGAACAAAATTATTTTACTTAACTTTTAGAAAAGATTACAAAAACATCATGGGGGTTTTTTTTAAGAGAGTCTATCCAAGTGTATTCTATTCTAGAGTGTATTTCTAACCTCCTGATGGAGCACTATTTTGCTTATTTTGAAGGATCACACCAGACTGTGCTCAGGTATCACTCCTGGCAGAGCTTGGAGTATCCTATGTGGTGCTGGGAATCAAACATGGGTCAGTTACATGTAAGACAAGAGCCTTCCATGCAGTACAATCTCCCGGACCCAAGAAGTTTTAAAATAATTTCTAACATGGTGGGCATTCATGCCCTTAGAGTGTTTATTCCAGTTGCTTTTTCTAAATCATTCTTCCCTTGAAATACAGTGTTTTCCTTTGAAGCAATCTTTACCATCCCACCACCCACTCCCTTAAAAGTTTTACTTTTTATCCTCAAACTTCACTTTGGACTTTAAATTGGAATCATTAAACTCAGGAAAATAGAGTGATTATGAGAAGTTACTGCATTTGGAGAGAGTCATTTTAAAATTCTGTTTTTACTGTCCTTTTAAACTCTCTGCATTGCTGGTTGTAGATGTATCCTTAAAAACTTGGTGTACTTGCCAAAAAAAGATAAATACAAATCCCTCAGCTTATTATATGTAAGCTTGAGTATATATGGAGTCTCTCCATAATCAATGGACATTCAAATCAAGCAATCACCAGAATTGAATGTGCCATGGTATTTTACCTATATTGAAGAAGATGCATAATATATCCAACAGAGGACCTGAAAATAAGTATTTAGTTTAGGGTGGGTTATGTAACTCATGATTTGAAAATTACTAAAAATTGACCACCAAAAATAGGTTCATTAAATTTATTTTAAAAGTTATAAAATATTTCTTACAAAAGACTGCTACATTCTTCACAGTGCTCTGAATAGATACCAGGGACATATGAACTATTATTACTCTTCCTGTCTCCCACCATGCCACCCCAAATGTTAAAGTGATCATAAAGGAAAGTGTTCACAAAAAATTACATTGGGGAAAAAATTTTCTTTATAACCACAAACAATGATCAAGAATTAAAATTCACTCACTCTGCTGCTGTTTCAAAATTTTAATATTAGTTTTTTGCATGCTCTTCTCTGTCCCTGCACTCAGGAATTACTCCTGACAATGCTCAGGGGGACCATATGGGATACCGGGAATCGAACCCGGGCAGGCATGGGCCGGTGGCATGCAAGGCAAATGCCCTACCAGCTGGACTATCGCTCTGGCCCCTATTTTTTTTTAATTTAATTTAATTTAATTTAATTTTTGTTTTTTTTGCTTTTTTTGGGTCACACCCGGCAATGCTCAGGGGCCACTCCTGGCTCTGCACTCAGGAACCACTCCTGGCGGTGCTCGGGGGACCATATGGGATGCCGGGATAGAACCCAGGCCGGCACAGGCCGGCCGTGTGCAAGGCAACGCCCTATCCGCTGGACTATCGCTCCGGCCCAGGAATATTATCTTTTTTAAATAGAAGCAGATTAATAAAAACCTCGCCTCTAGACTTAAAAACATTAGCTTGCTCTAGCCTCTAGAGACTAATTATGTTTAACTATGTAAGTATATATACATATGCATATATGCACATATATATAGTTTTCCATTGTATGCAAATTGAAGAAAATGTGTACCATTCTTATGTTGTATGTATAGGAAATATTTAAAAAAAATTAGACACTTTTTTTTTTTAGGCACAACTTTTTTGTGGATATTTTGTTTTGCATAGTATCTTGGTATTTGCACTGATACTAAAGTTCATTTCCAAATAAAACTCCTGCTAAAACTAGAACCCAAATAAAAATCTTGGTGTTCTTTGCCCTTTAAATGAGTTAAAGTTACCCAAACTTAATAATTGCCATTTAAAAAAATTTGAAATTCAATTCTTCCTACACAACTTAATTCTTTAAAACTGCTTTATATGTTTTAAATGTCTTATATGTTATGATATGTCTGTTATTTTCATCTCTCAAAACTGTTACAAATATAACAAATAATGATAAATTAATACTTTAAAAATAGGGTTGACCGTGATTTTAATTCTTAATGCATCATATATATATAAGACACAATAAAGTTGAACTATTATGAATATTACCCAAGGATGAACATGAAAGTGTCTGACATCTTAAGTAGAGCTATGATTTGATAAGTTTGACTATACATTAACTGTCTTTAGGTGTGTATTATGTTTTATTAGCTGATTTTAAAACATCTTAAATATTGAATGTATGAAATATATTTGGGAAATTTTCAAAATTACTTTTGTGGCTTATGGGTTTGACAAATACTGGAAAGTTCTCTATGGACAGTTCTAATACCTATGGATACATCTTACCAACTAGCTAGTTAGTACATGAAATATTTATGTTAAATATTCTGAAACCGTTTGAAAGTTTAAAACACTTTTGTAAAAAGTGAACGTGACCCTTCTGTGATTTGATTGAAAGTCATGCAAAGTATTTGTTCTAATGAAAAGGCAATATTTGAGAAATTTTAGATTACAATATTTATTCAATAATTCTTTGCATTTATTAACTACAACTTTATTTTATAAGGATAGACATACATGTATATGAAAAATAAAAAAGAATAGAATCGATGGAAATATTTGAGGGTGCTCCTCTGAATTCTAACTTCAAACTTTTAGGAAGTAAAATTCTGACTAAAAGACTAGAACTCACCATTGAATGTACACAAAGAGACTTACATGATAAACCCTAAATGTCTGCAGGGCTAGCTGCAATGTGTAAAAAGAAGGGGATAGAGATGCAGACACACACATACACACACAGAGAGAGAGAGAGAAGAGAAAGAGAGAGAGAGAGAGAGAGAGAGAGAGAGACCGAGAAAGAGGGGAAAAGGGGGTACCTGCTACTGAGGCAGCCTGGGGGTGGGCAGGAGGGGTGTGGGTATACTGGTGGTGGTGATGGGGCACTGGTGGAGGGATGGGTGCTGGAATACTGTATTACCAAGAACCAATTATGAACACCTTTGTAACTGTATGTTTCACTGTAGTATAATAAAACATTTTTTAAAAAATCACTAAAGGTATTTTCCTATTAGTAAAACTTTTATTTTTTAGTATCTTAATAAAATAAATAACTTATAACTTAAAAATGATACAATGGTAGTTTTGTGTATGTGCTATTTACATCAGTTTTTCCTCTAATACCAAATAAAGAAATAAAGAAGACTCTCATTTTAAACATTATATCTATTCTTTGGTTTAGAATCAATAATTGCAATGCCATACCTACTACAAATTCCAGGAAGTTCTTGTCAATGGCTTTTAAAGCTAATTTTCAGACTATGACCTTTTTTTTTCCCAGCCTTCTACTATTTAAAAAAAAATCCAGATACTGGAAAACACTGTTTGAATGGGCTACAGTGAGTAAATTCAAAAATTACATAAATTCAAGCTAGTACTATGAAAAGAATATCCTGAAAGACAAAGTTGAGCATTGTGAGTTGATGAGGTTAACATTAATCTCACAGTATTTTCCTAAATATTACTTTCCAGGTTTTGCTTATTATGCGTTTTCTTAATCTCATTCAGGACCTTAAATTTTCTTCATCAATAGCCTTACTGAAATGGAAAACATACTTCTTAGCGTAACTTTTGTACCTATGGAAGAAAAATAATTTTCCATCTTCTTTCATGCTGACTCCATAGAAGACATATGCTGCACACCTAATAGTCCCATACCATGACTCTGATTTTATTGCAGACAGCTTGCAAACCTACTGACAGGATACAATATAAACACACCAGGCTTTATGGAATTAGTCAATGCACTTGCAAGGTTAATGTAGCATCTGTGATGCAAATCTGTGACCATTCTAATAGCTCTGTTGGTAGACTGATGCCATTTCTCAGACCTGCTCTTGAGTTCCATTAACTTCAAGTATCATTTACACAGTAAATATATGAGTCTATGGAAAGTAACAACAGAAGTGCAATCCATTTACACATCACAGGATACTTTTTGAATCTTATAAACTCCAACCATGTTTAGGACATCCTGAACAGAAAGCGCATACTGAAGTTCCACTTTGCATTTCTGGACACATGTTCAATTTCCGCTCACGAGTAAGCTGGTCACTGGGGTGATGCACTTGCCATGAAAGGCTTCATTTTTCTCATTTAGAGGTTGAACAACATGTCTTGCTGAGGATATTTACAAGATGTCATATTCTAACAAGCATGGAAAAGATTCTGGAGTCAGGAGCAATTTTCACACAGGACAAGCTTTCTTTTTATGTGAGAGCACTAGGGCTGAGAGCCCAGCAGGATTCATCTAGTACAAAAAAGCACTTCCAGCCTGCACACAGTGTGTGCTTAGCCAGAACACCCACATGCCCTGTTTTCTTACCAAATGACATTTTCTGGCTGCTCACTTCATATTTGTCACTTGCATACAAAGTATATTGTCTAAAGAAAGCATGATCAGCTTGTGCATTACTAATCTCATTACTGTAATAGCTCGGAAAACATTGGACAAAAACGTAACTGGTAAGCCACTCCACATACACATGCCATGCTCAGCATGCACCTCATTGAAACATGCAATTCACTGCTGCTAAGAAAGGCAGCAGTCAGCAGTTGCAGTTTGACTCCTCACTCCCTGCTGCAAATGAAGAATAACTACTCAATCCACAATGAAAGGAGTGCTGACAGGCCTATCTACCTTAATGAGTTATCATGTGCAAAGGTGTACTGTAACATCCACTGGCCTTTCAAATCCAATTGGATTTTTGGAAAACAGGAGCAAGGGAGTTCTGCCTGTCCATTTAAAGTTTTCTCATAGTTGGGGCCAGAGCGATAGCCCAGTGGGTAGGGCGTTTGCATTGCCGCTGCCGGCCTCTGCCGGCCAGGGTTTGATCCCCAGCATCCCATATGGTCGCCCGAGCAACGCCAGGAGTAATTCCTGAGTGCAGAGCCAGGAGAAACCCCTGAGCATTGCTGCTGGGTGTGATCCCCCAAAAAAAAAAAAAAAAAAGTTTTCTCATTGTCATTCTCTCTTTTGTTAGAAAATGACTCTGCAGACTTCAATTTGAAGTCTATTGAGACCGAGATTACATCATTACCGTTATGTGGTATGTTACACACTAATCATAACCATTACTGCTTACAAGTCTACAGCTTCATTCAATTAGCTGCCTGACATGGATTTTTCAGTTAATTCATAGTGGAGGTCAGCAATGGTCAGAGTGGCAGGTGCATTCTACTACCTTTCTGAATGCCAATTATCAGTCTTGGGTAATTAGAGGAACTCCTATAGACAAGTTAATCAGAGAGATTAAAACTAAACATATGCAGCTATGAAATAAATACTATTAATAATAATATTACTAATGCTATTTTATACAATGATACTATACAACATTACTATTTAACAATATTCAGTAGAATACAAATGCTATTATATACTACACATACTATTACCCTACAATACTATTACTCTACATAAATGTAAGGTATTCTATGGATTGAATATATATATATATAAAACGATTTAAAATTAGATGTTATATATTCATATTTACCATTTCTATTATTAAAATAAAATTATATATAATCAATATATGTATCCCTAATATATAGTTTATATTTATAATTAATAACAATTATAACATATAATGTAATATATAATTACATAATATAATATACAATTCATAATATATGACACTTGAAATTATTGTTCACAATAATTACAAATATTTTCTGTATGAAATTAGTGAGTTAAATCACATTTACAAATTAAGACTTCTGGGGGCCGGAGTGATAGCCCAGCGGGTAGGGCGTTTGCCTTGCACGCGGCCAGCCTGTGCCGGCCTGGGTTCAATCCCCGGCATCCCATATGGTCCCCGAGCACCGCCAGGAGTAATTCCTGAGTGCAGAGCCAGGAGTAACCCCTGAGCATTGCCGGAGGGGTCACTCCTGACAAACTTGGGGGAGTTTGTATAGAATGTCAGTAATTGAACTTGGGTCTATCATGTGCAAAGCAGGCTCATCTGCTGTACTATCCTTTCAGCCCCTCAAGCCCCTCTAAAATTACTTAAAACACAGGAATTTTTCTGCTAACTAGATTTATGTATCATAAAGAAAACTTTGTATTGCGGTTATCAAGCAATTTGAACTAATTTTATGTTTGAAATATCTATATTAGATAGATATTTATTGTATTGCCTTCTTTCTCTGTGTATGAACGTCAATTATTTTATGTATTTCTGAGGAAAGTAATCTCAATGTGTTTTTTAAGATAGATTACCTTCTGACTCAAATTCATGTGTATTTTTATTTGAGCACACATATACATATATATTAAATGACTGACTTGAGAATATATAATATACATCAGTTTTTAGTTCAAAGCTGGATAGCTAGTGTTTGTTTTCTGTCACTCTTGGCTGTACTCAGGGCTTACTACTTACTCATACTCAGGGATTTCTAGGAGAGAACTGAGGGACAATACAGGGTACTGGGGTTAAATCTGGATTGGCTGCCTGAAAGGCTTACAGCCTTACTGGCTGTACTATGTCTCTGGCCTCATGTAAAATTTTTTGAATATTAGTTTTATTGACAAAATATTATAGAGGTCATTCCTATTAAATGCTGGACTAACTAGACAATATGCTTGAAGAGTAAATGAGATTAAAACTCACAATTAAAAACCAGGGATATTGCAGACTGTACAATGTCAATCCCATGATACCAATCATGGTATGGAAAATGGCAGAATAATAATTGCTAATAAAGTTAAAATAGTAATCGTTAAGGTAGTTTCAAGTTACACATAGGTTTATAACACCATCAGATTTTCTATTTGGAAGAGATCAAACCCATAAAGACCAGTCTCATTTCTGTGGAGAAAGTGACCAAAATTTAGACAAGAGTGTGGCGAAATTAGCCAAATGAAGGTATATGTGAGGGGTGGAAATATATCAATAGAGCCGCAAATACAGAAGCAACATTTTCATAGTTTCAAAATAATCACACCTATTTTTCAGACATTTAAACAATGTAGGAGCAAAGGAGGTAAATCGTGAAAGATAAGCCTGAGATTTCTAATCATGTTATTAAGCCTGGATTAATTTTAATATAACTTATATAGAACCCAAATTTTTTAAATCACTATATTTTGTAAGTGACAAAGTATTTAATTGACATATGTTAAGCAGTTAAACCAATATTTTGGAAATGTGTGTGTATGTGAAAATATTAGTGTTGGAAAATTCTTGCTTAGAAATAAAAGATGTATGAGGGTTGTATAAGGAGGCTAGACAAAAAGCTGAAATTGGTTTTCCTAATATATATATAAATATAAATATATATATAAAACCAACGTTTCAACCTTCAGTTGAACATTTAGTTGAATATTTAGAATAAAATGTACTTAGATATAATGAACACTTCATTCAAATTTCAGAAAGGTTTAGTGAAGTCATGATTGCTGATTGGCACAATTTGTGAGACTGGCAAGGACCTATATAGGATAAACAACTATAGACAGTTACTCACATAATTTTACGACTTGAGTTTGTTGTAGGCATAAGCTTAGAGTTAGAACAAAGTAAAAATAATATAACTTCATAAAGATGATCAACAATTCATTTACACGGTCATTTTTATCAGATTTTTGTTGTTGTTTATACTGATCGTAACTGAATTTTATTGATTCTTAATTTTCTTTTGATTTGCCTTGGAATTTTATAATTTTAAATTCCCTAAAGTGTTTAATTTAAACAATTGCAGTAAAAATTATGGCATCATTAAAAACACCACATTTACACTTATTATTTTGTAGGCTTACTGGGAAAAGATATAAAAAGTTATGAAAAGAAATCTAGACATCTGGAAAAGGAAATTTACATTTTCTATGAGATTTTTTTTCTAAGACTTTTGCTATCAACACCAAATATACTTTAGAGAAATAACTATAATAATCTATAACAAGGAGTGATACACAGAGTACTATTTTTTTTTTAATTTAAAGCAGTGGTGCCAAAGGACAAATCTAATGCCTGGATTAAGTCAAAGACAGTTTGAAAACATAATCATCCTTGTTAAGTCTTTTGTAATAATATCATCATATTTAGAATGAAACAGATACAGGTGTTTGACATTTGGGTTCACTAAAGCTAGATGACTGTAGAAATATAACTCAAGAAGGATAACCTTAGTTTTCTACGTTGATTGGGTAGTTCCTTCATTTGAAAATGGAGATCACCCATTGCATGCAGGAAAAACATACTTTTATGGTAAGAATATAAACAGAGTTAGTGAGAACTTTTATCATTTTACTTTCTTGAAAAAAGTTGCATATAGTTTCATAATAAAATTGTCTAATTATCACATTTAGTGTTTTTTCACTAATTTTTTATTTTGGGGGTCACACTTATCCAGTGCTCAGGTAATACTCCTGGGTCTATGCTCAAGGATCACTCCTGGAGGATTCAAAGGAACATATGGTGTGTGTGGGGTATTAAACCTGGGTCTTCACATGCAAAGCAAGTGTATTATTCATTGTACTTTCTCACAGGCCCTTTTTTTTTTTTTTTTTTTTGCTTTTTGGGTCACGCCCAGCGATGCTCAGAAGTTATTCCTGGCTCTTCACTCAGGAATTAGTCCTGGCAGTGCTCAGGGGAGCATATGGGATGCCAGGTATTGAACCCAGGTCGGCCGTGTGCAAGGCAGACACCCTCCCCACTGTGCTATCATTCCGGCCCCTCACTGGCCCTAATTATTTCTACACCCAGGGCTCTGTCCCGTGGCCCCTGGATAGGTTGATGATCTGACATAGAAAAAGATTGCTTCCCACAGCAGCCACAGCAGAGTCTGGTAAGTTACCCGTGGTATATTTCATGCCAAAAACAGTAAAAATATTTTTAACTCTTTTAGTCTTAAAGTTGGACTGGAATTTCAACAGTTAGGCCAGATATTTTTAAATTTTTTTTTCTAAGACAAAAATGCTATAGCTTCAAACTATAAGAATGGTATCTAAAACATATATTTAAATATATTTTTACAAATAAACCAAATTTTAACTCAAAATTCTCAATATTAAATATTTGTGACTGTTGAATTTTGGTTCACTCATTTTTCTTTTAACCATCTTAACCCCACTTATATGATTAATATGCATAACTTTATGTTGTGTACTTCAGACGCTAAACACATTTTCACATTTTTATTAATCACAATGCTTCTTATGAAACGCTAATGTATCAAATAGGCCTGCATTTAAATTTAAAAATAGGAGTGAATAATTATTATGGAATGTCTTAAGAGCTCATCTAAGATATCCCAGCCATGTCTCCCCTCCCCACCCCGAACCTCTCCCTGCCCCCTTTCTTCCAATCTGAAATTTTCCTTAGAGATTATTTCTTATAAAGTCTTATTTCACAAAATAAGAAGTCTATTTCACAAAAGTTTCCACATGGCTATACCCCCTACTTATTTATTTAAATCCAATAGAAAAACACTTAAAACTTTCAAAACTGAATTAGTTGTCTCAAATACAAGACTAAATTTGACTCAATTACCTTCAAAATAACATTGGTATACTAGCAATTTAATTCAAATCTTGATTACAGTTATTTATTTTTAGATATTATGCATTTTAATAAAAACCGCAAGGAGGAAATGTTCTGGGTGATAATATTTTAACATAGCCCTGACCCAGTTAGCTTCATGGCCAAATCTCCTCACAAGCAAACAGTAGTAAGTCCTCCAGGGTAAGGGCTGACTTTTTTTTTTTTATTTTTGGGTCACACCCAGCAAGGCGCAGGGGTTACTCCTGGCTCTTTGCTCAGGAATTAGTACTGACGGTGCTCTGGGGACCATATGGGAAGCCGGGAATCAAACCCAGGCCGGCCGGCGGGTGCAAGGCAAACGCCCTTTTTCCTTAATAGACTTTGAATAAGCATCTGGATGGAGTCTTAATGCAGTCAACCTAGAATCATTAAAATTCTAAGTGCCCCCAAATTCCCTAAACCAAATATTTGTAAATATTTTTTAACACTTTGCTTTATTTTCTCTCAATCTAAATTAGAAGTGATTGATATTCATGACTTAACACTGATCTTCAATGATGCAGCTTGCCTTGAGGACTTCCACTTGTGATTTCAACTGGGCTTTAGTATTTCACAGCATAAATAGGTAAATTCGCTATAAACATTGAGGTAGCCAACGCATGCATATGCGTGCATGACTGATTGACCAAAAATAAAAATCTCATTATAACCTCTCATTATAACCCGTATACAGAAGTCCTCACTCATTTACACACCAAGCAATCCAAAAGCGACACACATCCTCACAGAGCTGAGCCTCAAGTCCATTGTCCATTTGAGAGCAGGGAAGTGAAGACACAGCAATTAGACTTACCGCCAGAGCAATGTTCAAAGCAAACAAAAACAACAACAACAAAAAAAAAAAAGGTCAAGGCTTCAAGGTGCAGGCACACACCAAAAGTCATGGGCCCGACATTTATGACAAACAATAGGACACTACACCTGAGTGGCTGATGCAGACCCTCCCAACAAACGAACAGTCTCCACCTAGATCACCTGGGTCCCAGCTGCAGTCAAAAAGTAATGGACGCAGTTAGTTTTATCTCTGGGCATCATCATGACCGAGAGAGAACCCGAGGCACAACTTCAAACCTCCAATGGAGACTCTCTAACTCTCCAAACCTCAAACTCTCCCCAGGATAAGGGAGAACGGGTCTGGGGTATGTTTGCAGTTCAATGCCTTTATTCCTCTGCCGGCCAGAGACTTACTTGGGTGTAGGCAAGCACTGTATTCCCTGGGGGTATCCTGGAATTGTAGGTAGGTCACTTTCCCTGCTGTCCCAGGTCTGCATTCACTCACTGAGTCTGGGGCCTCGCTGACGCTCTCCTCGAGATCCCGGTGGAGCCACACATTTGTACGGAAGTTCGCTAACCAAGCACCCTGAGTCCGAGATTTGGCAGGCAATTAACAGTATGTACACGTGCTAGTAAATTCTGAACCACATATTACAACTATCCAGTGTCTGGATTATCTAAAAACATTAAAATGGAATCTCTATAATTTTGCCTGCCTTTAATCTCCTTGTCAATAAAAATAATCTTATTTATTAAGAGGGTAGATGTGTGTGCGTGTTTGTGATTCTTGGAGACATTTATATTTCAAATATATTACAATGGAAGAAATTTATTTTAGTAAATTTATTGGTCCTAATAAATACTAATTTTTATCATAGAATAAAAGGTAAATTTAAAGAGGTGCAAAAGTGACTTTACTGTCATTTTATAGATTCAAAAACGGAGAAAATATGTGTTAATAGAATATTTTACTAGAAAGTTTAATTTCATTTTCCATGGATTCTAATTTGCTTTGGAATTGTTCTTTGACACCTAAAGGAAAACTAATTTGGTTTAAGCTTAGATAAAAGGTATGAACTTCTATCTATAATACTATTCTCAAAAATTTTATTATTTTAGTCATTTTATTTATTTAATTTCAAATGCTTTATTGAAATTTAGTGATTCCCAAAGTTAATAATGATTTCTCATGCACGTAATTCCAGCACCAGAGACCAAAGCTTCTTCTCCCCAGTATGCCAAATATCCCAAGTAGTTCTCAATTTTCCCTCCAACTCAATTGTGTGGATAAGTTATATTAAATTTTTTAAATGACTTAATATGAAACACTAGCCAATTGGTTTTCTTATTTTAATATCTTACCTGTTCTCTATCAAACTGTGTTTGTGGTTACATTAGAAGCAATGGTGATATTCTTCCTACAGATTGCATCTCAAGATTTCAATTAAATCACTAATAGAATAAATCATGTCTATTTTTTTTATTTTGTAAATAATTTACTTTTTTTTTAAAGTAAAGGGCTGTGATTTACAATTCAACACCAATCCTACCACCAGTATCAATTTACTTCCACATGTGTTTCCATGCTCCCTCCTGCTCACTCTCCCTCACTGATTGCTCAATCATTCCTGGGAGGGCTTAAGAGGCCCTTTAAGAGGCCAAGAGGCTGGGGATAGAATCTGGGTCATTTGTAAGCAAAGCAAGCAACTTCCCTGATGTATTAACTTTCTGGCATTCCTTATTTATTTTGAGCGTGACAAAATTAAGTATAATGTTCATATATAAAATATAAAGCTTCCTTTGATATATACCTCAGCCTCTAAATTTCACCAATGTGGGCCAATAAATTAAGAAGTTATGTGGAAGTCAAAGGAGAGATTGCAATATTTTATGATGGCTATTAGCTGATACACAAAGTCAGTTCTATAAACTGAAACAGTGATTTTAAGGTTACTCTATGTAATTCTATAATAATTAAATCTATAGTTTATGGATAAAAATCTATTTTCCCAACAAATTCAACTTGATCCTCAGTAGATTTTGATTGCCTTTTCAGAATATTTTTATTTATTTAGATCGGGTATGGTGTAGTGCTCAGTACTTATGGCTAACTCTCTGCTCAGAAATGACTACTGGGCAATGGACTATATGCAACGCCAAGGATGTTACCAGTGTTGTCTGCATGCAAGACAAGTGCCCAAATCTCTGTACTCTCCATCACTCTAGAACATTTTTTAAATCTTCTACTAACATGTAGAAATAACAAACATTGCCAGAAATGATGCTAAGTAGGTTACTACATTGGGAAAAAAATGACAAGTGACAAATATGTAATTATGACCATTATGTATGTTTCTTTGAATTGATATGTATATATGTGTTGCAGTACACCTGCCAAGAGCTTCTGCATCTGGCCTGGAGGTGCTTCCTGCAGGTCACTTTGTAGATAGAAGGAGGGCAGTTTGAATGTGGCAGTTTATCTGACCATGTATTCTATTCTGGCTGGTATAAATATTCTCTCATACTGCCACAATCATCATGACCTAGTCAGACCTTACTGGTATATTTGCCTAGCCATGTTGGATTTCTACCAGAGAGAAATGCTCTTTGCCTCCAAGCAAGCAAGTATGACTCTCTGATAACTCACAGCTAAAATACAGAACAACCATAAAATAAAGAGACGAGACTCTTGTGAAGGCTTGGAGAAATATTTAACTGGCTATAGAATATCCTTTGGTACAGATGCTTGCCTTTGTATTCTGAGAGATACAGTTCACCTCAGAAACTCCCTCTCTACCCAGCAAAGGCATTTCCTAGGCAGATCTTGACTGGGCAACATTAACATCTCAAAGGGCCTAGGTGAGGTCCAGGGAGAAAATGCCTGAGGGCATTTGACCCTGATGGCTTTCCATAGGAGTGGGAGATCAGCTTTCCAGGGATATAAAACTAGCCTGCTTCCTTTGTCAGGTTCTCTTTTTTGGACTCTCTCGGACGTTTCTCTCCTTTTCCCCCTTTCTGCTGGCACCTTGTCTCTGTCTCCTCTCTACAGGACCTTAACACGAGGTGGCCACCATCTTGGCGCCTACACATGACTGGGGTCCAGCCGGAAATCCTAAGTTTGGAGTTTTTCCTACTGCTGATTTGTATGCCTGAACCTGTGCCAAGTAAAGCATTTTGAAACCTCGCCGGATTCTTGCGTCTTTCTCCATCCACAGGCTGCTGATCCCCTGGGACAGAAGGGGATCCCTGACCCTGCTCCCGGATTTTGTGTGGGGTGCCTCAGCGTTTCCCTACATATATGAAAATGTATTTTTAAAGTGTTACAATGAATATAATATTTTATACTATGTGCATTTATTTTGTATTTAAAATACATAAACCAAACCATGTAATGAAAAATATTTTTATACAAAGTGTTTATATATTTAGGTTATCATAAATTAAAAATATGTTTCATCAGATGAAATATTAAGGGTAGCTATGAAAGAAGTAATATTCTTTCCAAAATTATGACTTAAGATTTCATGAATTGCTTCATACTGGTTTGTATGCTGCATAACTAAATTATGCTAGTAATCTAGAAGAAAGAATATGTTTCATATGCTTTTACAAATCCTTTTATCTTAATAACCTGAAATATAAAATTTGTTCAAGATGGAAACTGATACATTTAATTTTATTATTTTGTTTTACATGTAGTATATAGTTTATTATAACTTGCCTATCACTGATTTAAATGAGATTCAACCTTAATATGCATATTTCTTTTCAATTAATTAAATATACATTGAATTTTGGGAAGAACCAAAAAAAAAAGGTTCTTCCCAATTTCTTTCACATTTATACCTAGTAAACAGTTATAGACATGTTTTTAACTGATACCAGTAAGCCTGGCAAGAAGCCAGAGCAAACCACATATCATGCAGTTAGTCATTTTCAACATCCAGACTCCATAGTTCCTCAGAGCTCCATCCAAGAGAAACCTGATCTTCCCCCTTTAAGTTTCATCAGTAAATGCTCAGGTTGAGAGCCTTCTACTGAGACTATACCACCTACACGGTAAAGCCTGGCAAGCTACCGTGTTTTATTTACTTTTATGCCAAAGACTAGTAACTATTATGGACCTAAGTTCCATAACCTGAAGAATGGTTTTGGCTCGTCCTGTCCCTGTAGCAAGTAGATGCCCTTGGGTTGCACCTTGCGACCAGGACTAATGGAGATGTTAGTAGTGCCCACTCGAGCAAATCGATGAGCAACGGGAAGACAGTGATATACATTGAATTTTATAGTTTTGTTTTACATATAGTATATAATCTATTATAACTTACCTAACACTGTTTGAAATAAGATTCACCCTTAATATGAATATTGCTTTATCAATTAATCAAATATCTATGTGTATATATATATGTGTGTGTATGTGTGTGTGTGTGTGTGTGTGTTTGTGTGTATTTGACATTCTGGTTAGGTTGTATAACCAAAACTAAATTGTACACATTCATAGAAAAATATTAAATCTTTTGTACTGTAATTTAATGTTTGTCTGCTATTTTTAGCTTAATAGTTTTGTTTACCTTTGATTTTGCAATATTCTATAAATTTCAGGAATATAGATGCACATGTCTATATATGAATAATAAACTTTACTGAATTCATGATGATTTGAAATTCTGCTATTTAAGCAGAAAACTGATAACAATGAATGAAAATATTTTCATTTGTTTAAATAATAAAAGATTATCTTAAGACAATATTAGGGCCAGATTTAAAGCTATTAACTCTAAATTTTTATTAGTTGAGTCATCTTTGACCAATGACTTTCCAGTTTCTTTTTTCCTCATTTGTAGGGTAGGAGTTTATGATAGAATTTACTTTAAGAAAACTTAACACAGCAAATATTTGTAGATAAAAAGCAATTGTTAAATATTGCTATAATTATCTGGTGTCAAATTATCAATTTGAATACACGTACATGTTTTTCATTATCATGGTTTCATATACATAACCTTTTCTTTGTTCAGTAACATGTAGAACAAAGACAAGGTAATGGACAATGGATGTCCTTTAACTCACACTTTCTCTGCAAATGATTAGCTCACTCTTTGGTGAAAGCTGCCAAACTTGAGCAGTGATACAAATTGAAAACACTTTAAAAAAATACAGTTGAAGATTTAGCATTATTAAAAAGACAAGGCAGCGACTCTGTTTTATTCTTAACTTACTGTATCCTATAAAGCAAAAAGCAATATTTTTAAGTCTCTAAACATATTTATTTTATTTCATGTTTCACTGTACAAAAAATCATTTAATGACAAATTAAATAATTTAGCATTTAATTAACTCTTGGAACATAGAAGCAGAAAATACTATCATAATTAAAATGCACATATTAGGTGATTCTTATTATTAGTATATTACTAGCTGTTTGTATTACAAAATTAAACTATTGATCCATATATTTAAA